>OY037009.1:3055686-3471264 GCA_955831195.1 Pilophorus perplexus
GCAGTTTCACTTAAGGGTAAATATTACATTTAAATCCCGTATGTAGACATAAAGATCACGATATAATAGGATCTACTTCTGTGCGACGTGATGCTGCTCCTCGCAGATCCACTATCTAAGACTATTCGTTGTAATGTGCCGGCAGGTTAATGTTATACTCTGAAGAGCTCTGATCCCAAAAGGGCAGGAGCGAAAGGCGCCTCGAGTTGCATACTTTATTAAATGCAATTTCCACCAACCAGCATACGGTTTCTTCCCCTCACAACATCCCACTAAGATAGATGGAAACCGTTCACACCACGCAGAATCGTAATCACCGCTCGAGGGATGCGGGACACAGCGGGAACAAAGCCCCAGCCAAGAATCAACCCCCGACACATCGCACGATCAACAAGCTACTCCGACAAAAGGCCAGCATCGCGGCGCACAAGAACTTCATCCTTAATTGTAAAATTGGGGTATTTACCCACAACAAATAACTTCCTTACAAAAAAGCCTACATAATATGTTCACTGACTCATATGTGGGTTTTGCTGCAGTAAAAGCCAAAACTAGGACATACCTTGATCTAATCCTAAACCATTTGGCCCAAACAACTAGCTTCCAACATGAATAAAATTGAAACACAAATCAATAACCTAAAAAAGAAGTTAAGTACTCACACCCTTACTAAAATAGACCCCCAGCTAACCCAACATTATAATAATTCCCTTAAGTTCTTTAACGCAAAATATGACAAAAGATTTAACTTCCTAACCTACAAAAATAATTCTCTACTCCAGGCCCCACCAAACGCTCAATACAATACTGATACTTGGTTACTCAACCTAACAGACGTACAAATCCCAGACCACCTCAAAGACACGATCAAACTGCACAGTAAAACCAACCTTAATCTCCCAGTTTCTAAATCCGACGTCACTAACCTAGTAGCTGACGTGGACACTTTTCTAGCATCACAAACCTACAGCGAAACAGAGAAAATAGACATCAGAAACAGGGTTGCGGACGCCATTGGCAGCACCTGGCCAAATAAAAATCATAAACTTACCCCAGAAGAAAAAACAAACATATTAGAACTAAAGCGGCTGAAAGAGTTCCTCAACATAAACCCCAACATCCTAATAGTGCAAGGAGACAAATCCTCCCAAACCGTTATAATGAATAAAGATGACTATAAAAGTAAGCTTACCGCGGTCCTCTCCGACCCCCAAAAGTTTTCGATAACTGAACAAGACCCGACCCGGCAGATCAACAAAGACATAGAAAAGTTTGTTGGGGAGCTGATTCAACTAAATTATTTGAACAAATCCGACAAAAATAAACTCTTCAACCTACACCCAACCCCCCCGTTAATCTATGGAAAACTGAAAACCCACAAAACGCCCATGACCATCAGACCAATAGTATCAACCTGTAATAGCCCAACCCAAAAACTTGCCAGCTGGTACAAAAGCATTTTAGAACCCTTTACTAGAGATAACCCCTATGACCTCAGAAACGCTCACCAACTTAAAGAAAAACTGGAAAACACTACCCTCCGCCCAAACTTTAAACTCATCAGCTTAGATGTTAAGGAACTCTACCCCAGCCTAAGAGCCAATGAAGCCGTCAAAATAATTAGAGACAACTGGAATAAAATTATCACAAACTCTCCTATCAAAGACCTACCGAAATTTATTAAAGGATTTCTACTTGCTGCCCATAAGGGATATTTTAAATTCTCAGACCGTTTCTATAAGCAGAAGGGGGTAGGCATGCTCATGGGAGGATCCCTATCCTCAACAGTTGGTAAAATCATTTTAAACAAACTCCTAACAGATGCCCTAAGCAGTACAGATATGTACGTACAATTTATTTACAAATTCGAGGACGACATCATAATGGCAGTACATGAGAAAGATATCGACAAAATATTCCAACATTTCAACTCTCAAGATAAGTACATCCAATTCACCTTAGAAACTGAGAATAACAGACAAATACCCTACTTAAATACAACCCTAATTGTTAACCCAAATAACCTAATTAAATTCAAATGGTACACAAAACCCACGTACACCTCAAGACTAATTAATTTCAAATCAAACCACCCCCATAACTTTAAATGCACAATAGCATACAACTACGCGCAGACAGCCCTCAGCCTTACCTCCGAAACATACCATAACTCTGTCACTGCCAAATTAGAAAATATTTTTGCAATAAATAACTACCCACCCCATATCATTAGGAACCAAATCAGAAAAGCACTAAAGAAAATAAATTACTCTAAACCCTCACCATCCCCACCCCCCTTACCACCACCTCCCACAGACACTCCACCTAACAATACCACCACACCATCCACAAGTAAACCAACCAAAAAAGTAACGTTTAACCTCTCAGCCAACCTGATTCATAATTATAAACCCTCAGAAACTATTCTCCCTCCCCCGAATAAAATAGATCATTACTTTAGACCGACCAAAATTAAAACAGACCACCCCCCGCCGCAGACTCCCAACAACCAACACATCCACGCCCAACTAACTAATCAAACACAAACAGCAAATTACTTAACTAAAAATAAAAATAATAATAAATTCATCCCACTACCCTACCACCACAAGTGGCACCATAAAATCAATAATATCTTCAACACTAGAACAGATTATAAAGTATCATGGTATTACCCCAATAAAATCCAAAAATATTACCCTAGGCTCAAAGACAAAATTCCCCTCTTGGACACTAGATATAATGTTTACTCCATTCCTTGCCAATGTGGTAGAGTCTACATTGGGGAGTCGCAGCAGAACCTACATAAAAGGCTTGACCAACATCAAAGAAACTTTCATTCTAAAATTAAAAAAAACAGCTTTAGACCACCACCTTCTAGAAAATGACCACCAACCACAATTTGATAAAATTACCTCATTAGCCAAAGTCAGAAATAACCAAAAACGTAAAATAGTAGAAAACATTGGGATCCTCTCAAGCCCTAACCCCACACTCAATAAGAAATGTGAACTTCTCGACTTAGGCAAAACCTTTTGGCCACTGTTTAGGAATGAACATAAAACACTTTGTGACCGAGTTCCCTCCCCCGAGAATCTAACAACTCTCCAGGGACGGGACTTGGATTCAAACCCACTTGATGTATGATCTTAACTCTGCCTTTTAAAAACTTCCAGGCTGAACCGACAGAGCGCACCGCAAGGACCACCCAACAGACAATAACGACCAGTTATCCCTTAATTAAATACCAGCTCCTAACGGTTACTCTAATAGCTTTACGTCACACATAATCACCCTCAGCATCCTACAACTATCCTAGAACCAACTCAACTACCCCCCCCCCCCCCCCCACCACCATCCCAACACCGACAAGTAACCCCAAAATCAACGTGTTGAACTCAACATGTTTCCGATAATTGCTCCCTAATAGGCCCTAGCACGGCACCCCAAATGTAAGTACATACCCAATCTAACCACACCCCCCCCCCCTTCCCATAAAACGCTTCTACCCCAAATTATCCGCCCTACCCCCTTCCTTCACATCACCTTCCGCACCAACCCCCCCCCCCCCCCCCCCACCATCATTAAATCCCACCGAACTAAAACTAAATTAATATACTTTTATTAATAGGAACGTCACACTACCAATAAACGAGAACCCATTCTCGTCCGTGCGAGGCGCTCTGAAGGGAAGCCCACCAACATGCAGTTTCACTTAAGGGTAAATATTACATTTAAATCCCGTATGTAGACATAAAGATCACGATATAATAGGATCTACTTCTGTGCGACGTGATGCTGCTCCTCGCAGATCCACTATCTAAGACTATTCGTTGTAATGTGCCGGCAGGTTAATGTTATACTCCTGAAGAGCTCTGATCCCAAAAGGGCAGGAGCGAAAGGCGCCTCGAGTTGCATACTTTATTAAATGCAATTTCCACCAACCAGCATACGGTTTCTTCCCCTCACAACATCCCACTAAGATAGATGGAAACCGTTCACACCACGCAGAAACACATTTTTGAAAAAAAAAAAATCCCCCCAAAAAATTTTTTTTGAAATATAAAAATCCAAAAAAAATTTTTTTTAATTTTTTTTATCGACAGAATTAAATGTCTGTACAAGTAACCTATATCACAGAATAATAAACCCTTGTGTAAAATTTGCAGCGTTTTCACTGGGTCGTCTTTTTGTTCTATCAAACTTCCATCGTCGCGATTCCCTCTTAGCGGAATGTTTTGCCTGCCATGCAATAAAATGGTCTTGATAATTGGCACAAGTCTTGATCGGTTTTGAGCCACCAGTACTTTTCTATTCTCATCCAAAATGTTAACGATTTCTAAATTTGGATTTTCAAAAGTGGAAACAAAGTGTTTTGCGTCAAGTGCAGCTCTTTTGTGGTATTCAGTACACGCATGAGATTCTAAGGGCGGAATTCATAGACGGTCCTCAAGCTTGAGGATCTCCTCAAAAGTGACCTCAAGGAAGAATGAGCGACTTACGTTATTCATAGACGACAGGTTAGGGCAGTTGAGGTGACCTCAAGTGGAGGAAGCTCTTGAGGAGGCCTCAGAGGCTCCTCAAGCTATTCATAGTCGCTGTTGCTCAAGGAGGACCTCAGCCTCATTTTGGTTTATTATTCTTGGAATAATACACCTATGTTTTCGCGACGCGGGTCGACGACTCCGATCGGGCTCAAAATTTGACATTATCCGTTTCAAGAGGTCTACATTCAAAATCCGAAATGTCCGTCCGCCGTCCGCCGTCCGGGCCGTTTTGGGCAGTAGGAATTTTTTTAAAAATCTGAAATTTCGACAAAATACTTGGTTTACCATCTAGTTGTGCCCGCAAGGTTTTCAGCCCGATCGCCCAAACCCTTGGGGCGCTATGGGGCTAAAATGGGGCTACAGAAGGGGGTTTTTGAAGGGTTTTGGCTATGGGATCGAGTCAGGAGTCGTTTTCGAAGTATTTTTGGACGTAGAATCCATTTTTTGGGGTCCCGCAGCGATCCGATTTCACTGTTTCGATCTATAGGGCTTTCATGGGGCTAAAAATGGGATTTTTGAAGGATCCCAGGAGGTTAATTATTTTTCGAGTAAAGAATAAAGAATTTTTGAAAAAACAATTTTTTGAAAAAAAAAATCCAAAAATAAATTTTGTTGAAAAAAAAATCCAAAAATTTTTTTTTCCCCCAACATGTTTTCTTTTGACACAGAAATAATTTTTGCGAAACTAACCTATATCAAAGAATAATAAACCCTTGTGTAAAATTTGCAGCGTTTTTACTCAAGTCGGCGCCTCATCAACTTTCACATCCCAAAAGTACTTTGAAGGAGAAAAATAATTACACCGCGAAGACTTCGTAATAACAATTAGTGTGAATACAAATTTATTGCAGTCTAGTATTACATTAAAATACAGACGTCGTCCCATACGGAGACCTTTTCGGAAAACTCCGCCGAAGCCTTGCGTTTTTTTGCGTGTTCTCCATTTTCTTTGATTTCTTTAAGACCATTTTGGTCCCATCCTCTCAAGTTTATTTCTATTTCCTCACGGGTTTTTTCATTTCCCCAAGTCTTCAGTTTTTCTATTCTACACTTTATGATATAAAGCTTCGCTTCCTTCGGGGTCCCTAGACGGCCCCATTTTTTTCCCCCGACATTTTTTCTTCGCATCAGCACCTCTGAGAGAAAGATCTATACACCGGCCATCTATCTCTGATAACACAGGCCGGCCTCGTGTATGTACATATATATGCAACCTACACCGGGAGTGAGTGCGGGCGCTCCGAGTCCGCATCAGCTGCCAGTATAGTGTCCTATATATATCGCGTTAGAGACTGACTCACGATTTTCACGGGGAGACTCCCCGAGCGGCGAGCGTTCCTAGCGTGGGAGGGGGGGCGTCCGTATAAAAGCTTCGCTTCAATAGTAATCTGTTCGACGTAGACGTAAGAACTGGGGTGAAATCCGAAGGAAGTATGCGAAAAGTCCGATTTGAAACGTAGAAAGGCCCCTAGCACGAGCGATCAACAGCCTAATGATGTCACACAATTGTCATTACAATTAAAAATTAAAATTGTACATTTAATGTTGATTGGACCTTCAAGTGTTGTTTGCGTTATGACCTCTAAGCATATCATGCCTGCGCGGAAATTGGGGGTATCAGTAAATAATTCGATTGGTTTGACTGATCCGACCAAAGAGGGCAAGCAGTTTACGGGGATCGATGAGTATGAAAATTTTAACAGCTTTCCTTCTCCAAAACGTTCTGCGGCTCAGTCGGTCGAGGCCGTGTGATCAAAGACCTGTAGGTAATATAGCCCGGTAGTGTGCAAGCCTGAAATATGGTCGCCATCAGAGGACCGGCCGAGGTGAGTGCATGGCGGTAAATTGTTTACAAGTTGCATACAGTGCGGAAAATGTTAATTTGGAAGCTCTGATACTAAATTTTAATTTGGGAGCTTTGAATTCTGCTCCAGAATTGAACTCCCCTATTAGACAGATTTTTGCAAAAAACCAACTTCAGTAACCTTTGCCATGTATGAAATGGACAACAATTTAATAATAAATAATCCATTATTTCTAATTTCTTATTGAAATGATCTGATAGAAACGATAAGATGTCCACTATGAGCCTTTTTTTTTTCATTTTTTTTTCATTGACGCTGAGTTAATTTCTGCACAAGTAACCTATATCAGAGAATAATAAAACCTTGTGTAAAATTTGCAGCGTTTCTAATTAAAGTGAGGTTCAAACAAGGTTTTCCAAGCGACTTTGGTTCCATTGGAAATAAATTATTTAATAATAGGTTGATGATAATAATAAGGTTAATAATATTACTATATTATACGTACATTATACGTTTTTACTTGGTACTATACGTCATTTTAAATTTAAAATTGATTCAATTTAATTGAAAAGTAATTAATTCCCATTATTTTCCGAGACCAACAGATTCTGTTACAAAAAAATGACATGTCCGCGAGTATGCAACAAAATTCAACATGTCCAACTAAGTCCAAAACACCAACACATCCATTAATTTTTAATATTATTAACATTTAATATTAAATATTAATCATTAATGATTAAATTTTAATCATTAATAATAATAAAAAAATTAATTAATTATAATTGAATAACAATAATTACAAAACGCTGCAAATTTTACACAAGGGTTTATTATTCTTTGATATACGTTACTTGTGCAAAAATTTAATTCTGTCAATGAAAAAAATAAAAAAATTTTTTTTTGGATTTTTATCTCAAAAAAATTTTTTTTTTGGATTTTTTTGTTCAAAAAAGTGTTGTTTTTTTAATTCTGTATTTTTTACTCGAAAAATATTTAACATCCTGGGATCCTTCAAAAATCCCATTTTTAGCCCCATGAAAGCCCTGTAGATCGCCACAGTGAAATCGGATCGTTCCGGGACCCCAAAAAATGGATTCTACGTCCAAAAATACTTCGAAAACGACACCTAACTCGATCCCATAGATAAAAGCCTTCAAAAAACCCCTCCCGTAGCCCCATTATAGCCCCAGAGCGCCCCACGGGTTTGGGCGATCGGACTGAAAACCTTGCGGGCACAACTAGATCGTAAACCAAGTATTTTGCCAAAATTTCAGATTTTTAAAAAAATTCCTACTGCCCAAAACGGCCTGGACGGCGGACGGCGTACGGCGGACGGACATTTCGGATTTTGAATGTAGACCACTTGAAACGGATAATGTCAAATTTTGAGCCCGATCGGAGTCGTCGACCCCCGTCGCGAAAACATAGGTGTATTATTCCAAGAATAATAAACCAAAAAAGAAGATGACATACAATGTACTATGTCATGTTTTTAAAAGATGACCACATAATATGTCATATTATGACATCCACAGCACGTACACACCATGACGTACACAACGTGGACATGTCATGTCCAATGCCATGTCCACCCGTTTGCAACAAAATTCAATATGTACAAAACTCTTTTCTGGTTCTCTTCGTTTTATTAAAATTTAATATTTAATTTCATTAGGGAATTTACTTAATAATTATTATTAATTATTAATTTCAAACATCTAGGTAATAATACAAAAACGGTAGTACGTGATCGTGGAGGCCAACATGAACCAACAGAGTATTATTTAATATTTTTTAATATTATTAAAAAATATTAAATAATACTCTGTTGGTTCATGTTGGCCTCCACGATCACGTACTACCGTTTTTGAGGGCTCTCAGGGGATGTTTAAGTAGGCCGCTTTCTTCTTCACACATTTACTTCATTTCCCGACGTTTCGGACACATAATATGTGCTTATATTATAAGCCTCCAATTAAATAATACGTAGGTATAAAACACCACATTTTGGTGTTGGAAACATGGGGTTCGAGGATTAGTGATAGAGGGGGCGGGGCATATTGCGAAGACATAGTTTGCTTAAAACATATTGTAGTAAAAGGGAAGCTTTTATTTATTTTTAGCTTTTTTTTTTTTTTAAATTAATTTACCGTTTTTATGCTATCCCGTAAAATGCCCCTAAGTGGACCTGTTCAGTTTTGAAGGACGCCTTCTCAAAAAATGTTTTGAGGACACCTCACTCGATTCCTTGGCATCGTTCAGAAGCTTCATTAAGTCCCAATAGATCCCCAAGGTGAGGGGGAGGTGGTCTGGGAGCCCCCAAAAATGGATTCTACGTCGATAAATAAAGATAAAGAAAGTTTTGATCGGTCCAAAAATGTCACATTAACCGTTTCTTGACATGGATAGAGTAGATTTAAAAACGCTGCAAATTTTACACAAGGGTTTATTATTCTGTGATATAGCTATATCACAGAATAATAAAACTAGGTTACTTGCACAGACATTTAATTCTGTCAATAAAAAAAATTAAAAAAAATTTTTTTTGGATTTTTATATTTCAAAAAAATTTTTTGGGGGGATTTTTTTTTTTTCAAAAATGTGTTTTTTCAAAAATTCTTTAATTTTTACTCGAAACATATTTAACTTCTTGGGATCCTTCAAAAATCCCATTTTTAGCCCCATGAAAGCCCTATAGACCGCCACAGTGAAATCGGATCGTTCCGGGACCCCCAAAAATGGATTCTACGTCCAAAAATACTTCGAAAACGACACCTAACTCGATCCCATACCTAAAAGCCTTCAAAACACCCCTCCTGTAGCCCCATAGCGCCCCACGGGTTTGGGCGATCGGACTGAAAACCTTGCGGGTACAACTAGATGGTAAACCAAGTATTTTGCCAAAATTTCAGATTTTTAAAAAAATTCCTACTGCCCAAAACGGCCCGGACGGCGGACGGCGGACGGACATTTCGGATTTTGAATGTAGACCTCTTGAAACGGATAATGTCAAATTTTGAGGCCGATCGGAGTCGTCGGCCCGCGTCGCGAAAACATAGGTGTATTATTCCAAGAATAATAAACCAAAATTAAATGTCCGTCCATCGTCCGAGCAGTTTTCGGCAGCAGGATTTTTTTTTTTTTTTTAATCTAAAATTTTGACATAACTCGGTTTCCATCTAGTTGTGCCCACAAGGTTTTCAGCCCGATCGCCCTAACCCGTGGGGCTACGTGGGGCTAAAAAGGGTCACGGGAGAGGTTTTTGACGGTGTACCAATATAATCCATTTTCGGGAGTCCTAATTGTTAACACGATCCGATTTCACCGTGGGGCTCATTGGGCTTTCATGGGGCTACAAGTGGGATTCTTGAAGTATCCCATGAGGTCAAATGTCAAAATTTAATGGAGGTCCGGTTGTTTTTGTAAGGATCTATTGCTGATTGATACTTGTGCGCTATGAGGGATATTGTATCCTATGCATAATAAAGTTATTATTATTATTATTATCAAGTAATGAGGACGCAAAACCCATATTTTTGAGGACTCACATTTGTTCAAACATTGTACTGATTTTGGTTTATTACTTATTTTTGTAATAATACACCTATGTTTTCGCGACGGAGGTCGACGACTCGGATCGGCCTCAAAATTTGACATTATCCGTTTCCATGGAGGAAAGATTTTCTTTCCTCCATGATCCGTTTCAAGAGGTCTACATTCTAAATCCGAAATGCCCGTCCGCCGTCCGCCGTCCAGGACGTTTTGGGCAGTAGGAATTTTTTTAAAATCTGAAATTTTGAGAAAATACTTGGTTTCTTATTTCTTATTTCTTTATTTCACCGGACAAGCCCAATTACATTCTATAAAATCAGTACGTCATTCTAACCAGGGGAAAAATGATTATGAAATGAATAATCTTTATATTATAAAGAGAAAATATAAAAACGATAAAGGAGATTACAAAGTAAAAAGAAGCTATATAAAGGGGGAAAAAAAGCCAAAAAAAAAAAAAAAAAAAAAAAAAAAAAAAAAACAGGGAAAACTGTCTCTATGTATAAATGATAGGGGACGAGGAAAGTTTTGATTTTAACGTGGCTAGGGAGGAGTGAAAAAAGTCGAAATCGGGGTTTACAGCCAGGAAGAGGTTCGCACTGCGAGGAATTCTGCGTAGGGGTTGGCTTCTCTGGTAGTTTGCAGGAGAAAAAGGGATGTAAAACAGCACTCGCGAGCGGGTAGAGGTTCGCTGTGCAACAAGGCTGATCTTCGACAGAAGCGTAGGGCAGTCGATTTGGTTATTCAAGATCTTGAAAAGCAACGTGAGATCGGCTGAGCCACGACGCCTCTCCAGGGACTCCAGGCAGCACCGCTCACGAATATAATCGTACTCAAAGGTAGATGGTTTACCATCTAGTTGTGCCCGCAAGGTTTTCAGTCCGATCTCCCAAACCCGTGGGGCGCTATGGGGCTAAAATGGGGCTACGGGAGGGTTTTTTGAAGGCGGATCGAGTTAGGTGTTGTTTTCGAAGTATTTTTGGGCGTACAATCCATTTTTGGGGGTCCCGGAACGATCCGATTTCACTGTGGTGATCTATAGGGCTTTCGTGGGGCTAAAAATGGGATTTTTGAAGTAGCCCAGGAGGTTAAATATTTTTCGATTAAAAAATAAAGAATTTTTGAAAAAAAAACAAAAAAAAACATTAAACCCCTCCCAAATTTTTGTACGATTATAACTGGCGAAGATGAAGTTCCGTAGCAACGAATCGGTTGTAAGCGAAAATCAACGGTAGCGTGACGTTACAAGAAACGACACACAGACCAAAAAATTTGGGACGATGTAATAAAAGTCTCACTTTAAAAACATTTTTCGAAAAAACAAAAAAATCAAAAAAATCTTTTTTGAAAAATAAAAATCAAAAAAAATTTTTTTCATTAACACAGAATAATTCTTAAATTATTTAATTTCTGCACAAGTAACCTATATCAAAGAATAATAAACCCTCGTGTAAAATTTGCAGCGTTTTTTAAATTAATTTTTCAAATATATTCTCGTAATAACACAGAATTAATTTTTGCACCACCAATACCAAATACCTAACAATAATTGTTATATAATAAACCCAATACCAAATAACAATAATTATTATTGTTATAAATAACAATTTGGTATTGGTTTATTATAAACCCTTGTGTAAAATTTGCAGCGTTTTTGTAGCCGATTCTACTAGATTTTTCGATTAATCGATTACAATTTCGATGTTTCTCAGCCTCAGACAAATGTGGATCGATTATATCGATATCACTCCGGCTGATTCGTTTGATACGACGTGATAACGTTCCATTCCGTTTGTAGCATTTTCGCCTGGTATTTCCCCAGTTCCTCACAAAAATGATTAAAAAATGTGGCTGCGTCGCGTCATATTTTCAATCTAACCCCGAACAGGTTGGACAGCTTGTCGAACCCGGAAGCGAGAGTCGTCATGGAAACGAGGATGAAGTAACCGAAAACAAACTGATCACGCAGGTACTTCCATGACACAGTAGTTGGTTCTATTTCGTATTTTCATTAGGGTGTACTGTCATCTCCGAAACTCTTTTCATTCAGAATTATAGTTGCGTGAGTGAATTACTGAAACGACTTTGTTTTGGGAATGCGTTCTGCTGCGAATCGTTTTTTCGCCCTCCCAAGTCATGCCAGATCCGTCAAGTCCCAAGTTTTTGTGGTTTCCTTTTTCGGCGTTGAACGGTTTTGATGTACACACTGATTCCTGATGAACCCGGTCACGAAAATATTGCAGAATGGAACATAAAGCTGCCGCCAAGAAGTTACCGTTTTGGTTGGAGGAATGGACAAGGTTTGTACTTTGATACAATATGATAAGGCCTTTTGGTTTATTATTATTTGAATTTGAATAGGTAATTCAATCTGTTTTTCAATGTATACCTAACTGTGTGTCGATTCCTAAAATTCTTCGTCCGGGCCGTTTTAGGCAGTAGGAATTTTTTTTAAATCTGAAATTTGGACAAAATACTTGGTTTACCATCTAGTTGTGCCCGCAAGGTTTTCAGCCCGATCTCCCAAACCCGTGGGGCGCTATGGGGCTAAAATGGGGTTGTGGGAGGGTTTTTAAGGGTTTTGGCTGTGGGATCGAGTTAGGTATCGTTTTCGAATTATTTTTTGGGGGTCCCAGAACGATCCAATTTCACCGAGGGGATCTATTTGGCTATTTCTTCGATGATAACCTCGATGCTCGATTTTTGAATGACCTTCTCTGATGATTAACCCGATTCTCGATTTTCGGGGTCGGCTATTCGGGTACATAACAAAGTTGGCTAACCTGCATCTCTCGGCCAATCAAAAGATGACCCTCTAGACCTCGGAATTCAAATATTATATTTTTCCTAAGGCCCTATAAATGATAGAAACGGGTTTTATGCAATGTTGACCCATTTTTGAACATTTTGAAGTTTTACCTTTCTAGGTCCGCATTACGTCGTTATATCTAAGAATAATGCACCGTTTTCGGACGTAGAATCTATTTTCAGGGGTCCCAGAAGCATCTGATTTCACCGTGAGGTCCATGGGGGCTTCTGAAGGATACAGGAGGTCGGATAAGGTGTCGTTTTCGAGTAATTTCGGACATACAACCAATTTTTCGAGGCCCCTCTCTGTCCAAACACTAGTGGAATTCAGTTTAATTTTAATTTTTAATTAGTTTACAATAATTTATATTGAAGTATAATTAATTTTAGGACAATTTATACCAATGAATAAACTTCGTGTAAAATTTGCTGCGTTTCTATTGTCGGTGTAGGTAAATTTTACTCCCCTGAACTTGTGAACGATCCAGTTGGTAGCCCTAACAATTATTGTTGTTTCAGGAGTTTGAGCGTGGCTAAACCCAGGCCGCAGTCATGGAAGCCTTCATCTTCTACAGATTTGGTGGTAGACGTAAAGAAGAGGGCTATCACCACTCCAGCTAGATTCGAACATTCAAACTCCCCGCAGGATCCTCTCAATTTGACTTCTTTCGAGGAGCCCTTAAGAGATGACACGGGTTAGTTGTCCGATTTCATCCCTACTAGTGTTTATAGGTAACTCTGTATGGTAAAACTTGTTGCATTTTTTTCCATTAAGTTATAGGTTTTCAATCAAAATCATTTTTGAGACTAAACATGGAGGAATAGAGAGGAGAGCTCACTCTGTGTTAAACGCCGTTCCCAAAACGCCAACCCAGTGGCGGAACGGGGGGGGGGGGGATTGTGACTGCAGCGCGACCCCTACGAGATGTAGTGAACTTTGAAGGTGGTAAGTTACCAAAACTGAACCAGAAGATGCCCTGCGAATTCCGAATTCCGCCCAGACATGTCGTTTCCATTCACAGTGTACTCAACTACACAATCAATTTCGTTATTCAGAGATGGTTCCTTTAATTTATCTATAGTAGCACAACAGAGGAAGATAAATCCGTTTCGTGAGGAATTTGGGGCTTTCCTTCGGAAGAAGAGCTAGTAGCTCACTCTAGTTGCATTTGAAGGTACTATGTGTAGTTCACTACATTCCGTAGGGATAGCGCCACCGTCGACTATGGCACATGAAGTCCTATTTAGTGAGCTCTCCTCTCCAGAGGAAAAGAAAAAAAAGACACCAAAGTGGCCATATTGCTCCAAGATTGAATCCCACGAGTTTTCCTTCATGGAAATCCCCCCCCCCCCCCCCCCCCCACCACCACCACAAAAATTCAAAAATCTGTATTTTTTATGAAAAAACAAGAAAAAGAAACAATACGGCGTTCTTGAAAATAAGGCGGTGGCTCCAAGACTTGAAGAAACACGAGAGGATACACATACGGCGGTGGCTCAAGACTTGAGAAGGCATGAGAAGAAAAAAAAACTGCACAATATGGGAAAACGAGTTTTTGGGTCTGAGGCCAGGTGGAATAAGGTCGGGGGTTGAACCTGGATAAGTGCAATCTCACGGGATAAGGTTTGAAATTGCAGCTAACCAAGTTTTGCACTTCCTAAGTTTTGCAGGTAGCTAGGGTAGAGGTAATTGCACATAACCAGGTTTTCGCCTCGTCTTTATTTCGTCAAGTACAGTACAAGACTTCTCGTTCTACAGCGAAAAAATCGGTCATTTTTGCCTGTTTTGGCGGGTTACACTGACGGACAACATTAGCAACTGCCAAAATTTACCACTGCTTCAGCCACTCTACAAGGCACTTCTCCAGGTCAGGAAACCAGGATGACCGGGCCCGTCAACGCATTCGGCTTCTACCGCCGCACGATTTTTCAAAACACGGCACACAGTTGATGGGTGTACCCCAAATGTTTTGGCCATCTCTGGATTTCCCAGCATCTGCTTCCACGAGCAATTTCATTTTGGTGCTTATGTCTAACCCCTTTCACTTCCTTTTCACAGACATTTTGCTCGCACAACACCGCAACTTGAACCTGAACTGAACAAACAATACACTATTGAAACGTGATCAGATTCTCGTTTGATTGTTTGATTGATTGATGACGGAGGGGGATCTCTACTTATCTCGCGCGTACAGAGGTCGAGCCAGTGTCAGTTGCAGCTTATTAGTTTTCGGACGAAAAATCTCTTTTGTAGGTATCCAGGTTTTCTTTTGCAGCTTTCCAGGTTATGGGGCCTCAAGGGGGCGGGACCGACACTTTTATTGCAGCAAAGGATTTTTTGCTCTTATCCAGGTTCTATAAATTATTTTCCACAACATAGTCTTAAAGGTATGTGTATCCGAGTTTTATTGGGATTAGGGCCAAGAACGGGAAAACTCTACTTCATTTGCCGAGCTTTCGAGCAGTATGCGCTCTTCATCGGGACTATGAAGATGATGTCAGGGCATGTGGTACATGAACCTGGTAGGGGAGAGAGAGGGAATGAGTTTGGTTAGGGAGAGAGAACGACTCCTCTGCTGAATAAGAAGCTGCTGAATTCAGCAGAGGAGTCGTTCTCTCTCCCTAACCAAACTCATTGGATTAGACCTCTGCACCATCGGCAAACAACCACTTTGAGAGAGAGGGAGATGAATGTCGGCCAATTGAGGACAGTCCGACATCTTCATAGCCCTGATGAAGAGCATATACTGCTCGAAAGCTCGGCAAATGAAGTAGAGTTTTCCCGTTCTTGGCCCTAATCCCAATAAAACTCGGGACACATATACCTACACGCCATTGGGTCAATCTCCACTATTCTCATAGTCTTAAAGGCAGTACTTTTCTTGATCGACAGCGCTCTCTGTTGTTCCTGTTACCATAGACATATGGGGGCCCCTACAGTCTAAATTTCGTGGCCGGGACTTCTGGAAAGGGAATGTAAAGTTGTACCTGAAGATATTTAAAACCTGTAGACGACCTGTTTAATACCTGTTGACGATATTTAAAACAATGATAATCAGAAGAGCATCCTAGGAGACGTTGTCCTCTACACGGCAGTATTGTTTCTCATTCAAAATACTCCACCGTTGGGTCAAAATTACTCTGCGACTCAAATGTGACTATTTGCAGAGAATCACCCACAACACGCCCCAGTGACCAATGAGGAGCTGAGTGCCTCCGAGGATGCTGAGGTTCCTGCCATGAATTCAATCTTAGACTTTTCCCTAAATTCCACAAATTCACACGAACTTGCTATCAGCGTTTTGACCCATTTTGGCGTTATTTTGAAGTCTCCTATCGACTTAAAAAAATCTTCATGCACGTCCGTTTTTATTGCAGAGCTAAGGTCTGTGTCTCAACTAACTGACGATCTAAGTTTGCCGGCGACCCTCGCCAGTACGCCAGACAGCGTGTTGTCGTCGCTGGAAGGTGAAATCAGAAGTCTTCGGATCCCGTCCAGCCGATTGACCAATTTGATAATTCGAAGTGACGAAGGCTACACACCCTCGTTGCTGTCTTTGGGCGGAGATCTTCCTGAGAGCAGATCCAGAGTGTAAGTTTTATTGATTCGAAAAGAATCGTCCGCGCGGTGTCAGGCTGTAGGATTTTGGTTTATTATTCTTGGAATAATACACCTTTGTAATCGGGACGGAGGTCGACGACTCCGATCGACCTCAAATTTTGACATTATCCGTTTCAAGAGGTCCAGATTCCAAAACCGAAATGTCCGTCCGCCGTTTTGGGCAGTAGGAATTTTTTTAAAAATCTGAAGTTTTGACAAACACTTGGTTTACTATCTAGTTGTGCCCTCAAGGTTTTCAGCCCGATCGCCCAAACCCGTGGGGCTCTGAGGGGCTAAAATGGGGCTACGGGCGGGTTTCATTGAAGGCTTATGGCTATGGGATCGAGTTAGGTGTCGTTTTCGAAGTATTTTTGGACGTAGAATCCATTTTTGGGGGTCCCGGAACGATGCGATTTCACTGTTGCGCTCTTTAGGGCTTTCCTGGGGCTACCAATGGGACTTTTGAAGGAACCCAGGACGTAAATATTTAGCAAAAAAAAAAAAAAAAAAAAAAAAAAACGCTGCAAATTTTACACAAGGGTTTATTATTCTTTGATATTTGATATAGGTTACTTGTGCAGAAATTATTTCTGTTGATGAAAAAATTTAAAATTTTTTATTTTTTTCATTTTTCAAAAACTTGATTTGTTTTTCCAAAAAAAAAAATAATTTTTTTTTTTTCAAAATTTTCTTGCGTTTTTACTTGAAACATATTTGACCTCCTGGGATCTTTCAAAAATCTCATTTGTAGCCCCATGAAAGCCCCATAGATCACAAAAGTGAAATCGGATCGCTGCGTGACCCCAAAAAATGGATTCTCCGTCTAAAAATACTTTGTGTCACGAAAACGACACCTGACTCGAACCCATAGCCAAAAGCCTTCAAAAAACCCTCCCATAGCCCCATTTTAGCCCCCTAGGGACCCAAGGGTTTGAGCGATCGGGCTGAAAACCTTGCGGGCACAACTAGATGGTAAACCGAGTATTTTTGTAAAAATTTCAGATTAAAAAAAAAAAAAATCCTACTGCCCAAAAAGGCCCGGACGGCGTACGGCGGAGGGACATTTCGGTTTTGGAATCTTGACCTCTTGAAACTAAACGGATAATGTCAAGTTTTGAGGCCAATCGGAGTCGTGGACCTCCGTCGCGAAAACATAGGTGTATTATTTCGAGAATAATAAACCAATACTCTAGGAGTTCAAGACAGCTGACTTGTTGGTGGATGGTGAATAATTCTATTCTAATTGGAGAGCTCAGTAACTTGAGCGACCGAACACCTTTCGTGGCCTGGGAACCAGGAGGGCTCGGGACCTTTGAACTTGAGCGATCAAACCCCTTTGAGTGCAGGAAGCCAGGATCGCTCTGGAGCTCTTCGTAGGAATATTCTGCCGGCAACTCATATCAACATCCTCCATGAACGTAGGTATCAAGTAACAACACCAGTCGTAGGCCCGCAGGTATCGTCAGCTCTGGAGGCATCTCATTACAATAGTACTATTCAACAGTACCACTTCGCTCGGAATCCTAAACTTGTCAACCCTGAGCTTCATGTCAAAAAGTGGATTCAGAGAGGCATCCTTGAGCACGGTATTACGGTATTAAATTTCAATAGCGTTACTCAGCGTCTATAGCCCGGGCTTTACTCGAGGTAACAACAATTAGAGCGGAAGAAATCTATCTTCTCTCCTAAGAATCCAGTTAGAGCCTCAAGAATGAACATGAACTGCTGTTTAACATTACATTTTGCTGCGTTATTCTTCTGTAGCCATATTTGCTTATTGTCTCTTTGTTTTTTGCAATCTTTCAGAAAGCTCTTTCGATTGTTCTGTTCCGCTCAGTTCGGTTTTTTCTTTTATACTTCCAGCTTTTTCTATGTTTACTTTTTTTCCCTTTTTGTAGGGCTAGCGGGGTCGCTCACAGGCCTTTATTGAACAACTTCTATTCCGAAAATACATCATCAGAGAATTTCACCCGACCAACTGACGACATGCCGGAGAAAAGGCTCGCCGAAAGTTGGTCATCCCTCGACATTTTCAATCATAAGCATCAAGGACGTATTTCAAAGCAGAATCAAGGTAGCAAAGTTGCAAACTTGAAAAAAAAAAAACAACTATATTTGATAGTGTTTCTCAATAACCGTCTTCTTGCAGTGTTGTCTCTGAAGCCTGCAGACGCACCTTCGGAATTCCCCAGCCTGCGCACCCCCCTCCCTCAAATCAACGAGGATTTCATCATTCCCGAACTCCCGAGTGGCAAAAACCTCATTCTTGACATCCTGTCGACTTGGGGCGACCGCCATTACGTTGGTTTGAACGGAATAGAAATCTTCACTTCGACTGGAGAACTTGCTCAAATATCTCAGGCACGTATTCTTCACAGCAAAATGCAGTTGTCGTTAAAGCCGTCACAGCTTTTAACAGATTGACGTTCTCAGCGAACGAAGGCGTGTTAGGACAGGTCCACCGGGAATGTTTGCCCTGCCAGAGGACTCCCAAGAGAGGTTGATTCCGGCAAATTAGCGTTTAAGCAGGGTTCACATGCGTCCGGAAGTCCGATCATCCGTGAACGCGTCAGCAGTGGGAAGCAGTGTAACGGATTCCGGCATTCAGGTCGGGCGTTCACAAGCGTCCGGCAAATTGTCATTGCGTTGCACACAGCTGTTCCTTCCCGCGTTTATTCGTGTTTTGTCGATGTAGCTTTGGCAGCGTCTTTCTCGCGTTTATTTGTGTTTTGTGGATGTTTGATAAAATGTTGAAATAAAAAGTTGGAATAAAAATGGAATAATTAGGAGAGACGTCTAGAAACTTTGCCGTAGTCAGCTGTTCATTCCCGCGTTTATTGGTGTTTTGTTGACGTTGCTAAGGCGACCACAATAATGGATGCCGTTATCGCCGTTATCAGTCCGTCAGTCCGTGAAATATCTGATTTTTCGGATGTGTACAGTCAGCTTCGAAAGTGCTTCTCCGTCAAAAGTAACTTCTTCCCGCCCGCTGGCATCGGCCAATCAGGAGACCGAACGTACTGACGGAGAAATGCATGAACGGACTTCCGGATGCATGTGAACCCTGCTTTACTCCCAAGGCTCCGATTCCGAGGGAGTAAACTTTAATGACCGTCTCCGTGCCAGGAGAGTTCTTTGAAAAGTGGGCGGTTAATCGTCAAACGAGTGATAGGTCTCCGCTAGAGCGATGGTTACACAGAAGTAAGTTGTTGGATCCCCTCGACAACCCCTCACAAGTGAAGCTCAGGCTGAGCCGCTCAGCCTCTCCAAACAGCAAAACTGCCGCTGCAGTGTAAGGCCGCTGACCAGGTGTTGCATTCTCATATTATGAGCATATTGGCCCGCTAACCCAGGTGGTAACATTTAAATAAAACAAATAGAGTCGTTCCTCTGATCGGATATCACTTATCAAACTATGAGTTTATGGGCCCGCTGACCCAGGGGCCAACAAGTAGTGTGAATCTGCTGACCAGGTGTCGCAATCTCAAATTATGCGTTTATGGGCCTGTTGACCCTTGGATTCTGGATTTTACGCCCAAAAATACTTCGAAAACGACACCTAACTCGTCCCCATAGCCGAAACCCTTCAAAAACGCCCTCCTGGAGCTCCTTTTTAGCCCCACAGAGCCCCATGGGTTTGGGCTATCGGGCTGAAAACCTTGCGGCCACTACTGGATAGTAAACGGAGTATTTTGCCAAAACTTCAGTTTAAGGGCGGAATTCATAGACCTTCCTCAAGATGTGATTTTTTCTCACTAAGCTGAGCTCCTCATCTCAAGATGGCAGGAGGTTATTCATAGTGCGTTCTGGATCGGATTGAGGCCGACCTCAGCTTGAGATTTGTTCAAGGCCTCAAAATCACAGTTGTTGCAAAACAGGGAATTTTTAAGAAAAAACGCTGCAAATTTACACAAGGGTTTATTATTCTGTGATATAGGTTACTTGTACAGACATTTAATTCTGTCAATAAAAAAAATTAAAAAAAATTTTTTTTTTGGATTTTTATATTTCAAAAACATTTTTTTGGGGGGATTTTTTTTTTCAAAAATGTGTTTTTTCAAAAATTCTTTAATTTTTACTCGAAAAATATTTAACTTCTTGGGATCCTTCAAAAATCCCATTTTTAGCCCCATGAAAGCCCTCTAGATCGCCACTGTGAAATCGGATCGTTCCGGGACCCCCAAAAATGGATTCTACGTCCAAAAATACTTCGAAAACGACACCTAACTCGATCCCATAGCTAAAAGCCTTCAAAATACCCCTCCTGTAGCCCCAATTTAGCCCCATAGCGCCCCACGGGTTTGGGCGATCGGACTGAAAACCTTGCGGGCACAACTAGATGGTAAACCAAGTATTTTGCCAAAATTTCAGATTTAAAAAAAAATTCCTACTGCCCAAAACGGCCCGGACGGCGGACGGACATTTCGCAGGGTGGCCGCCATCTGGAAAAGTCAGGGAAAACCTGGAAAAGTCAGGGAATGAAAAATTTCAGGAAAAGTCAGGGAAATCGGTCACAAGTCAGGGAAAAATTTTTGATCAAAAAAAAAAAAAAAAAAAAAATCAAAAATTGTAGAAGAAGAAGAAGAAGAAGAAGAAGAAGAAGAAGAAAGAGATTTATTTTGAATACCAGCATAAAATCACACTAAATTCAAAATAAACAAATACGGCAATGGATCCAATCCGTCTGCCGGAGGCTCGGGCCCGAGGGCACAGTACAAGAACAAAACAAGTTTACTAGTTATATGGTGAAAGAAATATACATAACTCTCCGTTATGCTAAGGAGAAAATAAAAAATAAAATAATTGAATATTCATGTTTCGGGTTTGAGTGAGAAGGCTTTGAGAAGGGGGGGCTTTGGTGAGAACAGAAGGGCAAAAGGGCGGGAAGCCAGCGACAAATCCACAAGAAAAACCCACTAAGCAGAGAACTGGTCCAGTAAAAACTAAAGCTCCTATGTCTCCACGCTGTTTTACAGAACTCAACCAGCTCCGACCAACTAGGGCCGTTCAGGATCCCGATAGCTTCCTCCCTATCCAGGAGAGGACGGCCAAATGCGGCCTGACGAAACTCCGCGAGCGCAGGGCACACGCACAAGAAGTGGAACTGATCCTCTCGCGTCCGCATATCACAGATGAAGCATTCTTCTGGCCTGTCCACCGGATACGGCCTGGCGTTGAGGGAGACAAGTTCAGTCCTCATCCTGAATGTCCATCTCATCGACTGTATTGGGGTCGCCGCATCACGAACCAGGCTCGCACTTTTAACGGATGGGTCCAGCTCTCGATAAAGCGTGAACGTTTCAGAGGCTAAAGCTTTATTTCTGAAATGGGAGGTCTTCTCCTCCACAAAAGACCTGACAAATTCCGCGACGTCCGACTTCATAAGAGCCGCGTCCAATGATGCCAGGCCACCACTGGACCCAAATTTGGCTGCAAGCATGTTCCAGCTCTCCGCCCAGCCAATGCCCATCCGGATGACCTTCCTGGCCACAATGCGAGGTAATCGAGAGTCTGGCATCCTCGCCACCTTCACGAGATAATTCAGATGGAGACGCAGAGTAAACGCAGATAATGTCTCCATCTCTGTCTCCAGCAACAGCAGATAGTCTGGCGCGTACCATGGGAGGTGAAATACTCTCTTGATGAAAAGCAGGAGGACCCGTTCGACGTCCACATACTCTCTGAAGCCCCACACCTGAGCCGCGTAGGATAGAATTGCCCTCACAACCGCACGGAAGACCTGCAACTTCGCCTGTAGAGGAACCAACTGACTGGCAAACACACTGCTCCATACATAGTTCATGACCATCTTTGCCACTGCAGCCTTCCGCTTGAGATGCTTTGAGAAGGATAGCTGGGGTGTGAGTGTCACTCCGAGGTAAGTATATTCGTTCACAATTTCGACCATTTCACCACCCAGCCACCACTTATCCCTAGCACTCCGCCTGCCACCGTTTGAGAAGATCATCATCTTTGATTTTTCTAAATTGATGCTGAGACCCCACCTGGTACAGTACCTGCTCAAGGCATCAACGTTCCTCTGCATCTGGCCCGGGTCCCCTGCCAATACCACCAGATCGTCGGCGTACTTGAGAACACGGATCTCGTACTCGTCCAGCACCAGACCGTGAGGCAGGTCAATCACCAGGTCATTTAGGAACAATGCAAATAGTAGTGGACTCAAAGGGCAGCCCTGCTTCACTCCACAGCGAACCGGAAATTCCCCCGTGCAGCCATCCCTTGTCCAGACTGAGGCCGTAACATTGCTGTAAAGGCTGCGCAGCACCGACACAAACTTCTCCGAAATCCCCATGTTGGTCAGCTTCACAAATAGGTGATCCCTAATGACCCGATCGAAGGCGGCTTTCAGGTCCACAAAAACGCGTATGTCTTGCAAGATGGGCGGGACAGCCTCAGCTTCACCAGTCTCAACCTTGGCAACATCGGCATCAGCAGGTCCGGGGGTCCAGTGGGCACCAAGATTGAAATCGGCATGTGATCGGAAAAGCCGGCATCAAGCACACTAAAGTCGGAGATCAAAGGGAGAGAGCCAAGTGCAGCGCAAGCCAAGTCGCAGACAGACGTCCCCTGCGCCGCAATGAATGTGTGTCTACCTTCACCATCGCTTCTGGATCTTCCGTTCAGCACAACCAATCCGTGATCAGCGCACAAATCGAGGAATCTCTTCCCCCTCCCATTCAGACAGGCATCCTCTGAGTTTCGAAGAGGACTGAAATTTCCCATATCCACTTCGGTTAATTCTGCCAAGTTCTGTTCCAGTCCAATTCGAACATTCAAGTCCCCCGCCAAAACCAAGTTAGGCGGCCCGCCATCCGCCAACCAGGCCTCCAGCTCACCGAAATCCGACTCCCACTGGTTACAATTGAGATACACCGGCAAAATATAAATCGGCGATCCACAGCTCACCACCCTTACAACCAGTCTATTTCCAAATTCTCTAACAGCTACATTTTGGATTCCCAACTTCGTCGCCACCATAATCCCACCACTAGCTCTTCCATAAAGACTGGTCTTCTTGGCTTCCACCCACCTAACATTGAAATTATTAAAACAACCATCAAAACGAGAATATTGATTTTCTACAACATGCGTTTCAATAAGAGCCACTACATGAAATGAGTCGATATAGTGTTGAAACGTAGAATCATTTATTTTATTATTCAAACCCGAAACATTGTAAAACAAAAATCTTAGATTAGATACATCAGAAAGTAATTCATCTCTTCTTACATTCAACTCGGGATCCAGCCGGCAGACGACCTCATCTCAGGATTTCGTAGACGTGAGAGCTTCTTTGTTCGCCATATTCTCTTCATTCAGCAGCTTCGTGATTATGGCTGACAAGTCGACTCCCATGATTGATTTGCTGGGCTGTAGTCCATCCCGAGCGCGCAGGCCAATCCCTTCATCCCAAAATTTTTGATTAAAAAAAAAAAAAAAAAAAAAAAAAAATCAAAAATTGTATTAAAATACGAATTTGGTTTGGTGACAAGTTTGTCCCTCTCTTCCGTCCCGAAAATGATGATAATTTTTGAATTTTGGTGGGAGCGACTTTGCCGGGTTTGTTTTCCCCTCACTCTTCATCCATGTTGCCCGCACAAGTTCAATGAGTTGGCGGAATTCCCGTTACAGATATAATATCCCCATTCTCATGATTGTTTGGTGTAAAAATGTATGTATTTTCTAATCAACTTTCAATAAAAAAAAAAAATTCAAGCGATTAAAATTATCAGAATTAATAAAATGTCAGATTAAAAACTATTATTATTAATAATTAAATTATTAAAATCTCAGATTTTGAATAATTTCGGGTCTGGAAATTAGGTATTTTTGCAGGGAAAAGTCAGGGAAAAGTCAGGGAATTAATTTTTCCCAGCTTGGCGGCCACCCTGATTTCGGATTTTGAATGTAGACCTCTTGAAACGGATAATGTCAAATTTTTAGGCCGATCCGAGTCGTCGACCTCCATCGCGAAAACATAGGTGTATTATTCCAAGAATAATAAACCAAAAGGGAATAAAAGGGGCTTTTGGACTATAGAAACAGGGAAAGACCCCGCAAAGCCGGGGAATCATCATCATATCATCATACAATAATAAAAAATCGTGTTGTCCGACGGTAGCCGTGTGGTTTGTTGGTACGGGATAACGCGTTCCCGAATGAGTTTTTTCACTTTCCGCTGGCTTAGGGGGTCGAAAAAATTACGAAAAAATACGAGCCGTATAGATCAGACCTGGAGGAAGACGTCAGTCAAATCGTAAATCCGAAATTCGCCCGGGAAATTCGTCGAAAAATCGTCTTTCTCCCGTTTGTCCTACGTTTTCCACTTCCAACTCGCGCCAAAGGCCGTTTAAGGGGTCGAAAAAATTACGAAAAAATACGAGCCGTATAGATCAGACCTGGAGGAAGACGTCGGTCAAATCGTAATTCGGAAATTCGCCCGGGAAATTCGCCGGACATTCGTCGAAAAATCGTCTTTCTCGCGTTTGTCCCACGTTTTTTCGGGTTAAAAAATACCCAGTAAGGAGCCATTTTTTGGGTATGGTATCCGCGAGCCAAATGCGCGCCAAAATATGGCCAATCCGATTCCGAAGTCGGATTTCAAAAAAACCGTGAGTTCGAGCTAAATTTCAGGATTACTGCAACCTGCAAGTATGCTGGACGCCCGCCACGATAGGGCACATATTTTACTGAGGTGGTTGGAAGCTCTGTTGGTCAAAATTTCGTTCATATTTCTCGCGGGTGCTGCTAAAAACCCCTAATCGTGTGTTTGGTGAATATAAAAAATACAAAGGGTGTTGTTCTGGCTGGCAGGCTGGCTCAGGATGGATGTTTCTAATTGCTGACTTTCTATGAAGTTCCTCATACCGGCAGTGCCATACCCTCTGGCCACCACGGATTGCGACAATAAACAAGTGAAAACCCCCATTTCCCTCCCTCCAGAATCAGAATATTAATATTTCCGGTGTATTATTTACACCAAAAATGTACCATAATATTATTATTAACACCAGATTATTAATAATTTTATAATGGTATATTCGCAATATGCTATTTTTGTAAGGTAAATTGGTATTGGATGGTTATCACAGAGGTATATTTGAAGTAAAAGCGGTTGTCTCCCACTCAAGCAAAATAACTCTTTTCTCTCGCTTTCGGATCGACTGGGGCACCCAAAGTGCGAGGCCGGCCCTGAAAATTCACTTCAAGGTGCCCTCAAGGTAACATTTCACGTACCTTGATTTGAGGTCGCTTTTAGGTTTGTTCCAGCTAGGAAAAAACTTGGGTAATTGTTTACTATTACCTTGTCACCTTCAACTTGTTTGCTACTTGAATATGTTATCAGCAATGGCCTACAAACGACAGATAAACATGTTTGTTGGCCCGGAAAAGTGAAAAAAGTAAGATACTTACTTTAGAAGTCGTCTTCAGATGAGGTACTGGCGTTGGAGTCCGGAGATGTTTCACAAGGTGGCGACAATTGGGTATTGTCTTCGCCGTTGTACAAGTGGCCAATGGCTTTAAAAAGAGCGTGAATACGGCTATTATAGTCTGGATATGTTCTTCTAAAGATAAATTCTGCAAGGTGCCCAACTAGATGATGTTTCCTGTTCCCGTCCTGCCTGTAATGGAAAGTATAGCCTCCCCCGCTCTCTTCATGGGTGACGGTAGGTGGAGCCAGTTCAGCCAACCTACTGAAAGCCCCATTTTGGAAAACAAAAAATCTCCTTCCACCGCTCATCCCCGGGAACACTTGAAGACTTCTAATTGTCACTCAACTGTGTACCATTTGCATTTATTTCTGAATCCCAATATTAATATGCAATTTATTAATATTTCTAGATTACTGCTGATCCTCCAGATATCAACGTCTTGCCAGAGTATTCAAAGGACCCCAGGGTTGTGTCAAATCTTCTCGATCGGGTAAATAGAACCCGAGACGACATGCACTTATGGTTGACTCCGTTCACGGAAGGAAACCACCATTACGTTTACATCACGATGGATTCAGTCTACACCATCGCCATGATCCGAATTTGGGTAAGTGAAAGACACTTAGACGAATGAAGAAACTGTATGAAGCGTTTTGCCCCCACTCACAAATATAACACGGGTTTCAGAATTACAACAAATCACGAATCCACTCGTATCGCGGGGCTAAAGATGTGGTCATGAAGTTGGACGGCGCTAAGATATTCCAAGGGGAAATAGCTCGAGCTTCTGGCGGCATTTTGGGCGGAACCGAAGCTTTTGGTGATGTATGTTAAGTGAGATCAGGAGAAAAAAGATAACCCTAGCAATTCGACTCAGCAAACATTGTTTTACAGACAATTCTTTTTACGACGAACGAAGAAATCTTGGAATGTGTGGCCAAACACGATGACTCATTTGAAAGCGTCATGAACGAGGTAGCTGAACCTGTAAAACTGAACCAACCAGAGAGGCCGCTGACAGCTGACACTGGGGTAAAGTGTAACTTTTTTCTTAACCTTCTTTATTTTCATGTAAAAAAGGGATACCTACTAATTTGTGTTCGTTTCTTCAGAGCGTCAGACCTCTTACGTGTCCTGGACAAACCAAAAAGCTGGAGTTTGGCGGCGCCGTTTTGTGCGTGTCTTCGCTCCGGCTCAAGTTGTCCAGCTCTTGGGGCCTCAACGTGGTTGGCATGACTGGTTTGCAAGTTCTCGGCGAAACTGGCGACCCTTTGGAAATCCTCCACGTGCAAACTGATCCCCCTTCCGACCCACGGCTCGCCTTGAAGTGAGTTGTAAACCAAATGGACCACGTTGAGCCAGATGTGTTTTCGGAGTTTTCTAGTTATCTACTCCCCGAGCTGAATATTTCAAGACACATTTCAAATTTTCCGACTTGTAGTAGTACCCTAGAAAAAAAAGTAAAAGTAAGGTGGGTTTTTTGTGTTAACCAACTTGGTTTTCACAAGTGGGGCAGGAGCCGACCCCGCACTGCACTTAGAAAAGCTTCAGAAATTCTTGCTCCAGAGAAAGGATTCACATGAACTTGCGTTCTGAGGTGAATAGTGTCTGCCGACAAGACAGGTATTACAACACGTGATGGACTTTTGGTCAAACAATGGTGTTCGGCCCCGGATTTGAACCAGGCAGATCAGCGCTCCGACTGATTTGTAAACAGTCGTAGCTCTGCCGCCTTAGCCCACGGGGCCTCCCTGTCCCCCAGCCCTAGATTCTCATCCTTGTTTTCCTCGGGCTGGAGCTCCAATATAATAGACTAGGGGGCCACCTCCTGCTGGCTAAAGCCAGCCTACTGTCATGACCTGATTCCGACAATGAGGATGAATGAACAGTCGAGTATCAGACCTATATTTCTCATATTCGTGCCTATTCCTAACACGCTCCACTCGCACTCATACCTCTCGGATGTTCTTGCTGGCAAAGCCCGGGGAAGGCGATGGTAATGTGGATGTCGAGGCACCCTCAGAGATGCCAGGAAATGAAACGGGAACCAGATTGTCGGCTTATTCGGTCGTGCATCGCTTCAGGGCGCTAATCCTGGGGGATTCACAATTTACTGCGAGAAGCTACGCTGGCTCATCGCGGAATCATCTTTCTTACGAAACCAAGCACTTGAGGCCTCCGGAAATTAGGTAATCGGTGGAGTGCTGAGTTTGCTTGTTGGGGCCGCTGCACAGTACTTTGACATGTGGACAAAAATAAAAATCGATAATTTTTTTTCCCCAAGTCAAAAAGTCGCAAATCGTCACTAGATAGTTCCTGGTCAAGAAAAACGTTCAAATATCATAGCTGCCTACGACAATATTAGCATGCTCCTTTCAGTAGTGATTTTTCCTTCTTCACGTGCGTATAAACAAAATCATTATGGCTGGAGTTTCAAAGGTAAATAGATATCCTTTGCAAATTTATTCTTTATTTTTGATGAATGCACGAAAGAAAGTGAGGTGAATGAACATGGGTCTTCATAAACAGTAAGATTATAATATTATTCAACTTCAGAAGAGAATTTCTCAAAAAGACCAAAAAAGACCCCTTTGGAATTTTCATATTTTGTTACCATACTATCATTGAATAAAAAAATCACTGGCTCAACGACCGTTGCGAACCGGGAATTATTTTTGATTTTGAATTCTGTGCCAACTCTAACTTGTCCGAAGCCTGCTATCTGTGAGTATTTGCTCAATAAACTGCTCGTGGATGGCCCAGAAATGGAAAAGGTGAATTTTTTCTGCCTGAAAGTAGAAGAAAGATGGAAAGTAAGCGGCAGAAAAAGAAAAAAACTTTGAATCTCGGAACTTGGAGTGGTTTTACTAGTCTTTACTAGTTTTACAAGTTTTTTACTATTTTACCAGTTTTTACTGTGTTTTTACTAGTTTTTTTTTGTCAATAGCTCAGTGAGACTTTATTTGCGTCCCAACATATGGGGTATATTCGTAATCTGCGTCAAATTTCCTACAAGAATCGGTCCTCACGGAATTTTTGTCCAAAATTTCCATATGCTCAAAGTACTGTGCGCTGTGACGTTTGCCAGCCCCTCACTACCCCTGACCTCTCCCACCTGGCCTTGGACACCTTCTTCTCGCTTTTCAGTAACTTTTTTTTTTGTCTTAAAAAAAATGTAGAGTGAGGGTTGAAGGATTTATTTGGAAGGTCAAATCTACTGTTACCCCTTCTGTAGCTTATATCGGTGGTCCTCCCAGAGCTAGCCCCCCGATCTCTCTCTCTCTCTCTCTCTCTCTCTCTCTCTCTCTCTCTCTCTCTCTCCCTCCCCCCCCCTCCCCCCCCCCCCCTCCCCCTTTCGGAGCACCCTTTTATTGTTATTTGCGAACGTTCGATTCTCATTGATCAGGGAGAAGGGGGAGCTGTTTCCTATCGCTACCTTCCATAGATGGTTAGTTGCAGCCAATCCCCTTCGAGACGTATGAGTTGTGGCCCACGTTTTGATTGCAAGCTCGACTGATTGCTAAGCTGAAAAACGCTGCAAATTTTACACTAGGGTTTATTATTCTTTGATGTAGGTTACTTGTGCAGAAATTTAATTCTGCCAATGAAAAAAAAATTTTTGGATTTCCTGGGATTCGTCAAAAATCCCATTTGTAGCCCCATGAAATCGGAAAATCCTTATAGATCCCCACAGTGAAATCGGATCGTTCCGGGACCCCAAAAAATGGATTCTACGTCCAAAAATACTTCGAAAACGACACCTGACTCGATCCCATACCAAAAGCCTTTAAAAAAACCTCCGGTAGCCCCATTTTAGCCCCATAGCGCCCCACGGGTTTGGGCGATCGAGCTGAAAACCTTGCGGGCACGACTAGATGGTAAAGCAAGTATTTTGTCAAAATTTCAGATTTCCTACTGCCCAAAACGGCTCTGGCGGAGGACGAACATGTCCTTTTGATTTATTAAGGTCGATCCACACATATCAGTCACGTTCCGTTCAGTTCTGTGACCTTCGGTGGACAAAAAAATTCTGAGATGGAAGTTTTCCTGCGAACCAAGGGGGAAAGACGGCGTATGTTCAGTAGGGTGGCAATAGGCCATAGGGGGAAAATGTTTTCTACCAAATTTGAACTCTCAACCCCCTAAATGGTGCAGTTGGGCTAGAAAATGAGTTTGGCAAAGTTTTAGGCCGGTCGGACAAGTATAAATGGCGCCTCATCGCATTTGAAGTTCAACGAAACTGCAAATTTTTGGAAAAATGTTCAGTTTTTCGGTTGTAACTCGAGTACACTTTGGGCTAGAAACCTGTAATTGGTCTCATTCTGTAGATAATTTGATTGCGATCAACTTTTATCTCAATACTGTTTTCGCTAAAACCAACAGAATCGAGGTTATTTAGAATTCTGTGGGTCAGGTCGTGATATTTTTAAGAAAATGTGACTTTTTACGCGTACTCCAAACACCGCCACGACAGTCCATTGAATCATATTCTAAACATTATTGGCGTGGTTGCTATCTGGAAATACGATGCTAGAATTGTATATTATACAATGTATAAATATGGAAGGATTTCATGAAGTGTTTGGGGGGGGGGGGGGGGGGGGAGTATTTTTGACCCAAACTCACCGTAAATCTTTAGCTATATTTGCCTATTCTTCGTGCTCCAAGTTGTTATTTTCGAACATTCCCATCGAGCCATACATGGCTTTTGGGTCGTCCCTCAAATCCTTATTCTGTTAATAATGGTTTGGTGAAAGGCAGTTTTGGGAAGTACCCTGGCCTGACAATCTCTTAATCACAAAATTCCTGTTGTCGACAAATCCATCCTTTCGTCATTAGGGGAAAACCGTCTTCCTTGGGAGGAAGATAAAGATAGTGGGAAAGAAGACTTCTTAGTGTAATGTTAAGTCTCAGCAAGAAGGAAGCGTCACGTAACGTTCAGATTTCAAGAAGAACGGTTCAGTTTGTGGTTTGTTGTTGGTTTTGTGCTAAGAAAAATGGCTCTGCTTTGTCTTCTACATTATCAACGAGGAAACGTGACAAAATTTATCTTATAGGCCACATGTCCCATCATATTACTGGCACTAAGTTGCCATCAGGTCAGGTTTTACGTAGTTCATTTTACAATATGCGGCAAGTTGGTAAGAGTATGAGGGATGCTGCAGCACTTACAACACAAGAGCTTCTTTTGTTTTGGGAAAAGGCTAGAATACCAACTAAGGAACCACAGCATTGCATCAGCAAGCTAGAAAAACTACACTATGAGTGGAGAAAACTTCAAAGGAACGCCTACCGACCAGGTGTAACTCAAAAGAAAAAAGAAGATGCTTTCAAATCAATTCTTGAAGATCTGTTCGACGATGACGTGGATAATCATGTACTGAGTGAAGAAGGATGCTGGGAATCGCAAAAAGAACAATTCAATGGGCTGTCATGGTGTTGTTAGAAGTACGCGTAAAAAGTCACATTTTCTTAAAAATATCTCGACCTGACCCACAGAATTCTCAATAACCACGATTCTGTTGGTTTTAGCAAAAATAGTATCGGAATAAAAGTTGGTCGCAATCAAATTATCTACAGAATGATACCAATTACAGGTTTCTAGCCCAAAGGGTACTCGAGTTACAAACGAAAAACTGAACATTTTCCCAAACATTTGCAGTTTCTTCGAACTTCAAATGCGATGAGGCGCCATTTATACTTGTCCGATCGACCTAAAACTTTGCCAAACCCATTTTCTAGCCCAACTGCACCATTTGGGTGGTTGAAATTGACCAAATTCGAACTTTGATTTTTTATTGCCACCCTAATGTTCACACTTGTCCGACGCACTGAGGCTCCAGCACTCTCAGTGCACGTCAGTTACATCAGTTCCAAAAATTCAAATCGCTCGCTGACGATATTTTTCCATTTTTCGCTGACGTGATCAGACTCTAATCACTCTTTTTGCGACAACCGTTTCGACAATGGTTTACTTTTAATTCACATTTAACTTTAAATTCCATTGACAAGTTTAATAATTAAACTTAATTATTACAACGTCACAATTCTCCTTCTGGATCTTCCGTATGGGATGTACCCAGTGTTCTCTTTTCTTTTCTTCTTAATAGCCGATTTATTTTCAAGAAAGCATCAGTTAGGAAGCTAAAAATAATTGTATCCTTTTTTCTATTTTTAACTAAAAAACAAGAGAAAAACAAAAATTCAAGAAATAAAAATAAGAAGAAAAAAATATCTAGAAATAATAGAGGGAATTAAAATATGATACCCCGTATTATTTCTAGATATTATGAAGTAAAAACTAAGTGTGTCAAGTTAAGTGTTCCTTTGTTATAGGAACGGCATTAAAATTTAATTTAATTAGGAACAAATGTTGTCCCTAAACTAAAAATAGTCAAATCTTCGACACTGAAATCCATATGTCACGAGCACGAGCAATTCACAAAAATTTTAATTGAACTGCCAATCGCGCTGAAACCTCCGATGACGGGAAACACTAACGCGGCACGTAGGTCGATCCACACATCGTGCTCCGTGCGGCATGTAATGCTGGTCTGTGGACAATTATCGTCGATGCTGAAACTGTCCAGACTTGATTTCATTAGAGCCATACGATTTGAAACACTCCAAACCCCCTGCAGGATCTTCCTTGGCCACATCAAAAAGTGTTCTGGATACAACACCACTAACTAATTCCATTGTAGTTAGCCTTGAAAAGAAGATAAAGAAATGTACGAATGATGGCGATGGTAGCAAGATGTATGTTTTCTGAATAGCAAGAAAATAGTAGTTTTAATTGTGCTGTATTATGTTTCATTTGATATAAAATGAAGGAGGTATTGAACTATATTCCTAGCATCAGGATGACCATAAACAGAGTCAGTTTCCTACGAATAATTAAAAAAGGTTTATTGCTTATAATTTATTTAGCCAATAGGTTTTTCCTGAAGTGTAAAACCCTGCTTTCTTGAGCGGTAAAAACGATTCAATTTATAATATCTCGTTTTTCAATAATTAAATTGTCGAAACCAGAATTGCGTAATTATTATTGTCGTTTCAATCATAACAATTATTATAGTCGACACATTTAACGCCTGAATGGACATTCCAGCCCCCCGCCACTGCAGGGAGGTTCCTAAATTAATTGAAAAAATTAAGAAAATCTATAATTTTTCTGGCGTCACCTAAGTCGCTGACAAATCGTGAATGTTTGGTCAAATTCGGTGTCAAACTTTTTCGGCGCTGAAGGGAGATTAAATTAATATTGGAATAATATACCTTTGTATTCGTGTCGGAGGTCGAAAATTTTGATCGGCCTCAAAATAACTCTTTATGCGTTTCAAGATGTCTAGTTTCCCAAAACGCTGGAGATTTTTACACCTCATTCTTTGCTTCAGTTAGGTAGGAAAAATTGTGGAAAAATTAATTGTGTGTCGTTAAGGAAATATTTTTGAAAGAATAAAAAAAAAGAAGTATTTTCGGTACAGAGAAAAGAGCTCAGACCTTGAACCTAGAAAAATGCGTCCAATATTACTCAGAAAACGACACCTTATTTCAATGGCGTTTATAAGAAATCTAATGGCATATTGAATCATTTCTCTTCGTAAAAGCATCTCAAAATTTAATATAATTCTGCGTTCGGCGAACAATTAAAAACGCTGCGAATTTTACCCAAGGGGTTACTGTACATTGTTTGGACTGTTTTTTTTTTTTCTTCAAAATATTCGGAAAATATTGCACCTCCTGGGATTCTTCAAAAATCCCATTTGTAGCCCCATGTAAGCCCTATAGATCACAACAGTGAAATCGGATCGTTCCGGGACCCCCAAAATTGGATTCTACGTCCAAAAATACTTCGAAAACGACACCTAACTCGATCCCATAGCCAAAACCCTCCCGTAGCACCATTTTTGCCCCCATAGCGCCCCACGGGTTTGGGCGATCGGGCTGAAAACCTTGCGGGCACAACTAGATGGTACCTAAACCGAGTATTTTGTCAAAATTTCAGATTAAAAAAAAAAAAGCTCGGTTCTCTTGTACCTCTCGGTTCGGAATCTCTTGTACCTCTTGAAACGGATAATGTCAAATTTTGAGGCCGATCCGAGTCGTCGACCCCCGTCGCGATTTCATAGATGTAATATTCCAAGAATAGTAAACCAAAACGGGGAAATTTCCCCATTTGAGACATTTTCTGGAGATTTTATCCCTTTGCAGCGGCACATTTGGGAGTAGTTTCTCCCCGCAACACAGGCGCCATTTCTGCTGGTCTACCTATCGATTTCACTGATGTTTACTGTTTACTATACCTAAAGTTCGAAAATGAGCTGTAGCCTTCCTTCCCTCTTTAAAGATTGACGACGAAACATATGTGATTATTGCGGTTTCGCCCCGTAAATTCCCGAGCGGATTCTGAGGCTGGCCGGTTTCTTTTTGCTCACACAAATAATTGTAGGCGTTAAACACAACTTCACGGGCTTGCCTTCGAAGGACGTTCTTCTTCAAAGTTCCCGATGATTGGCGATTATCCATATTCACGACTGGACAACAAAACACGAAACAAATTTCGGCGTCAAAACGCAGACTGACGTAAATAATTATTTACGGTTATAACCGGAGGGGAGCCAATGTTACCACCACACCACACCAACTTCCTGAATTCTGGCCGTAGTGCATGAGTCAGCCGCTGGGGAGCAGGTTCGGAGCCCAACGTCATTGCAGACAGACTATAGTAGGTATATAGTTGTAGGTGTATTATTCCAAGAATAATTAACCACAAGGCATAATAAACATTTTCTATCCTACGCTGGACGGAGGCCTTAACGCCATCTCCTTCCTAGCAGCCCAATATGCATCGCTTTTCCTTCTCCAAACGGAGTCGGGGTCGTGAGATTGTTTGGCACTGGTCCAAGTCTCTGACGTCCATCGGTGCATTGGTATTGCACAGGGGGCATGTCGGTGATCTAGCAACGCCGATTCGGGACCGGGATCTCAGCTCCCGAGAAGTGTCCTCCTTCCTTGTTGTAAGGCCTACGGAGAGGCTGACCTCCGGCCAGAGATGTAAAGGGGGTAAATACCCAGTGGGTAGGGTATTTACAAACTGGGTATTTACCCGGTATGTACCCAATCGCCGAATAAATACCTTCCCATTAAACCCACCCAACCAAAAAACAAAACCCCCCAACCAAAAAAATTTTTTTTGCAAAAAATCAAGTAAAAGGTCAGTTTTACGACCATTTCTGCACACCCCATGGTCGTAAAAGACTACCCCCCCCCCCCCCCCCCCCTGTTATGGTTCCTCCATGACTGTAACAAGGAGTCCAACTTGATAGGAAGAAAAAGGATACTTAACATAACCTACAAAATTTGTAGGTTAGAAGTGTAGTAGCCAAGAAGTGTAGTAGGTTAGAAAATAATGTAGCCAAGAAGCGAGTTCACGATGAGTCCAGCTCGGATGAGGATGAAGACTTAAGATTAATCTAAAAGCGAACTTTCTTTGAGCGAACAAGCGAACAACTCGAACGTTTGAGCAATTTTTTTAAATGTGCATGTTTTTTAAAGCTGGAAATAAATAATTTCCAACATTATCATCTTGAATGGGCCAAGGAACTAGGTCAGATAAATGGGAAAATTCGGCCGAACATAGTTGAACTAGTAATGAACAAAGTACTCAGTACAGTTAGCACTGAGAAATTAGGTGTCTGAGCAGAGGAAATCACTAGTGAATATTTGGCGTTTTGAATTTTCCCGCGGTGGCACTTTTACTAATCCGCCAGAGTGCGCTAGCGTATGAAGTAGTGTTATATATATATATATATGCCAGTAGCCAATGAGAGAGTAGCGCCACTTTTCCCTCCAGATTCAAAGTTGAAATTTTCGAAAGTGCCCTGGAAATTTGTATTTCACCGTAGGAGCCCAAAACTCACTGCTATGGCTTCAAATTATGAAGTTCTTTCAGAAAAAAGTATTAGTCGACGTTCGGTTCCCGGGCCCATTTACGATTATTTTTACCCCAAAACATGGTTGATGAAAAGATTTAATTGCATCTTGGTTTTTGGGCACTTAATGACCATGAAAGCAGTCAATTTTAAAGCTGTTTAAGTACAGGGGGAAGTGGCATATGATTTTATAGCAGTTTGTTTGTGTGATTTCCATCGAACATGAGTATTTCTTTCATTAGAGGATGATCCTGAACTCGAAAAATGTTGAAACTTTGGTAGAGGCTGGCTCTCGAGTAGTAAGAACGTTTTACGTGGTTTTTTTTGCGATCCCGATTCATTGAAGATAAAATACCCTATTAAATACCCAAAATGGGTATTTACCCTGGGTATTTACCCTTAAAAAAGAATACCCGGGTATTTTACATCTCTGCCTCCGGCACAGGCATGTTGAGGTGGGAGAGGGCTCCGTTGCCGGCCAGTGCAGTCCATATTTATCACGGGTCATGTTAGCTGCAGTCAGGAAGGTGGTCTGCGTCTTGACATTTGGCTGGAGATAGCTCATCCAATGCTGAACAGGCAGTCGAGCCACCTTCTCAATAAACATTACATAGGCTGAGTCCTGGCTGGTTTCGTCCTGTGACGATGCTCATTTTGAAAGCTCTCGAGCAACATCCAGTGACGGAGGACTATGCCAACAGCTATGAAGGGTGTGGGGCCTCACCCTCGTAGGTATACTTTTCTCGTAAAGTTTGTGGACGGATGTGGGACCCCAACAAATGGATTCTACGTCCAAAAATACTTCGAAAACGACACCTAACTAGACCACATAGCAGAAACCCTTCAAAAGCCCCAGCAGCCCCATTTTAGCCCCACGGGTTTGGGCGATCGGGCTGAAAACCTTGCGGGCACAACTAGGTGGTAAACCGAGTATTTTGTCAAAATTTCAGATTAAAAAAAAAAAAAAAAAAAAATCCTACCGCCCAAAATGACTTCGACGGCGGACGGACATTTCGTTTGACATCTTAAAACGTATATAAATTTTTTTTTAATCTGAAAAGACCAAATACTTGGTTTATTGTCTAGTTGTATCCGTAAGGTTTTCAGCCCGATCGCCCAAACCTATGGGGCTAAAATGGGGCTACGGGAGGGATTTTTGAAGGTTCGGTTATGTGGTCGAGTTAGGTGTCGTTTTCCGAGTAATTTTGGACGCATAATCTATTTTTCGAAGTCTCTTCTAAATATTTTCTTGATAGCACAGAATTAATTTTTGCGCAATTGCTGTATATTAAAGAATAATAAACCCTTGTGTACAATTTGCAGCGTTTTAACGTTGAGGTTATGTTTATTGTGCAAAAACACATTCCGCGTTCATCTGTCAATTGACGATTTTGTTCTCACAGGCTCCTCGACGGTATTAATGAGACCACCGACCCCAGACACATGTGGAGGCAAGACTTCAAAAAACGGCCCATCATGATGGAGCTGACTATCCCAACGCCGGTACACATATCTGCCCTGTTGGTGTTCAACTACAACGAGAATGAGGATTTGAGCCACGCTGGGGTGAGTCACATGTCACGCCGGAACCGTAACGTTTTTCTTAATAATTCGGAAAAACGTTATGGTACCGGCGTGACTTTTGAGTAGATAATTATTATCTTCCTTTGTATCGAATGAGTTTTTAGTGAAATTGGGCGTGACGTTTGACTAAGATAAATGAATCCCAACGCGGTGGATGCGCCTATGTGCCAAATTTCATTTCATTTTTGAGGTTACGAAAACGCCTGTTTTACACTAGCGGCGAGCATCAACTTCAACTGCGAGAGGTACACACATGGAGGAGGCGTTTACCCCGTTGTTGTTTTGAACTGAGACCTACTCGCTCCCGGCAGTTGTCAAAAAGGAAAGTCCTCCTCGCTCCCGGCTCGGCAATAGAGTCTTGAAGACACCACGAGGGGGACTATCCATAGCACTCCCATCTAGTCCAACTTATACTTTTCGTTCTCGGGTTGATAGCCACTGCACTCCCAGTTCTACTGAGGTTCTTAATGTGAACTTCATCACTGGCCTATTTATCTCCAATAGATAGTACAGAAGCGATCCATCCCCGCCATCGAAAAAGTTAAGGCAATCCATCCCTGGACGAAGTCTCATTTCATTCCCAGCTTGGCATCAACTTTGCAAGCCATGAACAGGTTTGGAAAGCTTGGGGACCATTTTGGCCTTGGAATCCTCTTATCCAGCTTGGCACCAGGGTGATTCTAAGTTGACGCAGTTTTTCAACTTGCTACAATTTCAAAAATAAAACGCTGCAAATTTTACACAAGGGTTTATTATTCTTTGATATAGGTTACTTGTGCAGAAATTTAATTCTGTGTTGATGAAAAATTTAAAAAAAAAGTTTTTTATTTATTTTTTTTTTTCAAAAAAGATTTTTTTGATTTTGTTTTTTCAAAAAATGTTTTTTTCAAATTTTGTTTTGTTTTTTACTCGAAAAATATTTAACATCCTGGGAACCTTCAAAAATCCCATTTTTAGCCCTATGAAAGCCCTGTAGATCGCCACAGTGAAATCGGATCGTTCCGGGACCCCAAAAAATGGATTCTACGTCCAAAAATACTTCGAAAACGACACCTAACTCGATCCCATAGCTAAAAGCCTTCAAAAAACCCCTCCCGTAGCCCCATTATAGCCCCAGAGCGCCCCACGGGTTTGGGCGATCGGACTGAAAACCTTGCGGGCACACCTAGATGGTAAACCAAGTATTTTGCCAAAATTTCAGATTTAAAAAAAAATTGCTACTGCCCAAAACGGCCTGGACGGCGTACGGCGGACGGACATTTCGGATTTAGAATGTAGACCACTTGAAACGGATAATGTCAAATTTTGAGCCCGATCGGAGTCGTCGACCCCCGTCGCGAAAACATAGGTGTATTATTCCAAGAATAATAAACCAAAAGTTGAGCCAAAAATCAGAAAAAATTCCGTGACACTCTTTGGTGGTAGGATAGAAGATTGTAATGCAATTTCGTACTCAAAATCAAATTTTAAACGAGATTTTCACGTTTTTAATTTTCTTCGGGGTACGGGGATGAGAATACGGCCATTGGAATGATACTCGCAGCTTTTGTGTGTTGAACGGACTGGAAATGGAGGTTCCTCAACCCTAGTAATCTACATTTATCACTCAAATCAATTTAAGAATTCTTGTGCAGCATGTCAAGGGGTACCCAGAATTCAGTCTCATTTGCTTTATTCTCAACCCCGTGCCTCTATCAGGATGAGGCCGATTGGGGCATGGGGTTGAGAAATCTGAGTTTGAAAGCTTTTCTACAAAGAAAAATTCAACTGAAACAACCAAAATACCACTACACTTAGTCAGAATCGAGCTACAACTCAAAACAAAACATATAAGTTCAAGTTGTGGATTATTTCCCCAGCATTGAGACATTGGGATGAGAACAATAAACATATGCACCTGTAACGGAACTTGTTTCGGAGAAGGAACTAACCGCCCCAAGGGCGTCCTCGAGCGGTTGTCGTCAGGCTCGCATATTGCTGCCAACTGAGAGGGTACTTTCTTAGCTCGAAAATCCCTACTATTGAGTTGGCAAGCGGGTATGTTCATTCAGCCTCGGGGATGAGTTCAGTTTCATGAACCAAGTTCGAAGTACTGCTGCTCAATTAGTAATTAAACTCCTTTTATTGCAAAACATGCTTCTATGCATAAATCAAACTACTCCAGGAATGCTTCAATAGTTTTGCCTGGTTTCCTTTCACAATGATCCAGTGGGAACAGGTAGAATAGGCAAAAACATGATTTGAAGGGGCACGAGGGTTGAGGTTTTTCAAGTTTGAACCCCCCAAAAAATACTTTCAAGTGGTATGCGTGTTACGTTCACAAAATGGGTGACAGATTGAGCGAACGTTATTGTGTGCTGCGTCGGCACAGACGAGACGACAAAAGTGGAGCATTGGCAGTGAAGAGGGGGAGAGAGGGGAAGACCCGATGACGGTGCTCGAGTAGGAGTCGTGATTTGTCCGTCAGAGGAAAAGAGTGAAAACCTTGTGAAGAAAATTAATATACCGTTTTTATAAGGGAAATTGAGTAGTGGTAACTTCACCCCGGCATCCAGGGATAGGAGGTTGGGGGGACTGTTACATGCGCTAATGCGGCAACACCAGCTATTTCGATTTTCACGATTTTTCAGGAGAGCCTAAAAACGGAATTCGCGTTAGCTGGTGTTATCAAATGGCCTGATAGCGCGAAAACGGTTTGATATATCGAAAATCTGGCTGAACCAATCGATTCTTTGCAAAAAATCGACTGAGGAACCGTCAAAACCCGAAAATTACCAAAAACCGAGATAGCTGGTGTTGCCGCATAAGTGACGAATATATAATTTTTTTAATTTATGGGTTCGAAAGATAAACAGATAATGACGTCCAAAACATCAGCCCACTTTCTCTGTGCCTACCAGAGCTATGAGTTTTGCACAAGAAATTTGAGTTTTTCTGAGAACAACTCACCAACATAACAAGCCTTGGACAGGTCTGGAAAGCTTGGGGACCATCTTGGCAAGCCTTGCAAACTCTTAGCAAGCTTGACATCAACTTTGCAAGCCTTGGACAAGTCTGGAAAGCTCGGAGAATCTTGGAAAGCCTTGGAATCCTTAATCCAACTGGCACCAACTTTGCAAGCCTCGGGCAGGTCTGGAAAGCTCGAGTCCGCCGCCCGAGCCATTTTGGTCAGTAGGGATTTTTTTAAATCTGAAAATTTGACAAAATATTTTCCATCTAGTTGTGCCCGCAAGGTTTTCAGCCCGATCGCCCAAACCCGTGGGGCGCTATGGGGCTAAAAAGGAGCTACGGGAGGGTGTTTTGAAGGTTTTCGGCTATGGGACCAAGTTGGGTGTCTTTTACGAAGTATTTTTAGACGTAGAATCCATTTTTTGGGGTACCATAACAATCCGATTTCACTGTTGCGTTCTATAGGGCATGGGGCTACAAATGGGATTTTTGAAGGATCGCAGGAGGTCAAATAATTATTAGGTACCGTGTCGTTTTCCGAATAATTTTGGACGCATAATCCATTTTTCGAGGTCCCACATCTGTCCAGATTTTTAATTTTTTCAAAAATATTTCCTTATTGACACAGAATTATTGCACAATTAACCTAAATCGAAGAATAATACACCCTTGTGTAACTTGTTTTTTCGTTTTAATTTCATGACTCCTTTTGTACTGAAATCCCATTCTTTTTTCTGTTTCTTGAGGGTCGATGGCGCTCCTCGGCCTGTCAGTGCCCAACAGTGCTTCGAAAACGTTACCTTATTATTTGGAGAATTAACCAAAGTTGATGGTTTCAGATTAAAAACTTATCGGTGTACGTCGACGATAAAGTTGTCTGTGAAGACGTTGTAGTTCGAAAAGCTCCTGGTCACTGCCACTACAAGATCGCCCAAAAGATTCGTCTAGTTAAGCCGTCTTCTTCACGATACAACAACGACAATATTATGAAGTCTTTATTGAAATCTCAAGGTAAGGTTGTTGTTTTGTGTATCACCAATAAACAAAATGTCACGTTAATCGGTAATTGAATTTTCCGCAGGTCCCGTCAGTTTTGAAGAGTACGAATCCCCCGAAATGCCGTCTGGGTTCGTTTTCCAGTTTCATTTGCTCTCGTCATGGGGTGATCAGTACTACGTGGGGCTCAACGGCATCGAAATGTTCGACATAGCCGGCCAATTGATTCAGATACCTGAAAACTGTAAGTTCATTTGACGATACTCGACAAGTCAACTCTTAAATACTTTCATCTATTGGGTGAATTATACACTGGAGGAGAGCTCGTGTTATTTCAGAAATTTTTCGGATCGGCAATCATGAAGGTCAAACAGATTTTAGTCCAGTAACGGGGTACTTTATAGTGTATAGCTATTTTATCTTGTATATATTGTACAGAAGGTAAGAATCCACGTTCTCGACCTCCTAACCCTCGGCAAATTTTCGTGGGACCGAAAAAACCACGAAATATTTGCCCTTTTTTCAGTTTTAGGCCTATCACTTGAAAGTAACGCATCCTATCAAAACAACTCCCATTATCAAAATGAAAGAGCATTAAATTACGCGTCAAATGAGTATTTAAAAGTTGAAATTCCATCCAGGAGTATGGGCGTAATCGGAAGTTGAAAAGCGACAATTTTTACAAACTCTGAAAAAATGCACAGTAGGCGACTTTTTCATGTCTCCAGCTCTAAATGAAGAAATCCGTGGAATCAAAGTTGTAGAGCATGGTGTTTTACGTTCCTAGACTACCTAGTTTTCCAATTTTGGTTAATATCAAGCTCATACAAATACCCTAAATCCAAAATTTCCAACGAATCTTTTTCTGAAGCAGGACATTCTATCCGTTTTTTCCGTGTCTACTTATTTGCGAAATCGGGATGTAAGAATAGAAACATAATGTATAAACAACCTCCGTTTACAGCAACATTTAAAAAACGCTGCAAATTTTACACATTTGGCCTCCTGGGATCCTTCAAAAATCCCATTTGCAGCCTCATGAAAGCCCTATAGATCGTGAGACGTCTGAAGCATGAGGGGTCCGTAGTTCCGTTTGCACTCGCCACACCGACTGGTCGCGTCAATCAATCCAGCGTTGCCAACGCCACAGATAAATCCGTAGATCTGCGGATTTTTAGGCTTCAATCAATCAATCATAATTTTTTTATTGCCGAAGGCAACACTGACATGGCAATCGTTATAAAGGATAAATTAGCTTAAAAACTAAACAAGCATCAGTAGTTTACTACTGTTACAACAGTCAGACATAAAAAAAAATAATAACTACATAAAAAACAGAATAATAAACAACCCAAAAGAACACGAGAAGACATTGAGTACCGACCTACATAGAGATTTTACTCAGATACAAAACTTAATTTCAAAAAACTCAGAAACTGAGTACAGTTCGGCCTCAATTAATATGCCCTTCAATGTCTTCTCAGAAGCAACAAAGGGGAGGGCCTTTAACGATGCCGGCAAGTGATTGAAGAGGCGAGCACCTTTGAAAAGGGTTACACTTTAGAGAGGTAGTGAGGCGTACAGCAGGTAAGACTATATTATCGCGATACCGCGTTTCATAATAATATTATGACATAATCGTGTGGTGGTCGGAACCACGTGCGAGTACACTCTCATTACGTTTTATAAATGTTAGACGCTCATACACATAAGCACCATAAAGAGTTAAAGAGTTGATCTTCTTAAAACTACACCGACAGCTCTCCAAGTACCCAAGGTTACATATTATGTGGATTGCTGCCTTCTGAAGTTTAAATACCTTATCACTGCCACTTGAGCCTCCCCACAGAAGAACCATATACGTAGCGTGGCTCAAGAAAAGGGCGAAATAAACCGATCGCAGTACTGGAAAAGACACTGCTTTCGTCAAACGACGAAGAGCAATGTTAGATGAAGCGAGCCTACTACATAAAGAATCAATATGTTGAGCCCAGGACAGCCGACTGTCAATCTTGAGACCAAGGAAATTCCCAGGGTCTCTTACTTTTAGATCCTGGGTCTTATCACAATTCAATCTGAGGCCATTAACCGCACACCACTTGTCAATAAGGTGGCTGGAGGAAGTGAGTTGTTCATCTACATCAAGCTTGATCCCAGATATCGGATTTTTGGAGTTAGGAGAATGAAATTACTTATTAGTAGCACGCTGCTTCATATTATCACCCAAAACGGCCTGAGTAACGTAGTTAGATAAAGTAGTTAGTCGTTGTATGTCTAGGACGTTTTGAGAGGAAAAACGTTTTTGATATATCACAAGGGCAATCGGATTATTAAACACATTAATAAAATGAAAAGAAATCAGGAATAAAACAATTGAACATTATTTACAACCATTTTTGTCAATTTCACATTTGAAAATTTCTAAGTGAGCCCACAGATTTCACAATTAAAGGCCATCTGCACATTAAAGGTTTGGGCGATCGGACTGAAAACCTTGCGGGCACAACTAGATGGTAAATCGAGTATTTTGTCAAAATTTCAGATTTAAAAAAATTCCTACTGCCCAAAACGGCCCGGACGGCGGACGGACATTTCGGATTTAGAATTTAGACCTCTTGAAACGGATAATGTCAAATTTTGAGGCCGATACGAGTCGTCGACCTCCGTACCGATTACATACGTGTATTATTCCAAGAATAGTAATCCAAAACGAACACTTTCAGGGTCAGAATCGGGCAAAACTAAAAAAAAGTGCGAACATTTCGTGCCTTTTCGTGTTTTTGAGAATGTTCCAGTCGGCTTCCGAGGTCGCAAACTTAGATTATTCATCAAAAAAGATCTACTACCCTCCATTTCGCAACGTAACCCCATTTTGGTTTATAATTCTTGGAATAATACACCTATGTTTTCGCGACGGTGGTCGACGACTCGGATCGGCCTCAAAATTTGACATCCGTTTCAAGAGGTCTAGATTCCAAAACCGAAATGTCCGTCCGCCGTCCGGGCCGTTTTGTGCAGTAGGAATTTTTTTAAATCTGAAATTTTGACAAAATACTCGGTTTATGATCTAGATGTGCCCGCAAGGTTTTCAGCCCGATCGCCCAAACCCGTGGGGCGCTATGGTGCTAAAATGGGGCTACAGGAGGGTTACTTGAAGGCTTTTGGCTATGGGATCGAGTTGGGTGTCGTTTTCGAAGTTTTTTGGACGTAGAATCCATTTTTTGGGGTCTCGGAACGATCGGATTACACTGTTGCGATCTACAGGGCTTTTATTGGGCTACAAATGGGATTTTTGAAGGATCCCCGGAGGTCAAATATTTTTCAAGTAAAAAACAACATTTTTGAAAAAAAAAAAAAAAAATTCCAAATTTTTTTAAATATTGACACAGAAGTAAATTTCTGCACAAGTAACCTATATCAAAGAATAATAAACCCTTGTGTAAAATTTGCAGCGTTTTAGATGACTATTTAGATGACTGGACTAAAACGTATAATTTCACATTTTGAGGCCGATCTGCATTTTCGACCTCCGTCGCGATTACATTGGTGTATTATAGCATGAATAGTAAACCACAAGAACAACAGTTGTTCTTCTACTCCATTATTTGCACGAGTCATGCGCCTCAAGCGTTTTAAGTAATTGACTGTGGCTTTTTAGAATGGGTTTAGTCACCCTGAATGCGGTGTGCCTGGGTGAGAAGGTGAATGTCCCCAGCACGAACTATCCCTACACGTTCCGTCAATACAACTTATACGACCAGAATTTATCATTTTTTTCGAATGAATTTGAATTAAACCCGAAGACTGTGTCCGCATATTTTCGCCTGTGTTCAATCAGTTTAAATTCTGTCCAGACATCAGCGCTCACCCGTCGAGCGTCAACATCCTGGAGGGGATTGAAGAGGACGTTCGCACTCCGGAAAAACTCGTCGATGGCGTCAACAGCACCGTCGACGGCCGTCACATGTGGCTCGCTCCGATTTTACCCGGAACGGTACGGCATCTACGCTGTTCAATAACTCGAAAAACATCAGACGTACTGAATTATTTTATCGGCTTTCAATTGTGAATTACAGGTCAACACTGTGTACATCAAGTTCGATACCATCACTTCCATATCGATCATTAAGTTGTGGAATTACGGCAAAACGCCCGCTCGAGGAGTGAAAGAATTCGCAGTAAGAAATCGATTTATTCCGTGAGTGTTTGAAAATAATGAGTGGCAATGTTGTAAAATGTTGATTTCGTTCGTTCAGATTTTGGTCGACGACTTACTCGTTTACAATGGGATTTTGGACTCGGCGGCAGGCGACGGAAGCATCCCTCACCGAACTGTCATATTCTCGAGGGATATGGAGCTGGCTCGACGGCACAGACATCCCAGGTACAACCGTAAACTCGTCTGTACGTGGTTCTGTTCGGTACAATTAGGTGGTAGAATTATGTTGAAAAGTATCGGTTCTTAGAAGAATCGATTTTTTCAAATAAGTATCGATACTTTTAGATTCTTTTTCTTCCACCGTTGTATCTGAGAATCGATTCAAAATGTCGAGAATGGGCCCGATTCATTTCATTTTGAAACGACATTTTTGAGAATCAAAGCAAACAATAACCTTAGTTATTGGAAAGAGACTGTCGATTTAATTAGGTTCATTTTCGTTTATTGTTTTTGAAATAATACACCTATGTAATCGCGACGGAGATCATCAATTCTGATCGGCCTCTAAATTTAGGCGTAGATTACAAAAACAAAATGTCCGTCCACCGTGCGACGTTTTGGGCAGTAGGAATTATTTTAAAAATCTGAAGTATTCACAGAATACTCGGTTTACCATCTAGTTGTGCCCGCAAGGTTTTTAGACCGATCGCCCAAACCCGTGGGGCGCTATGGGGCAAAAATGGGGCTAAGGGAGGTTTTTTTTAAGGGTTTCGGCTATCGGATCGAGTTAGGTGTCGTTTCCGAAGTATTTTTTGACGTAGAATCCATTTATGGGGGTCCCGGAACGATCCGATTTCACCGTGAGGATCTGTGGAGCTTTCATGGTGCTACGAATGAGGTATTTGAAGGGTTACAGGAGGTGAAATAAGGTGCCGTTTCCCGAGTAATTTTGGTCGCATAATCCATTTTTCGAGCTCCCACTTACATCTGTCCAAACACAGTACAGAATTTTTTTTTAAATTTTTTTTTTTCTTCAAAAATATTTTCTTAAGTAAAACACCTAATTAATTTTTGCACAATTAACTAACTAATTTCGAAGAATAATAAACCCACGTGTAAAATTTGCAGCGTTTTTTAATGTCATTTCTCATTAGAAGTTTCTGGTAAATGTACTCGTTCCGACTCGTTCCAAAATTGGAAGAAGTGTATTTTCATGAAAAAAAAAGAAAAAAAAAAAAAATCGATAAGTTTGATTGCCTTGAAATAATCGATAAATAAATTCTAGTTCCTGAAAACATCGATACCATTTTGTGAACTCGATACGACTTTCTCTTTCTAAACTCAAAGCCTCATTCAAAATTCAAAAAGTATCGATTCAGTTTTGTAGAAGTGCTGAAAATTTTACACAAGGGTTTATTATTCTTCGATATAGTTTAATAATTAAACACAATTATAGTTTAATAATTAAGCACAATTATTGTGCAAAAATTATGTCCAAGTCAATAAGAAACTATTTTTGAAAAAATTGAAAAAACAAGTATTTGTCGAAAATTACTTAGTAAAACGATACCTTATTTCACCTCCAGGTATCCTTCAAAAATCCTATTTGTAGCTCCATGAAAGCCCCATAGATCCCCACAATTAAATTGGATCGTACTGGGACCCCCAAAAATTAATTCAACCTCCAAAAGTTCTTCGAAAACGACACCTAACTCGATCTCATAGCCAAAAGCCTTAAAAAAAAAACCTCCCATAGCCCCGTTTCAGCCCCAAAGCGCCCCTCGGGTTTGGGCGATAGGGCTGAAAACCTTGCGGGCACAACTAGATGGTAAACCGAGTATTTTGTCAAAATTTCAGGTGTTAAAAAAAAATCCTTCGGACGGCGGACGGACATTTCGTGTTAGGAATCTACGTGCCATGAAATGGATAATGTCAAATTTTGAGGCCGATCAGTTTTTTCTACCTTCGACGCGAATACCAAGAGTAATAAACCCAAATTGCTTTCGGTTCTTTCCAAAAAGATCGATTCGATTTAAATCGATTCTTTTTGAAGAATCTGACATCTCTGACGATTAGAATTCTATGTTGTGTGTTGGGCAAATACTATGGCATCATGTCCAGAATCATGCTGGCGCTCGTTTTTATAGCCCTGCCTGGGGCCACGCTCGAATGGCCGAGGGTTCCCTATGGCTTTGCTGCTCAGGCACTTGTGGTTGAGACTGAGTATGCGATCAGTGTGGTTTCACTGGATTTATCCTGCCTCGTGTCTTCCTTAATTCCCACAAAGGTGGGATCGCTGGGGTGTCCTGAGGACGAGTTCCTAGAAGTTTCTGGGTTCTTCAAGCCTTAGCCCAGACAGAGAGCAGGTGATGGCTCACCAGGACCTCTTCCGGATTAGGGGTTTCTCCCTTTTCAGTCAAAAAGTGATCAGACGTAAAGTTGCTGATGACGGTGTTGAGTTGTGAATTCTATCGCCTTGCTCCGTCCCCAACTGCCTTATTTGATCTGCCACCACTTTGCAGTTCCTTATGCATTTTAATTGGAGCTGCCGTCATTATGTCCCACAGTCTGTTCCTCGGACCATTCTCGCTATTGCCTTATAGCTGGTGCAGCTATCTCCAGTAGCTATGTGGACAAGTGGCAGCTTTGTGTTGTAAAGCCTGTCCTGACTTTGTACACCACCCACTGCTGGGTCACCATATCCTTGGCACTCCAACATGATCTACGGCTTTTCTGCTGACTAGTTCACCATCAACTGTTTTGACCGCTGGTGCCGCCTGCAGAACCCACTTAATCTATTCCGTGGTCCAGCCTTGTGTAGAGATATTATCCCTGCCATTTCTTGTTCCTCGGTCATCCCCGGCACGTCCAGGACACCGTATCTACAATTTCTTTGTCTGATGTGAATGCTGACAGTCGCCAAGATCTTGTGGCTTTAACCCTTAACGTCCCATGGTATCCATGGGTTAAAGCTCTTCTCAACTAGTGCGTGGCTTCCTCTCCCTCAGGGTCTTCCAGAAGAACAGTCACTTCCTATGATGCCTGGTTGGGTACTCCTTTGCTGACTAGTTTAGCCCCGACCTCAGCCTTCAATTCCTGCTTTGTCGCTCCCGCGATCGATCTAGCGCAGAGCAGGGAAGCACTTCGTAGACAAAGCACGAGGTCGCCCAAGTGGATGGCTGCACTGGCTACAACCCCACTGCCGTCACTCTCCTTGCCACTGGCTGAACAATTATCATTATTCTACTATACTGGAGCTCCAGGCCGAGGAGGAGAACGAGGATGCTCATCTAAATTCTAAGGCACTTCTATATGTTGGAAAAATTTGAAATTGGTCTAAAAAAAAAAATCAGCTTGGCAAGCATAGTACGAGAAAAGTCTGAAAACACCAAAAAGTTGGCTCAAAGTGGTAAAAAATGCGTTTTAAGTGTTCAAAAAGTACTGGCTGGCATGGCAGGGTAGATGGCCGCGAGGGGGGGGGGGGGGAGAGAAGACTGCACCTTAGGGAGGTTGACGTAAGGTTGATGGTTGGGGGTTCATTCCCTTGAAGTGAAAGGGAGATTCCTCGATGTGTAAGGGAGGTTCTTTGGTGTGAGAGGGAGATTCCTGGTGAGTGTGCAGCTTAAAGAACAACCCTTCTCCCCCGTGGCAAACAACAATATAAGGGTGCATAAAAGGGGGGAGAAAAAAGAGGGCTAGCAAGGGGGAAATCGCTGATCTTTGGCGTTGGCCAAGAAGGTGTACAAATAGATTTCGCTTTCCAAATGAATCCTTTAACTCTCATCCTGAATTTCTTTTGAGAATTAAAAAGAAAACTTAAGAGACCGACCTCTCCCACCTGGCCTCAGACCCCTTCTTCCAGCTTTTTGATAGTGAATATTATAAAAGCTGAAACCAGAGGAGGAAGAGGAGGAGGATGCTCATCTTTATACTAGGGCACTTCTCGCAGTTCAAAAAGTTTCTCCATGTGGCGTATCAGTTGCTCCAAAAGTGGTTAAAAAATAGGGGGATGGAGCCGTTGACAGGATGTTGGGGTTGGTTAGGGAGAGAGAACGACTCCTCTGCTGAATACTAAATTGTTTATTCAGGTAAACAATTATAGCGTGGGGACCGGTTTCGAGCAACTAAGCTCATCTACAGCCCTGACAAGAAAACCATTTGTCATTAGCATCAGAGAAACCATAAAATTATATTAACAATGTAAACTCTAAATTATATTATACTGAAGGTATATGAACAAGCACAAATGGTCAAAAGTATAACTGATGAAAACGGTCCAGAATGGTGGTAACTTGACAATAGTAATTTTGGAATATGGACCCACTGTTAAAATTTGCTCCATGACTGATGGCCAGTGAACCATTTGAAAACCAGTTAGGCTATACTACAGGTACTGAAAGGAGAATTGTTTCTTATTCTAGTGGCAAAACAACTACTTGATATGTGAGGAGGAATTATAGGTAAGAACAAGGAGAAATTATAGGTAAGAAAGTCAGAGGTAATTTAAAAAATGGACCCATTTGACAAGGTTATTAATTGGTACTAGGAAAGATTAAGTTGGAATTATTCTTTTTTTAAACAATTGATAAGTAAAACTACAGAAAATGATGACATACCTAGGTGGCCTAGTTGACATGGTGAATTTTGAATTTATACAGAAGGTAAATTTGAATATGAAGGTGAATATTCCAAAATTACTATTGTCAAGTTACCACCATTCTGGACCGTTTTCATCAGTTATACTTTTGAATATTTGTGCTTGTTCATAATATGAAGTTATATTATACCTTCAGTATAATATAATTTAGAGTTTACATTGTTAATACAATTTTATGGTTCCTTTCTCTGATGCTAATGACAAAATTTAATGGTTTTCTTGTCAGGGCTGTAGATGAGCTTAGTTGCTCGAAACCGGTCCCCACGCTATAATTGTTTACCTGAATAAACAATTTAGTATTCAGCAGAGGAGTCGTTCTCTCTCCCTAACCAACTCATTGGATTAGACCTCTGCACCATCGTCAAACAACCACTTTGGATGTTGGGGTGGTGGTGGTCCGAGGGGTGTCCGGCGGCGACGCGGCTGCCTCCTCACCTCCACAGCCCACAAATTTCTTTAAAAAACTACACAATATGTGAAAACGAGTTGTTGGGTCTGAGGCCAGGTGGGTTCGGTGGTGAACCGGCGATTGCTCCCGCCTGTTGGGAAAACATATGGCGTATGAAGCCCCTGAAATTTCGGCGATTGATCCGCGTTTGTCAACTGCCGGCTCTGTAACTTTCGGCGATTCCCTCTCGATAAAGTTGTCAGTTATGTCTAGTCTATATGATGCAGCGGATCAGTTGAGGAAGTAGGGATTTGTGGTGCAATGACGTGAGAGGAGCTCTTTTGCGAAACTCAGCGTTCCATAAAGTTCCTTGATTCCACTACCATCAGCGCACAGACTCTAGTGACCAAGAGGATAGTGCTCGTGGCGGTTGCTTGTTGTTGACAGAGACGGTGACGTCCGACTGGTACGTCACCATCCATTCTCACGGCATGCCACTCGTCTGCAGAGGATTGGAGGGCCAGGTTAGCTTTCTCAGAGTCTATCATTGATATATTGAGGATTCCCTCTTGGGTCTGCTATGCACGCTATGATTGTTGAGGTAGTCCAGGTAAAATAGGGTGTGATTTTTCGCTACGGAAAAAAGGGAAAATTCACGATATCCATTTTCTGCTCAATGTAGGTCGAAATCACGGTAAATATATAAGGCGATACAGGCAAATTGAGAGAAGCTCAAAAGGCTCTACGAACAATAATTTCTTGTTTATGTAAACGGTAGGATGATGCGCGATGAGGATAAGATTAGCACGGTGAGAGAATAACTTGGGGGCTGTAAACAGCTGATAATTATCTCTACACAGCACATCCTATGAGAAAGACTTCCTGTTGGGCAGTTTTTAGCTCAACTCGGAGAACTCGTCATGAAATGGTCAACGTCAAGGGGCCCTGTTTCACCTAATTGCATTCCATTTTGCTCAATTCCAACGATTTCACTCAATGATGGGACAAAGGCGTACCAATGGGCATGCAAAAACAAGAAGCAATTGTTCTTCATTAATTCCTCTACTACATCCACAGAAATAGATGATTCGCAGCTCAACAAGTTTCTCCAAAAGGCAGGAAAGTGGAAGGGTTTTGATGAATTCAAACTGCTGAACAGTAGCATCTGGGAAATAACGATTGATCAGTCATGTTTGCCTGATTCAAACCGTGAATTTGCTAAAATTTGCCGTGATTACGACCTATTTTAACGTGACATTATATATTCCCCGGTAAAATACACCTTTTGCCCCCGCCTTGATGCCATCATCCCTCAGATCTTCCCAAGTAGGATCACCCAAGGGCCTAGGGTACAGTGATGTCCTAGATACAGTCCTGATTTCCCAGGATCCTGCCCCCCCCCCCCCCCCCCCCCCCTGGATCAATGGAGCTTTTGAAGGACGCCTAAAGGTCGAATGTGCGTAAAATCCATTTGATGGGAACCCAAAACTGTCCAAACCCTGTTCAGGAAATGACAACCGGGCGGGGAGCATTCGCCGAACACCTCTACGATCGCCCGTTCCACCGGGATCAACCGCCACTGGACGCAAATGGAACGTTCACTTTTTAGGGAGCAATCGCCCGGTACGGTCGGGGGTTGGCTGGCTGGCCCCAGGATGTTCACAACAATTATTGGGCCGGCCATGTATCGCTGCCTCGTGTGTTGTCGGTGCGTCGCCTCGTGGCCACAAAAGTGTCCGCACAAGGCAACATTTTGGCCTCGCCACGCCTCAACCGCCCCTTGTCCGTCGCCTCGTACTGTCTACCACCATAACCAAGCTCGTATGGGAGTATTCCCCACTATGTTGAACTTTTTTACAGCCTGAGGGGTTCGATTCATTAGGTATCCACTGTGTTGCGTTCCATTTCTACTTCATAAAACTCCCTCTCATTAAAAAAACAAACTAGCTCAATGGCGATAAAATTATGGAGCTAGCAGATAGGGGAAGCCGACAAAGTTAATATTTTCGCGAAACTAACGTAATTAGCTATGAACGTTTTATTGGCATCGATTTGGAAGTTCAGCCTCGCCGCAAAAGCGGAAGAATTGTGATGAGACTGTTTGGATTTTTACCGCGGAGCTAAATACAGAATTTAGGCTGTCCTTGTAGTGAAAGAAAAAAACAAAACAAAAAAAATCATCAAAGATCTTCTATTTGCCAAAAAAATACATGGTGTATAGACGATAGTCAAAGATAGCTACAGTAAAAAACGTTGCAAAATTACACAACGGTTTATTATTTGTTGATGGAATTTATGCAAACATTAATTCTATTGTGATGAAAAAAACATTTAATTTACCTAATTATTTCGATTTTTTTTAAATTTCCAGTAAATCTTATAGACCAGTGTTTCCCTAGCAAGACTCGGAGGACTCCGTGCCCCCCTAACAACCCCCCCCCCCCACGGTCAGAAATCGGGAAAAATTGCTTATATTTGACGCTTGGTTATGGCTAAACGGCTGAACCGATTCTAATGTGTAAGGAGGTCATTCGACTCAGAGTTTTATGCTATTTAACTAACTTCTGGAATGTTTTTTCTGCGATGATTAGTTTTCGAGTTATCGGCGATGAACTGGAAAATGCCCGTAAAAAATCGAGGTTTTTAGGCCGCCAAAAGTTCTCCCAGCAAACATTTTGCTACCATTTTTGATATTTTCTCGTTCATACCCATTAAGTACAACCATTTAAAAAAATAAAAGCTTCTACACGATTTCGTGCACGAGCCACCCCCTTTCAGTCCTCTGGCAACTGGCCTACCTGTGGCTGATGAGAAACCTTGAAACCCAACAATTTTTTGGGAAAGAGCTTGCGCGCCCCCCAGTTTGAGAACCACTGTTATAGACGCCCCCAAAAATTGATTATGCGTCCAAAATTACTGGAAAAGCGACGCCTCATTCGACCTCCTGGTATCCTTAAAGCCCCATAGGTCCCCACGGTGAAATCGGATCATTCTGGGTCCCTCAAAAATGGATTCTACGTCTAAAAATGACACCCCACTCGAAATCATACCCGAAAACCGAAACCCCTCCCGCAGCCCCTTTTTAGCCCCACGGGGTTGGGCTATCAGGCGGAAAACCGTGCAGGCACAACTACAGCGGACGGGCGTTTCGTTTGGAATCTACACGCTGTGTAGATGTCATCTTGAATGTATAATGACAAATTTTGAGGATGATTTAAATGCGTAGGTGGGTGGTTCTCAGAGAACTGGCCATTTTAGCGTCCGGTATGGATAATTCTCCCATTTCAAGGGGAAAGCTCAATTTTTGCTCATGGGTTGCAAGGTAGGATGTCGTTTTGTAAGGAAACACATGAAGAAGATCGAAATTCTTTTAAATCTTGACGTTTTTGGAAGGTAAAGTGGTGAAATGTCTTTACTGTCCCATGAAGAGCATGTCAATTTTTCTGTCTTACAGGGTTTTATCATGTGGGGTTTTTGAACACGTTTTCATAGTTACATACGGCATTTTGGAATTTGTATTATTCGAAGTGCCTAATGAAAACACCTGTCCCACGAAAAAAGTTCATTACCATAACCGAAATGAAAGTATGCGCCAAACAGTGGAAGAAATAGGAAATATGGTGAAAGATCAACAGTAGGGAACCCTGCCCCTCACAAAAGTTGGGGGGTGAGCCCTGGCTCAAACTGCCTGTCATGGTCTCGACGCTGCGTGGTAGGTCGAGTTTCAGGTTCGCAATTTATCAACTCATCATTACCATAACAGTTTACTATAGTTTTAGCGCAACCTTTCCCTCAAAAAATGGAAAGGTGCGCTCATCTCTTCGACATGTTTGTTTTTTTTTTTGTTTTTTTTTTTTTGTTCTTCGCAGCATCACGCCCGAGCGGCTCAACAGATTTTCATGAGGGTAGTCTCATTGTCATCAGCGAGTTCGGGGGGTGGTTATAGGCTACCTTGATTTTTCCTCCCTCATCCCCTTCATCGGTTTTCGGGAGGTCCTTCACGACGAAAGTTGTTTATCTCTGATGTGTAACGAAGGAGGCCTCAAAAGGGGGACGAAAGTTTTTGTCCGATTTCGTTGTTACAAAGGTCTATGGAATGAGCTTTTTAGGCTGATTCCAACGACTCCAAAACGATTTTTGCAGCCTGAGCCGTTCGTTACCTCAGATCGGCATAAGGTTTTCTTACGCGTCGGTCGTTAGGGTGCAGTTGTTTACGTAATGAGCATCACGTGGATATTTTTTATGCGTTGTGTGGCATAGTTTGGTGGCTAGATATCTACTGTTTCTTAGTTTCTCTCGCTCATTAAATATATCGTAATAACAGAAAGGTTGCGCTCATCTATTCAATTCAATTGATGGCTTGTTAAAAGTGCAATCTTCAAGATTGTTTTATTTATTTTGAATTCCGTTGTTAGGAGTAACACAACAGCATACTGCTTTTCCTGCCCATGTTCCTAAAAACCAACTGAATACATGAATGTCAACTCCGTAACCAAAACCCTGTCATTACCATAGCATTTTTTATTTTTTATTTATTTATTTATTTTTGGTTAGGTAATGCATTTTGGACGATTAATTTAATACGAATTGGAGGGTGATGTTTAAATTGAAGGTTTTAATTATCTATATCAGGGGTTCCCTTAGGGGTCCTTGGCAAACTTCAAGAGAAAATTAATACATCTTTACAAAAATATACGTAGTCACTCTTAAAGTATAAATACAATTAAATACTCAAAAATTAATTTTGCTGCAAATGATAAAAATGAAATAATAAAAGAATTACCTACCATGAATACTGAAAAACACCAGTAACCGTTGATGCGGAAAATAATTCCCAGATTTTTTTGTCCATGGGGATTCGGAGGGGACGTTGTCGTCAAGTTGGGGGGGGGGGGGGGACTTATATTTTGTCTGGGGGAATTTGGGGGGGGGGGAAAGGTACCGATTGGAAAAATGATTAAATCTTTTAATCTTCAGATTAGTTTAATTTTCTCAAACATGAAAACTTCTCATGTAAATTTTCATCCTCTCATACACCTAAGCATATTTTTCCCCCCATCTGGATGGCATACCACCTCACACGTAGTTATGAAATCATTTGCTGTTTTGCGTTTCCTTCTTTGTATAAAAATATATAAATCAGTATCAAAACTGCATTCGTTAAATCCATTCTCAGTCCACTCCGTTTACGGCAGAAATTTTTAACATGACATGTTGTGGAGTAAACTAGAGTGGGGCGCCTGCAGTGAAATGTAACGACACCCCTCCATAGACATTGAAGAGTAGCTGCAAGGTATTTGCTCCGCACCATCCCCCAGATGGCGATCCTTCATTCCATTCCTATTATGTACCCATGGAAGGTCAAGACCGGGGAGAGCAATCACCTCCAAGCTCTGCGAGTGTAAACCAGACAAGAGCAGTTTAGAGCACAATTTGCATGATCGAAACAACCTCAAAATTTTATAATTGATTTTTCTTTTTTTTCAGTGTTTTGCTTATTTTTCGAAAACTAAGCGTTTTTCGTGGAAACACACTATTAGATAAATTGACGAAAACAAAATTGCCTACAAAATGCACATTCTACAAATAGTAGAATTCAATTATTGAAGATCGGAACAAAGAACCCTAGAGCTTTTTTGCTATAGGCCAAAAGCTAGTAAACCCCCAGTTTTTCTATGCCCAACATAATATTTTTTATTATATAACTCATACAAGCCGAGCTGCTCACGTCAGTTCCCCGTACGACGAACAGTGGCGAATCTAGCTGGACAAAAGTACGAAAACGAAGTCGTCAATTTCAAACGGCCTTGCCTGTTAGATGTAGGCGAGTCGCGAATAACATGAAATAACCGTTGGGGGTTTCATTGGAACGGATCAACGTTCATCAAAATAACTAATAATTAAGCAATTATTGCTTACGACGAAGGCAAATAATATGGAAGATGACTGTCAGTAGTCGTTGAGCTTCCTCCACTACCTTGTCGCTCCGGATTTCCTATTTTTGAACTACCTATTCAGGCAGGGAAAGGACACTTTGGTAAATATTCCTTTTTATTATTTTCTTTTTTCGAAGCCTACCATCAGGAAATATAACACAAAAACGCTGCAAATTTTACACAAGGGTTTATTATTCTTTGATATAGGTTAGTTGCGCAAAAATTATTTCTGTGTCAAAAGAAAAAATGTTGGAAAAAAAATTTTTTTGGATTTTTTTCAAAAAATGTTTTTTTGGATTTTTTTTTTTTTTTTTTTCAAAATAATAAACCAGAATTTTTCATAATAATAAACCAAAATTTCAAAAATTTTTGACCCGGTTGACAAAGTTTGCTCCAGAAACGTGAAAATAAGCCAAAAGTTTCCTCTACATTTGCGCCAATAAATATTTTTTAAAACTGCGTTTGCGCCACTTTCATTCAGCAAAATGCGTGAAACTTTTTGGCTTGCGGACCCTATTCACGGAGCGATATCTACTCCAGACCCCTCTTACTCAAGTAAATCTAAATTTTAGAATTAGATACATGACGCTAAATTTTGTTGTTTGTGGTAAATAAAGTTAAGTGAATTAACCAGGCCATGCCTTATTATTAGTCGCGGGGGGGGGGGGGGGGGGGGGTCACTATGAAAACAAACATTACATTTACAAAATCTGCTTTATTTAGAACTCTACATATCAATTTCACTAAATATGTTGGACTTGGGACAAAATTGACTTAACTGGGGTTTTAGTAGTTTTTGGTAAATTGCGAAAAAGTGGCCTTTTTTCAGCGCGCTCCAGCGGCCTTACTATTGGGGAAGTGTGAAGCAGCTACTCTTCAATGTCTGGATTGGTGTCGGTACATTTCACTGCAAGCGGCCCACTCTTTAAGCTAGTTTACTCCACATGCTAAAAATTCCTGCCGTAAATGGAGTGGTCTGAGCGTGGATTTGACGAGTGTCAACTGTGATACTGATCTGTGTATGTTTATACGAATTATTTTTATTATTATTAATCGGTCATTCTATATTTTAAATTGCCTGTTTTGGGGTCCTGCAGTCAGCGGCTTCGCAAAAACTGAAAGTGCTCCAAACAAGCTGTCATTTCGTCACGAGCTACTTTATATTTCATATTTTAAGGATCAGTAGCTGTGCAGCGAGTTTTTCAACGATGAACTACTTTTTTTGTGGAAACAACTCAAATAACAGCCTCATGAGTGTCACGACAAGTTTAAGCTGGATTGCACTTCTTGAGGGAATGGTACAAAAACGTATCCGGTTGCAACACTTGAGGATGCACAAGACTTCATTGTTAGCGTGTCAAAAACGCATTCTACAATTTGGCGATTGGGGGGGGGGGGGGGGGGCAGTGATAGGTATAAACTCATGAGTGTCACGAAAAATTTTAAGTCTGGCACATAAATTTTCGATTAAAACCCTAAAATCAAGTCCTTATCCGTTGGTGTCGTATTTCTCGTGACAGGGTACTCATGCAGCAACCCTAATTCAATTTTGCGGTCAGTCATTGAGGTAATGTGACACTCATGAGATGTGACACTCCTGAGAATTTGAGCTAAATATGGCGCCCAGCAGCCTAGAAACATCATAATGAAAATCGAATAAAAGCATCTTGAATCTGTTTCCACATAGAAACCAGGTGTAATTATTTCATATCGATAGCAGTTCCTATAGTTCCTCATGAGAGAGAATAAAAATACGCACCATGTTTTCGAAGATTCTTCGGAAAAGCAGAAAAACCTTGCAGCCCACAGCAAAACTAAACTGTCTGAAACGAAGTTGTATCCGTTACCATGGAAACGAGCGCGTTCCCGCCTCTCATCTGTTGCCTTCTTGATCACAGAACACGTGACACTCATGGGCAAGAAATAAAAGAAATCAAGGATACAAAACTTTTGAAGGACACCATGTGAATAAATTACAACTCCAACGTTTCCTTTCTCTCATATCTCACTTTATTCTCTTATATTCCCTTTTTTTTTTTTTTTTTAATGTTTTGTCCCTCTATCTGATAAAAATTTGTTGTTGATTGTATAGCTCATAGTAAGGATACAGTGACACTCATGAGTTTTTTCCCCGTTTTTTCCTATATGATATTTTTCTACTGTGAACCAATGAAAGATTAAGCCAAACACATCGTCGTCATTGTTTCCTATGATGTCAAAGAATACGTTGCAATTTTTTTCATTGATAAGAAAATATTACAGCAGTTTATTTCGGCAGGATACACTAAACAGGCAATTTAAAATACAATGACCGTAATAAAATAATGTTGTGTGAGATTTTGAAATATAAAAATATTGGAACCCACTGCTCATGAGAAGCAGATGAAGCTCATTGTAGTCTGAGTTTTCGTAGAAAAAGGACGCGAGGCAATGCGACCATGGAAAAACCAGTAAAATTGAGAAAAACCATGTTTCAGTGATACATTTTTTTCCTGACACTTTGCCCTTTTAACTGGATGTTCCACAGGTGTATGCCTTGAATCAGGCAACAAATAAAAAATATTAAAAATGCCCAAATGGGAGAAAACTCGTTTTTAAGTTTTCAAACTCGATTTTTGAGGTGAACCATAATTTTCATTGAAAATCAGGTTACGCCCCAGAAAAGAGACATTTTTTCTCTTTTCCAAAACACTGGCGAGGTTATTTTGTTTATGGCGGAATAAGTGCGGTAGCAGCCGGCGAAGTGAACCCAAACCTATTTCGCCAACTTCGACTGCCTGTGCAGCGGCATGAACGCGACGAATCGGTCTGAAAATTGAATACCCTCATGAAAATCTGTTTAGCCGTTCGGGCGTGATGCTGTGATACACAAAAAAGAAAAACACAAAAAATAAAAATAAAATAACGTCGAAGAGATGAGCGCACCTTTCCATTTTTTGAAAGGTTGCGCTAAAAACATTGATAAGAATTTTAGGATTTGTTGTTTTTAACTATTGAGCGTCCTAGTATGTGTCGGTGGGCAAGTCTCTGACCTCGATACATCTAATTTGCGGTCAACTAAACATCTCACATCACGCTTGACAAACTCCTTCTAAAACCCCCATCAGCTGCTTAAAGACAAGAATTTCTAGGGCTGAAATCGATTAATGGGGGTGTGAGACAGATTCCGTCTTTTTAGATCCAATAGGTCGAGTGTGGTGTCGTTTTGAAAGTCTTTTGCCCCTTCAAACCACCCCAGATCGTTGCGATATGAGAAGATACTATATTATCGATAATATCGATAATACTAATTAATACTAAGATACTATATTATATTGGTTCAGATATAATTTATTCATGGTTTGTCATTACTGACGAAGTGACACATGGATCGCATCGGACCCCGGATATAATTATTTATCACTATCAATATTAAAATCAAATGGGTAACACGCTGTGTTGAGACAGAAAAAATAAAACGTGAAACAATATAATATATATATTATTAAATTAGTGATAACTATATATACTACTGGATTTAACATAATAACATTATAAAATTTATGATTTTTCCGTTCAGGCGTGAAAAGGGAACAAACAGACAGACATTTCTCGGTTTTTATTAGGTGGATTAATCGTGAAGATGATGTTGACCGTTTCAATATATTTATTTGACCGACCCTCAACAACTTTCCAACTACATTTATTGATAGTATCGTTCAATAATACTTTGTAAAATTAATATATACAAATGCTACCTACACATAAAATATTATCGTCATAAATGAGCGCTGGACAAAGAAATCAAAAAGCTAAATGCTGACAATTTATGAGCTGCTAATGCTAATAATAAATTCAAGAACCTCTTCAGTAGCCCCATTTTAGCCCCATAGTGCCCCACGGGTTTGGTCGATCGGGCTGAAAACCTTGCGGGCACAACTAGATGGTAAACTAAGTATTTTATGTGTACGTGTCTTGAAACGGATAATGTCAAATGTTGAGGCCAATAAGAATTCCAAGAATAACTCCCATGGAAATTGATGGCAAGGAGGTTGACGAGGAACGAGGTTGAACACGCCATGTGGATGGGAAGTGGCCGTGACGGCAGCTAAAGGTGGATTCACATGGGGCGGAATGAAAGGCGGAAACGGCAAAGACGGAACGATCGAACGCAATCTGATTGGCTGTTTTGACAACAGTTGAGGATGGTGGCTGCCATGTTGTCGGAGCGGGCGGACGGCGTTAGAAATTTGTATACCGTTTCCGTGCTCCGTCAAGCTCGACAAGTGCAAGAGACAGGAATGTTTAGTACAGATTGCAATAATTTCGCGTCGTCTGTTGTGTTTCTTGTTGACGCTTGACGACTATACCACTGGGATCGTACGCCTCACGTAGAAATAGGAATTCCGTGACGACTTACCTAAACACTCCAGTTTTGGTTTATTATTCTTGGAATAATTCACTTATATTTACGTGACGGTACGTAGTCGAAAATTTCGATGGGCGTCAATATAATTTCTTTCGAAAGTCAAGTGTCCGTCCGCCGCATAGTGACGCGAGTGGCGGACATCCCATTTCAGACTCTTTTACGGTCTTCTTTACAAAATAAAAAGGTCGTTTCTCTCTTATGGGTGTGATGAATCCGAATCTGAAATCAGTTTGTCCCTAGAGAATCAAGTTTTGGAGATACTGCCCCCGTAAAGTGGTGTAAACGTGCAAAGGTTTCAACTTTCGATTCCGCTCCTTTAAGTGTGCCTTTTGGTTTATGATTCTTGGAATAATAATCCTATGTTTTTGCGACGGGGGTCGACGACTCCGATCGGCCTCAAAATTTGACATTATCCGTTTCAAGAGGTCTACATTCTAAATCCGAAATGTCCGTCCGCCTTCCGCCGTCCGGGCCGTTTTGGGCAGTAGGAATTTTTTATTGAATCTGAAATTTTGACAAAATACCTACCCGATCTACCATCTAGTTGTGCCCGCAAGGTTTTCAGTCCGATCGCCCAAACCCGTGGGGCGCTATGGGGCTACGGAAGGTTTTTTTTAAAGCTTTTGGCTATGGGATCGAGTTAGGTGTCGTTTTCGAGGTATTTTTGGACGTATAATCTATTTTTTGGGGTCCAGAAACGATCCGATTTCACTGTTGCGATCTATAGGGCTTTCATGGGGCTTAAAATGGGATTTTTGAAGGATCCCAGGAGGATATTTTTCGAATAAAAAATAATAAAAATATAAAGAATTTTTGAAAAAAATCCAAAAAAAATAAAATAAAATTTTTTTCCCATTGACAGAACTAATTGTTGCTCAAGTAACGTATATCAAAGAATAATAAACCCTTGTGTAAAATTTGCAGCGTTTTTGGTTTATTATTCTTGGAATAATACACCTATGTTTTCGCGACGGGGGTCGACGACTCCGATCGGCCTAAAAATTTCGCAAACATGTAAAAGCGCCAGTGCTAGGGGAAAAACGTGTAAAAGCGCCACCCTCGTTTTCAGCCTCCCCTAACTAGTAGTTGTAGAAGCGCCACCTCCAGTCAGAACTCCCTACAACTGTCATTTGTAAAACCGCCACCTCCAGTACCTACCTAAAAGCTTCTACATCATTTGGCGGCAAAAAGGCTTGACCGAAGAAAAGTTTCAGGAATCTGCCAACCTCGTTATGCTCGTTATAGTCAGGAGCAAGGCCCAAAGATTGCACTTTCCGAAATAATGCCTGGCCAAAATGGTTTGGCCGATCGCCCAAACCCGTGGGGCGCTATGGGGCTATAATGGGGCTACGGGAGGTTTTTTTGAAGGCTTTTAGGTATGGGATCGAGTTAGGTGTCGTTTTCGAAGTATTTTTGGACGTAGAATCCATTTTTTGGGGGTCTCGAAACGATCCGATTTCACTGTGGCGATCTATAGGGCTTTCATGGGGCTAAAAATGGGATTTTTGAAGGATCCCAGGAGGTTAAAGAATTTTTGAAAAAAAAAAAAAAAATTCCAAAATTTTCTCCATCGACACAGAAATAATTTTTGCACAAGTAACCTATATCAAAGAATAATAAATCCTTGTGTAAAATTTGCAGCGTTTTTTAATGTGAAATTTAACGCTGCACACGAATATGCACACATGACGGGTCTTAACTGCTTCCATGTCGTAGAAATGGGCGAATATCGTACTATTTTTAGCAAATTTTCAAAGACAATTCAGCTCTGTGTCTCGTTCAGAAATTTCACTTGACCTAAAAAAAAACAAAAAAACAGCGGAAACCCCACCATAGACCGTTTTATGTATCACGGACGAAATTCCAGAGTTTTGATTTTTACACGTTAAAAAATTCCTTTTTTTTTTTTAACCTACCTACCTAACTAGAATTAATTTTTGCAGAATCTCCCTATATCATAAATAACAAACCCTTGTGTAAAATATGCAACGATTTGCCAATATCGCAAACGAGAATGCCACACTAACTTTTTAAAACACAAATTATAATTTTGGAAGTTGAGAGACGTTTCAGATCAGAGAGGCTTCAGAAGGATTATGATTCCGTCCACCACGGAGACCGTTTCATGTGAACACTTTTCCGACTCCGCCTACTACCCCCTCGACTGGCTATTTCGTCGTTCCGTCTTTGCCGTTTCCACCTTCATTCCGCCCCATGTGAATCCACCTTATGGCACGAGTTGAGAGCAGCGGATGGCCAAATTCGCTCGAACTCCCAACTGACGCGCGGGTTGGCTGATGGCCTCTCTTAAAAGTGATAAAACTCGAAGCGCGGAGGCCTCTTGGTAGTACGAGTTATTGCCCAACATTCGCCGAGACGCTAAACTCGCGTCACGCTGCCCGTCCAAGGACATATGACGCTAACCTTTCGTTAACGTTGCGAGTCCAACGACGTTTAAAAAAAAAACGATGTCAATGTCTCGAACTTACATCTTCTTCTGAGCAACCTTTTCTCAACAAGTTTTTCAGGATAGGTCCCGTGGCTGCCGCTCTGCCCAACGCTGTCGTCCTGGTTGCGGCAAGTCCTTTTTTTTTAAGTGGCTACTGGATGAGCTCATTGGAGCTATCAGCAGGCGCCCACATTGCGGCAAGTCTTGCTGTTCTGAGAGTGCTCCCGTTGGTGGAAGTCGTAAAAGTAGATAACCGTCTCGAGGCGGCCGATGCGATCGCTGCTGTGACAGGTTGCACTATACTGAATGTGCTTCCGTTCTCATTGGCAGGTGAAAAAATATAAAACCCAACCCCTAAACTGTTCATGGTGTAGGGGAAATGTCCAATCCGAGCTGAACAGCTGCACCACCCTCAAAGCCCAGTGTCAGCGCACCTCCAGCGTTTCCGAGCACCCCTGAGGCATAAGCTGCTCGCTCAGAGTACAGCCAGACACTGTTGCCGTCCCAAGATTTCTAAGAGCTTCTCCACCAGAACCTTAATGAATGCTCTACCTTGCGGAGCCCACAAGCCATCCACCGAGCACACCAATGGTGTGAATGTTGCATGGCGCTCTTCGCATGCGCTAGAGTACTTTCTTCGCTTTTCCTGTTCGGCTGACGAGTGTACTGCTGAGACGGAGCGGTAGACATAAGATGGAGCGTCGGTGTGAACAAAACCGATATCAAATAACGCATCCCTCCGTGCCTCCAAAACCATTGGCCAACGAGGTCTCCCCGCAAAACAGGACGTGAGGGCGTTGCTTCCTTTATCAGAGGCTGTGTTACCTACTGATCTTCATGATGAAAGGAATTGACGCTGTAATTCCTACGTTCTTGTGGTTTGCTTCGCTGGTTGCTTCAATTGTCAAAAACAGTAAAGCAGGGTTCACATCCATGCGGCGATCCGTCAATGCGTGAACGCGTCAGCAGGAGGGGATTCCGGCAAACCGGTCAGACGTTCACAAGCGTCCGGCAAATTGTCATTGCGTTCCTTCTTTATTTGTGTTTTGTTGATATGGCTATGGCGAGCACAACAACCTGGATGCTTATCGCTGTTATCATTGCGTCAGTCCGGTAAAATATGTGATTTTTCGGATCCATCTTATGTGTACAGTCAGCTTCGAAAGTGCTTCTCCGTCAAAACTAACTTCTTCCCGTCCGCTGCCATCGGCCAATCAGCACACCGAACGCAATGACGCAATATCGCATTGACGCACGCATGGATGTGAACCCTGCTTAAGACTTGGTGTTAGATGGATAACTTGCGAGTACAGCCTTATGTTCCTATCTTTTTGTGTCTTTTCATTTGTAATAGAGCTAACACGAAATTGTTGTATACTCAGTTTTTGTGCAGCTCAGGTCCATAGGTTTTAGATGAATTGAGCGAGAAAATTGCCTTTTGAAATTAACCGGGAACTCTACCGGATTTCCTAGCTGAATCTACCGAAATCTATAGATTTCGGTATAGGTACCGTTTTTTTCGACGATGTCTACCGGACGAGAGAGCCACAGTTATGGCAACGCTGTATCAGTGGAGCATTTGTAGAGAAACGCTTTGTGAAGCAGCCTGGACAGTTGAGTACCTGATGAAAAGCCTGGTCAGTGGAGTACTTGATGAGGAGCCGACCCAGTTGAGTACTGAGGCGTCTGAAGCACGAGAGTCCATAGTAGTCCAGTCATTAGGTGTCCAAAAGTAGTGAATCTGAGAAAAAATACCTGAAGAATTTTTCTCGACGGATCTGTACGTTTTTGGGGGTGCCGAATCCGAAAATTTGGTTATCTACTAGATTCGAATATGGCTTCACCATGAAAATGGTGAAAAACCATAAAAGTTCGGTCCTTTTTTTGGTTTTTTGCCTTTAACTCGGAAACCATGATTCCTAGCGACATGACTACTCGAAACAAAATTAAAGCTGATGAAATTTCCTAAAAATGAAACCAAAAACGCCTCGGTAGCTTTCTCCATTTGGCCGCTAGAGCGTGCTGAAGTTTGACCATTTTTTAACTAAGCCAAAATCTTCCTATTCCAGACTTCCGAAGCCTAACACTATTAAACACCACAATCGGTCCCACGAACCCCACATAAGGTACCCTGACACCTTATGACAATTTCACTAGTCACGTTTTTTTATTTTTTATTTATTTTACCGAATAGCTGCTAAGTAACAGCCGTAAAGAAACGTCCTCTCTGACACCGCGCGGAGAGCGGAAGCACGTTTTTCAGAACGTTTTCGGTTGTAGCTCAGAAACTATTGGTCCGATTCCAAATTTCTTTTTGAAGCGAAGCTTTTATACGGACGCCCTCCCTCCCCCGCTAGGAACGCTCGCCGCTCGGGGAGTCTCCCCGTGAAAATCGTGAGTCAATCTCTAACGCGATATATATAGGACACTATACTGGCAGCCAATGCGGACTCGGCTTACAAACTGCCTCTACCCCCCCGCCCACACTCTTCACTCTGAGCGGGTGGGACATCAGCCTTTAAGGGGTGCTCGCAAGGTCTACGAGATCTCTCCCGGACGGAAATGGATGTAAATTAAATGAATCGATTTAAATCGAATCGATTATCGAAAAGTTGAATTAAATATATAGGACACTATACTGGCAGCTGATGCGGACTCGGAGCGGCCACACTCACTCCCGGTGTAGGTTGCATATATATGTACATACACGAGGCCGGCCTGTGTTATCAGAGATAGATGGCCGGTGTATAGATCTTTCTCTCAGAGGTGCTGATGCGAAGAAAAAATGTCGGGGAAAAAAAAATGGGGCCGTCTAGGGACCCCGAAGGAAGCGAAGCTTTATATCATAAAGTGTAGAATAGAAAAACTGAAGACTTGGGGAAATGAAAAAACCCTTGAGGAAATAGAAATAAACTTGAGAGGATGGGACCAAAATGGTCTTAAAGAAATCAAAGAAAATGGAGAACACGCAAAAAAAACGCAAGGCTTCGGCGGAACTCTCTTGACACTTTCGTATAAAAAGTGCATGAGAAAGTCACAAAGAGAGCTCCGCCGAAGCCTTGCGTTTTTTTGCGTGTTCTCCATTTTCTTTGATTTCTTTAAGACCATTTTGGTCCCATCCTCTCAAGTTTATTTCTATTTCCTCACGGGTTTTTTCATTTCCCCAAGTCTTCAGTTTTTCTATTCTACACTTTATGATATAAAGCTTCGCTTCCTTCGGGGTCCCTAGACGGCCCCATTTTTTTCTCGTGAAAGCTGATTAAGTTCTCCATCGCAGCTATTCCGTGTGAAATTTCGATTTGAGCTTTGATAAGGGAGGGGCGGGCACGGCAAAAAAGTGGCACATTGTGAATAAAACATGATTATTTGCACATTTCTGTCTATAACTCGGGAACGGTTTGTCCGATCTTACTTTTCTTTTTTCAATCACAAAGCTGATTAAATTTTATATAAGTAACGGCACATTGCATGTCTATTAAAACAACAAAAGTGCCGTTAGTATTCGTCGGAAAGTGTGGAAACAAGAAATTTGACCATCTACGACCACGTTTTTCAGGAAAATTTCTTCTTTCCCTCCCTTATCAAAGCTCAAATCAAAATTTCACATGGAATAGCTGCGATGGGGAATTTAATCAGCTTTCACGAGAAAAAAAAGAAATTTGGACGTTTCTTCGGCTGTTACTTAGCAGCTATTCAGTCAAAAAAAAAAAAAAAAAAACATGTGACTAGTGAATTGTCATAAGGTGTCAGGGTACCTTATGTGGGGTTCGGGGGACCGATTGTGGTGTTTAATAGTGTTAGGCCGAGGCTACGATAGGAGCGGTGAGCGGCAGGAAGTGCCGCTCTGGTCCCGCTTTAAAAGTTATTTTGGGTTCTTCAGCACATAGTGGCTACAATGCAAGCGGTCAGCGACCGAGCGGGGTGGGAACCGCTCTACCTGCCGCTCACCGCTCGAACCCTACTAATATTTTTTCTCTGCCGCTCAGTGACCAGTGTCCTACAGTTCCTAGTTTCCGCATCGCATAAAGTTATCAGACGAAGTTATAGAGTTATTAGTTATGGCGGAAAAGTTATCACACGAAGAAACTGAAAATTTCATTTCCTTGGTGCAATCCTGGCCACGCTTATGGAATGACAGGCACAAGGAGTTCAAGAATAACTCAAAAAACAAGAAGCTATGGGATGCTATGTATCGCGTTTGAGATTATTATTCTATATAGGTACTTCCATCCTTAATATTATTACTGAACATTTTTATTAATTGTATAATTTCTTTACAACATTGAGATGGTGTTGGTTTTTATAATAATTATAAATTATACATGTTATTGTTTAATTATTAAACAATAACATGTAACTTTTTCTGTATCAACATTTCTAAATAAAATAGATACATAATAGAATAAATTTTTTTTTTTTACCAACCTCAATGTCAAAACGAGACGTTGTTCAGCAGAAACTTGGCTCCTCAAATTGCAACGCTTCTTTTCCAAATGGAGGTCCAGTTCAGTCAAAATAAAATTGAAAGTTCCAATGGACATCCTGGTGTATTCGAAAAATCGTTCCGGATCATCTTTTAGTTTTAAAAACAAAATGTGGTATTCCCCTTCAGAATTTCTTTGATTGTGACTGATTGATCCCCGGTTTCGCTTACCTGAGCCGCTCGTATCGTAGCACCCCCACCGCTTACGCTCGCCGCCCACCACTAAACGCCCACCGCTCACCGCTCCTATCGTACCCGAGGCCTTAGGCTTCGGAAGTCTGGAATACGAAGATTTTGGCTTAGTTAGAAAAAATGGTCAAACTTCAGCACGCTCTAGCGGCCAAACGGAGAAAGCTACCGAGGCGTTTTTGGTTTCATGTTGTAGGAAATTTCATCAGCTTTAATTTCGTATAGAGTAGTCTTGTCGCTAGGAAGCATGGTTTCCGAGTTAAAGGCAAAAAACCAAAAAAAGGACCAACGTTTTATGGTTTTTCGCAATTTTTATGGTGAAGCCATATCCGAATCTAGTAGATAACCAAATTTTCGGATTCAGCACCCCCAAAAACGTACAGATCCGTCGAGAAAAATTCTTCAGGTATTTTTTCTCAGATTCACTACTTTTGGACACCTAATGACTGGACTACTATGGACTCTCGTGCTTCAGACGCCTCAGTACTCAACTGGGTCGGCTCCTCATCAAGTACTCCACTGACCAGGCTTTTCATCAGGTACTCAACTGTCCAGGCTGCTTCACAAAGCGTTTCTCTACAAATGCTCCACTGATACAGCGTTGCCATAACTGTGGCTCTCTCGTCCGGTAGACATCGTCGAAAAAAACGGTAGCGCCCAATCGGTGTGGCGAATGCGAACGGAACTACGGACCCCTCGCGCTTCAGACGCCGGTCCTGGTCAGTGGATTACTTGATGCGGAGCCGAGCCAGTTGAGTACTTGACGAGGTGACCAGTCAGCCGGGAACTTGAGAGTAGCCGAGCCAGTTCAGCATTTTACGAGGCATCAACCCAGCTGAGCAGCTTGTGCCATCAATACGTCACAAAAGATAGTTAAAAGTCCTGAGCGTTGCCGACAGACATATCGATGTGCTGGTGTATTTGCATCAAGTGTGGATAGTCCAATTCAGTTTAATCTTGGGAAAAACAGATTACATGTATCTTTACAAGAGATGTTAAAGTACCTAATATTCAAATCTTCGTTCAAATTTCGGCGCCTTGATCCAATACTCCAACCCGCAGCGCCTAAATACCTATAAAACGTTCATAATATTAAGATAAAAGGAAACAGTTTGTAAAATCAATTTATAAGCAAGATCAACTATGAAAGTTTAATGAGGCAAGAAGCAAAACTATAAAAACAGCGAACAAGAGACATTTGGCAAGTGACTTCACTAGAGTTCGAACCGAAATTGATCAAAACACCTACAGGTCAGAAATTAGGACAATGAGTGGATGCACATTATTTCTCGCCAGCGCAGATTATTCAGCGGGAACGGGCGCCGTAGAGGAAGAGTCTCTAGCCTAGAGAGAGGTTAGATATCTATTATATAAAACTCTCAGCTCGTAATCAAAAGCTTTCGTCGATACCTATCTAATAAAATTTATTAAGTTCAGTTGTTGACGACAAGTGATATTTAATTTTATAATTTATTGTCAATAACTGAAAAAAAGACGGCATAATCATTTAATAATAATAATAACAACGAAACGATTGAAAAAATGACCATAAAAAAACTCCCTAGAGGAGACAAGATTGACGTTTCGCAACAGCGTCTTTGAAATAATTCCATCGTATTCGGAATAATTTCATCGATTACTGGGGCCTGCCGTGTTGAATTCACTTCGAGATTTCGGCTTTGTGATCCTGGAACTAGGCAGTTGGTAGGCAGAAAAAAAAAAAAAAAATAGTGGCAAGAAAGAACATTGTGACGTAGGTAAAAGGAAGAAATTAAAAAATGACAAAATGAGTAAAAAGAAATAATGTATTACTAATTGAGGATACCACTTGTCTATTTTCTGTTGCAACCAAAAAAAAAAATAACTGTCATGTTTTCTCACGTACCTAATGTAAATACAACTGGTCTTGTGATCTGTACGACGATCGCCAACCGAATGCACTCCGAACTGGTTATCCGACGAAACTGTCGATTAAATGGTAAATGACGTTCCGTGGAAAATGTTTAATGTTCACCGTCCAACACAGTGGGTTGGATCGCGAGTTGAAGAAAAAGGAACAGCAACAGTTATCCCGGGAAAGTTTCACCAGACGTGAGAACCTGTCGAAACAGGACATCACTTTTCAGTTTACTTAAAAAAGTTATCCTCATTTGAGCCACTGTAGGACTGTGACGGTTACATGTTGTTCTGTTTCCAACTTGTAAAGGAAGTGCAACGGTAAATATTAGAGGATTAGTATTATTTTCTCGAAGCCCACTTACGGTCTAAAACCAATTATTGGTCAAAACGTCAATAAAATGCATCTGCCACGTTTGAGGCATCTGATGCCGTCCCATGTTCTATTTTTTCTGTGTATGGATGTAAAAGTGAACTTCACTTCACTTCACTTTTTCTTCTACGGCCTTCAGTGACAACACCAGCTGGCTTTTTGAAATATCTGGCTAGGGATGGTTCCCATGGTTTCGGTCAAGGGTATTTTCTTGTGTTATATCTAGTTCTTGATTCTGTGAACGAAAGGACTATAAAAACCGATTTTCTTTTAAGGAGAACCATCGGTCATAGTCTCAGTTTCTTAACCCAAGATTACAAGATTATAAATCGGTTTTTATAGTCTTTTCGTTCACAGAATCAAGAACTAGATAATATCTGTGTTATATTATAACACAAGAAAATACCCTTGACCGAAACCATGGGAACCATCCCTAGCCAGATATTTCAAAAAGCCAGCTGGTGTTGTCACTGAAGGCCGTAGAAGAAAAAGTGAAGTGAAGTGAAGTTCACTTTTACATGGAAACCTGTTAGATAACACAGGTTCACAAAAAAAAAAAGGTCACTTTCAGGCGCCGCGGAAAAACCATTAATCTATATCTATTTTGGGGTGCTGAATCCGAATATGACCTCCGTTTTTCCCGGTCACGTCCAAATTTTCGAGATATTTGCGATTTTTCGTTTTTTCGGCCATAGTTCAGTTTATAAAATCACAGATAATAATCGTGCAGATGCCCAAAAATTCCAAAAAAAAAACTGTTACTGGAAATCTATCGCTGATTTCAGAAACAAACACAACTCACGGAAGAGCGCTCGATGCCATGAAAGACACGCGCCAGACTGCATTCATAACGGTTCTCCTGATGAATAAAACCATCTTCGAATTGTAATGAATTTATGCCTCCATGTCCAATATATTCCTCGGAAAAAAGTTTGGATGCGATCAAGTTGAATTGCCAACTCCAGTACTTCATGTTCTACGAAATGGCCAAAATGGGTAAAAACTTTGAAAAATATCATAGCTCCCTGATTATGGAAGGTACAGAATCGCGGTTGGTCTCTTTCGACGTAAAAACAATCTACCTACAAGACCTCGTTGGAATCAAATTTTTAACGGCCATAGTTTTTACACTAGAAGGTAAATAGTACCAAAAAACGTGACCATGGATTTGAAAAAACGACGTTTTTTCAGCGTTTTTTGGCAAAATCGCACATTTATTCTGGTTTTAGACCCCAAGTCATACATATATTCGGAATCAGCGATAGATTTCCAGTAAAAAGAGTTTTTGGGAATTTTTGGGCATCTGCACGATTATTATCTGTGATTTTATAAACTGAAAAAGGCCGAAAAAACGAAAAATAGCAAATATCTCGAAAATTTGGACGTGACCGGGAAAAACGGAGGTCATATTCGGATTCAGGACCCCAAAATACTTTAGATTAATGGTTTTTTCCGCGGCGCCTGAAAGTGACCTTTTTTTTTTGTAAACCTGTGTAATCAAATACAGATTTTCTACGCCAACCCTCTAAGGCGGACCCTATTTGCTGGTCTTAGAGGGATTTCACTGTATCATAAATTTCTTCTTTATTCTTCTTTCCACCGCGCTACAGTCCTCTAGAGAACCTGGACCTCCTCAACAGTCCGTCGCCATGCATCTCTGTCCGCCACCGTCGTATGCCGAGCGATTGTAGATCGGCGTCGACGTCGTCGACCCATCTTGTGCGCGGCCTGCCTCTTCTTCTTCTGCCACCCGGCCGCCCATAGAGCAGCTTTCGAGGGACGCGGCTTGAATCCGTGGCACGTGCCCGATCCAGAGCAACCGGCCATTTTTGATGAAGGTTACTATGTCAGGCTCACTATACAACTCCCGAAGCTCTTCGTTCGTCCGAATCCTCCAGCTCATCTCATCAGGGTGGAAAACTGGCCTGAATATGCGCCTTAGGACTTTCCGTTCCCAAACCCTGATCTTTTCAGCACCCTGCTGAGCGACCAGAAGCATCGGTTTCCTGCTTTCATCCGGGCTTTTATTTCTGCAGGGACGTTGTTGTCCTCGGTCTCCTCGGACCCAAGGTACTTGAACTGCGAGTGAACTGGGAAGTTGTAGCCGATCATTTCAATGGACTCTGGGCGTCGAGCAGACGGGGCTCTTGACGTTTTCATGTAGACGGTCTTCTGCTCGTTAACCCTGAGGCCTCGTTCTTTTGCCGCACTCCTGGAACGCTCCAGATAGAGCTGAGATCGACCTCGCCACCAACTCCACATCGTCCGCATATGCCAGGTGCTGCGTCATTCGATGGTCGTACCTCCGGGGTTTGTACGTCAAGACAGAGGTTAAATAACCCCGGCGCTCCTGGATCTCCTCGTCTCAGCCCATTGTGAACCTCGAACGTTTCTGTGGTCTCCCCTTGCACCTTCACTGCACTTCTCGAGCCCTCCAGCGTCATGCGGACCAGTCTCACCAACTTCCTTGGGACCCCAAAGTTCAGCGAATCCCTCGGCAGGGCCGTTCGGCTTAGGGTAGGTGGGGGCAAAGCCCTGCAATTTTCGGGTTTTCGACCGTTGCAACCAATCTGAAGCAGATTTCCTCTAAATGTTATGCTTGAATTTTAGGTTGGGCTCTTATCTATATCCCCTTGGAAACACAGTCATCTCCTGTCAATAGTAAAGGAGAAATAGAATATTTAAGAAAAAATTTTTGCAGGGCTTTGCCCCAACTAGGTAGAAATGGGCTGAAAAAATGCTATTGAAAATTAAGTTATTCCTTTACCTATTTAAAAATTTCTTATTCCTTCATGATAGAAAAAAAACCTGAACGGAGGGATAAAATCAAATGACGAGGGGACATGGCACAGTGTCCTCGCGTTCAACCACTCCAGCCAAATACCCCGATTTACCACCAAACTGGATTATCGGTCATCACAACATTGGCGGACTTATGAATGTTACAAGAAAATTACGTTCGCGCATGCGCCGAATTGATCGCTGATTCAATCATGATGAAACTTATAGGGGACCATTTAGGGCTAAATTCACGCTATTCCTGAAAATTTCACAGAAATCCGATAAAAATTGGTACAGTCATGGCTGTGGCAAGGAATGTGGACAGTCAGATGCGCGGACGGACAAACACGGAACCAAATTTTTTCAGGAATCACTGATCATCAAACCTGGCAATTATTGGCAATTGCTCCCCACTCGTTGAAAGTGATGTGCATCTATTTCATTGACATTAAATTATAAATGATGAAATGTTTAATTTACAAATCAACTTTAATGTCATTATTGAATCCACATGTTCCATACAATGCCAAAATACGTGCCGGTAGTGAATGGGGCAAAGACCTGCACTTGAGGGGTGCAGGGATTTGCCCCAAATGGCATGTTTGGAAATGACTCTTTGTTCGGAGAAGTGATGTAAAGAAACGGTTCTCCCCCGACATTGAAGCTCAATTACAGTAGTATTCATTGATGATTAGCTGATTAATTTGGCGCAACTCTATCTCACACAAAATTGACATCAACTTTCCAGAAAATTACATACAAAAGGTGAAAGCCAAACTTAACTCATTTTCTCAGCCTATTGCTCTCAGAGACGCCATCACTTTTGATGACAGACACCTGTTGCTGAACCTCAACTACTGCCTGGTTGCCAGTTTCTCAATCACTTGTGAACTACTGAAAAAGCCACTGCATAGCTTTGCCCCACCTACCCTACACTGTCGCACGCCTGTTTTGCGTCTACAAAAAGATGATGAAGAGTCACATCATGCTCGTACGCCTTTTCCAGCATTAAAAGCTGGAGGCACATTTTGCCTCAACGAGAAGATGTGATCTGTGGTATATCTCCCTGCTTTTACATTAGCTGCATTTTTACCTGAACGATGACAATTTGGTTTCAGATGAAAACCCGACAATTTTGAGAATTGAGTTTTTCCGGGCAATAAAGGCGTTATTTTCAAGGTTTTCCCCTGTGATCAGGATTTTTGTTCAAAAATTAAATTTCAATCTTTTCTCAATATGAGGAGGAGGAAATAAAAAACGCTGCAAATTTTACACAAGGGTTTATTATTCTTTTATATAGGTTACTTGTGCAGAAATTTAATTCTGTCAATGAAAAAAATTAAACAAAAAAATTTTTTTTTTGGATTTTTATATTTCAAAAAATTTGTTTTTTTGGATTTTTTGTTTCAAAATTTTTTTTTTCAAAAATTCTTTATTTTTTACTTGAAAAATATTTAACTTCGTGGGATCCTTCAAAAATCCCATTTTTAGCCCCATGAGCCCTATAGATCGCTACAGTGAAATCGGATCGTTTCGGAACCCCCAAAAATGGATTCTACGTCCAAAAATACTTCGAAAACGACACCTAACTCGATCCCATACTAAAAGCCTTCAAAAACCCCTTCACATAGCCCCATTTTAGCCCCATAGCGCCCCACGGGTTCGGGCGATCGGACTGAAAACCTTGCGGGCGCAACTAGATGGTAAACCGAGTATTTTGTCGAAATTTCAGATTTTGTAAAAAATTCCTACTGCCCAAAACGGCCCGGACGGCGGACGGACATTTCGGTTTTGGAATCTAGACCTCTTGAAACGGATAATGTCAAATTTTGAGGCCGATCGGAGTCGTCGACCTCCGTCGCGAAAACATAGGTGTATTATTCCAAGAATAATAAACCAAAAGCACCCCACGCGATTCTGGCTTCTTGCCAGTGTTGCCACAACAGCCGTTATCTCGACATTTCTCTGACTCAGGTTGAGGGCGGGCATTTCTTAAAGTCCCAGGGACGGACAGAGGTAAAAAGTCATGTGATCACTAGCCCATTCCATCTGAAATTTCTATTCAACGTCGTTTCAATACTAGAAAGGATACTGAGTAAAATTTTGCCCACATTATTGGATTTATTGTGTTAGACATTTATGTGAATTCATTCATAACTTTACACCCCAAGTCTACTATATGATATAGTCTATATCAAAGCTCGAAGAGGAGGAGGAGGAGGATGCTCATCTTTATTATTTGGCACTTCTAGATGTCGGAAAATTTTGAAATTGGTCTTAAACAACCCAGTTCGGCGAGCATAGTACGAGAAAAGTCTGAAACCCCCAAAGCGTTGCTCCACGTGACGCATCTAAGCTCCAAAACTAGGCTAAAAATAGGGGCTGGAGCTGATGACAGGATGTTGGGCTGGAGACGTGGTCCCCCCACCCACATCCCAACCACAAAAATGTGTATACACATAGAATACACATATTTTTCAAAGAAATACATTTCTTTGAAAAAAAAAAAAAAAAAAAAAAAACGAGTTGTAGGGTCTGAAGCCAGGTGGGATACGGTCCGGGGTTGGCTGGCGTAACCAGCAGTGAGGTCCCCCTAGTAAGTTAATAATCCTGATTATCTAATACTGAAGAACTACACTATAAACTATTGCCGCTCGAGGCAAAAATAGACGAATGTAGAACATTGATTTTGCTATTGGCCCATAAACGAAACGACCCTCTTTATGTTTATTCATCTCGGTTCTTTCATATTTTTTTTCATGTACATTGCAATAAATCTTCATGCTGACAGGAGCCGAATTTCGTTGGATGTGAGCCGCCCTAACATCATATCAGCGGACCAATCAAAACGTCCATTTACATCGCTTCACCCGGGACTCGATTATTCCAGAAGCAAAAGCGTTCTTGATTTCTAAAAATAAAAAGTAAGTTGTATTAACTCAACTGTACTCAGTCAACAATTGGAATGGAGTGGGGTCATTCAATCAAAGAAGAATAGCCTTAATATAATTCTTGTTGTTAAAGTTATGGGGTTCTTAAAGTCTGTCATTAAGTACATTGTAATTACCTAGTTACCTACTTGTAGGTCCAATCATCATCGGCTGTACCGGTAGTGAGCGGTTCCGATGTGACACCAGACCCAGACGGCGGAATCCTCACATCGAAAGTGCTCGTCACCCGGGGGCAAAAACAGTCGGTGATGGCGGTAATTACAGCCCGGTACGTAGGTAATTATACTCATGATCTTGACAATGCCCCAGACGACTTGTAGGTACGTGTTCGTAATAAGTTGGTCGTTAGCTGTCGATTGATGTTGGTCATTGACTCTTGATGGTAGCTCCGTGATTGTAGTGATTGGGATGATCACTTCCTATACCCAACCCCCTAATTCTGTGACTCTTCGTCGATGAAAAAGAATTCGATTGTCGTCGGCTTCATTCAGAATTGTAACTCACTCAACAACAACAAAAAATCAACATGCTTTCTAACGAAGCCCTACACTGCTAAAAGTACAACTGTGCATTTCCTTCTATTGTAAATATCTTTGATGTTTGTTTTTTCCGTTTGGTCCATGTACCTTTTAGTGCTTTTTTTTTCTGTCAATAAAAACGTTTCTCAGCTACTCATCATTTTATCGACCCCCGTCTCACTGAAACTGCACGAGTGATATCGCCAGCGCAAATACGATGTATGTTTCCAAACGGTCTTAATTTTACCGCCTACCCCCTTTGGGTTTATGACCCTGTTTCACGTAGGGGAACACTTTGATCTTCCCAGGCCACAAAATCGTTGTGATCAGAATTTTTCATAAAATTCATTTTTATGTTGTGTTCGAACGCTATTGACTATGTTCATTGCTTTTGGTTTATTACGCACCTATGTACTCGTGTCGGATGTTGAGGTTTGAGAAATAAAACGCGCAGATTTCGCCGTCAACTGCTTGAGAGTTTTTGGGGAGGGGAGGAGTTATTAAATTTAAACTGAAATTGAAATCCAAGTTATGAATTTATAAGTTATTTCAAGAAATCAGAAGGGGAAGGCCGAAAAAATGTATTGGGCCCCAGGTGGTACTCGAACCCACAACCTCTGCATTACTAGTGCAACGCTCCACCAACTAAGCCACCAGGGCACTAGCTATGAAAGAGCATTGGAGATTGAAGGCTCAAACTGTCCCCTGCCCCCAATACTGATTCGGCCTTTTCTTATTGTTGCTTATTTTTCCCCCTCTGAACCTTGATCTGATGTAAAGCCAGTAGACATCCTACTTTTGTCCCTCATCCTAGGGGTCCCCTAATTCCCCAGGAGGAGTAATTTCATTAAGGAATGACTGAGGAGATTTATGACCTGCTTCCTCATGCAGTGTTTATATTTTTGGGGAGGGGAGGAGTTATTAAATTTAAACTGAAATTGAAATCCAAGTTATGAATTTATAAGTTATTTCAAGAAATCAGAAGGGGAAGGCCGAAAAAAATGTATTGGGCCCCAGGTGGGACTCGAACCCACAACCTCGAGCCTTCAATCTCCAATGCTCTTTCATAGCTAGTGCCCTGGTGGCTTAGTTGGTGGAGCGTTGCACTAGTAATGTAGAGGTTGTGGGTTCGAGTCCCACCTGGGGCCCAATACATTTTTTCGGCCTTCCCCTTCTGATTTCTTGGAAATAACTTATAAATTCATAACTTGGATTTCAATTTCAGTTTAAATTTAATAACTCCTACCCTCCCCAAAAATATGAACACTGCATGAGGAAGCAGGTCATAAATCTCCTCAGTCATCATTCCTTAATGCTTGAGAGTTGAAAATCCGACTGATGAAGACGTACTGAAGGCTAAACGCATTTTTCCTGCCTTCAGGGTAGGTACCAAAGATTTTGCCATAAACTACTCAAAGGGCCCACGACTTCTCCCAAATTGAGGCATATTGTGATGCAGACTACGCCAACGATGACCAAATTTGAGATTTAATCTCGACGCAGCACAAGCGGTTTCATCATTCTCTACTGTGGCGGAGCGATTTCTTGGTCAACCCGACGTCAGTGCTAGCGAGTGTGTGAAAGACGTTCTTTTTCTGAAATATTTTTTCAAAGAGTTAACCAACCATGATTTGAATGTATATTTACACATTGACAACCAGAGCACGATCAAAATGATAACAAATGGTTGTGACGGAAAAAGGTCAAAACATATTGACATAAAGTTCAAATTTATTAACGAAAAAGTCAATCAGTAAAGATTTGTTTTGAAATATTGTCCTACACAATCCCAATAATGAGCTATATAAGCATTTTTTCTGTTTATTGTAATAATTACATTATTGAAAGGGGACAGGGAAGCCCCGTGGACTGTTTTACAATCAGTCGGAGCGCTGATCAGCCTGGTTCGAATCCGGGGAAGAACACCAATGTTTGGCCAAAAGTCAATTATGTGTTGTAATACCTGTCTTGTCGGCTGACAATTCACCATCCGTCTTCAACACACAAGATCTGAGGAACAAAGTTTACATCGTAAACAACCTCTCTTGGGACCTCGAACCAGGTTAAAAATTTTCTGGTGGACCGGTAAAAACATTGTCTTTGTTTGCTGAGAAAGTTAAACTAGCTACGCAATCTGCGAGCCCTTGGAGGCTAAGGACGGGAGTGGGGAAGTGGCTGATCCCCCCAAACCCCCTCACAGTTCGGGGTGGTGGGACTGTCTCCACACCCCCCCCCCCCCCCATCCTCACTACCCCCCAAAGAAGACTCAGTGATAATAGGGGTGTCCACACTGAAGAAAAATATCGATATTCGATATATCGATAGTTTTAAAAAATATCGTTTTACTAGGTCGATATATCGTAGAAAATATCGATATTCGATATATCGTATAAAAATATCGATGTATCGGATATTAGTCCAAATTTTAAAAAAATCCATGCCTTTCACAACTTTTGATTACTAGTAAATAAATTAAGGTTATAAATTCTTCAAAATTTGAAGAAGATTGTTTAAATTTATTTTTAACAAAAAGATTGTTTAAAGATTTTTCATTAATTGTTGAGATTTGAAGATTAATTGTTTAAAGAGTTTTAAAATTTGATTTAAATTGTTTAAAGATGGTTTAAATTTGAAGATTATTTAATAATCTGTAATGAGTAGGTAATTATTTGTAAAATCATAGAAACAATTAAATTGTTAAGAAAATAAATTTTATTTTCTTAGTTTATAATGTTCTGACAAAACATTCAGTACATTGCACTAAAATGAATTGCGTGGATCTGCTCACCAACATTAATTAAGTACATTGTTAACTCTTCACACATGTGATTGTGAACCAATTCGATAAAGGGATTAGGAAATGAATTGAAAGCCGAGGTCTATTAAACATAGTAATTGATTAGAAATACATTCAGTCAAGTTACCTACACGCTCTTTGATCCTATTTCTAGCTGGTGTTCGGATTTATGTCGGATCTCTCTCAAAAATATCGGTTCCCGATATTTAAAAAATAATATCGATATATCGGTGGAAAAAATATCGCCCAAAAATATCGATATATCGGCGGAAAAATATCGATATTTCGATATATCGATATTTTTTGAGCATCCCTAAGTGATAAGACGTATATTAGGTAATTAGGAATTGGACCTCGACCACCCAGGAGGCAAATAGAGTCAAATACAGACACTCGGGAGGCAAATAGAGGCAAAAACAGACTCTCAGGAGTACAATAAACCAGAAGGCTTCCGTACAGGGGATTTCCCCAAGGTGTTGCCTGCAGTGTTCCGATCTCCCGACAAATTTACAATTTTCATTTACATTAGGTATTGAAAGCTATAGGTCCGCCACAGAAACTTTGCCTCCGTGTGGCGCCCCCTAGGTGGCGGATACGCTAACTATCGATCGAGTCAACCTTCCATTGTGAAACCTTGACACGGAAATTGGAGCGGTGAGAAATTTGATGTTCGTGTAGTGGCTGCGCTGTGAACGTGTGCTCTCAAGTTCTTCCTCCCGAGGAGGGAAATCATGTCACTTTTGAGGGAAGAAATTCCCGAAAAATTATCATACGCAGGGGAATCTGCTTGATGATAAGCGATGATAAGAGATAACTAGTTCTATTTTCTCCAGAAGAATGCGCCAAAGGGAGGCAAAGTTTCTGTGGCAGACCTATAGTTCCATGAAATGACTAATAACGCCCTGATACCACCAAAAAAAAAGTCCCGTTTTATCCTTTAGGAAGTTGGAAGGTTTGAACCGAAAGGACGGTAAATGACGTCATTTACCGTCCCGAACTCGAAAGCAGACCTGACTACAGTTCTCCAATTCTCCAAATATCCGCAGAGACCGACTGTATCGATTGAAGGACATCCCTAACATAAACAATCATCCATCCTGAAGGGAGGTTCAGATTAGCCAACCTTCGCGGACATGAAATCTGTACATTAGATGCCAGCGTCCAAGGTGGCGTTGTGGTGTACTACTTTATTTGCTGATAATTGCTGATTATTTTCATACTCTCTCCTGATTTCCGTAGAAGATTAAAAATTGTGCAGACGGTATAAAACAAGTATTTTACTACAGAATGGGATTCGACTGAAAAAACTGCGATTTTCAACCGTCCTTATAATATAAGCTCATTGGTAGATGCATTCACAAAATCGTTGACTCCTATCATCTTTGAATGAATCATGATTGGAATGAATTATTATTCGTTAAAACTTGAATTGTGAAGTAAAAGATGATTTTAATGTGTTTTCATATTGCTTGCTTGCTTGCTTGAAATTGATCTTTAGCCTGTAAGAAGCCTGATTTGTTGAAAAATGTTTATTATTTTGTTTTGTAAAATATCTTGTACCTTTGACGCTAGGTTTCACATAAGTAGGTACGCTGTATGTCTTCCTATGACTAAAAAATGGTTTTGATTTTAAATTCATTTTCAAATGCAAAAATAATTCGGAAAATTTGTTGTGTTGAACATGAGTTGCAAATTTATCTATACTTAAAAAATTGTTAAAACTGATACAAATTTAAGGGGGAATGTTGGAGGGTAAATTGAATTGCAAATAATGAGAATTTCTATTGGTCCGCCATCTTGGCTTGTCGGCCAATCGCAAGACAGCTTGTAAAAAAACGTTTAGATGTAAACAATGTTGTTTACATGTAAACAATGATTTCCACTGTGTCGAATACTCACTAAATTCTCGTTTAAAAACTAAATCTGCGTGTTTTATCTCTAAAATCTCAACATCGGAGGTTGGAAATTTTGATCGGCCTCAAATTAATACAGTATTAAATACTTTACAACATGTTTAAATGGTTAAAATGGGGTAAATGTGTTAACGATTCATAAAATGGCGCCAAATGAAGCTACAACGCTGAAATTTTTACAGTGTGTACTGTAAGGTCTAATACTGCTTATCACAGAAATTGGCGGGATTCGGGGTTCGTGTTGAGAAGTTGCTGCTGTTTATCTGCGGCAGTCAGTGTTTTTACTTTCGACGCGAGTTCTGGTGAAAGCTGTTTACATTTTATATTAGGGACGGTACATTGCGGATTTTTAAGCTCAGCAGAGGTGCTAACAACACATTAAAAAATGGCTGTTAATTACCTACCTCAATTAATGGCTCCAGGTCGAACTTTTTTGTGTAAGGTTCTTCATGTCTGGACAAGCAGCCGCTCGCTCAGGAGTGTTTCTAAACGTTTATAAATTTATTTTTAAAATTACGTTTGACCACAAGTAACATTATTTGTGCTCTCTGAACGCAGAATTAGATGCTCTACAACTTTTATTACATGAGTTTTTACTTTGGAGTTACCATTTTTGAGCAGCAGACATGCAAACTTGAAGTTGTCTTACTTTTTCGCAAAGTTGGAAAAAATCGACGACCAGGTCAATTTTAACTCTACGGTAGCTCATTCGATGCAGAATTTTGTGCTCTTTAATTTACGATATAGGAAATTTTCACTTATACCGCACCCTTTCAGAGTTATCTGTCCAAAACCGAAACAAGTGCACAAATTTCGAGTTGTTTTTTTTTGCGATTTTGAAGGTGAGCATCCCAGAAATATTGTTGGGATGCTTCGGATTCGTGTTCATCACCCAAAAAAAAAAAAAAAAAAAAAAAAAAAAAAAAAAACGCTGAGAAAAATTCGAGCGTAATGGTTTGGGGGGGAATAGGTGATTTTCGCTGCCAGAAAAAGGAATGGGTTTGGGTTCAAGGTGTTCAATGGTTTTGAGCGTTCTGAAGGGTAAGGGACCCCACTCGACCATGTTAGCTAAACATACACCCATATATAAGTTTGAAAATCGAATCCCTTACGAATTTTATAAGTGTGCCCCGGACTCCTTCCTGTCAGATATGCTGGCTCTGTTCAACTGGATCTATGAAACGGGATCGGTGCCGCAGTCCTTCTGCGAATCAATCATATACCCGCTCTTCAAAAAAGGAAACGTCAACCTGGCTTCGGACTATCGTGGTCTCTCGTTTATGAACTGAGAGCAAGTTGTACTCAGCATTGTTACTTGGCCGCTTAGAGTCGCACCTTGACTCAGAGGGAATCCTGAATGAAAGCCAATGTGGATTCAGGAAACGCCGTACGGTGGACGCCGTGTTCTCCCTGACCGGCGTTGCCCGGTTCAGGCTTGCTGGGGGTTCCCAGCGAAAGCTCTACGCTTTCTTTGTTGACTTCAGTGCTGCGTTTGATGGGATCCAGCATGACCTACTTTTTCAGAAGTTGAATGCTGCGGGCGTTGGGCGGCAGACGGGCCCATGCTTGTATCATGTTTTGCAATATACTTAACGAAATTGTTTTCTCGACGCACAGAGTTGGCGGCGGTGCACGTGTAAACTGAGACATTTGATGTGAATTGTTGTTAATACTATTGTTAGTTGTTAACAGTATTGTTAATAGTATTGTTAGTATTGATGGAGTACACGTACATTCCTGCACGAATGTTTTGGAAAATAAACATGTTTCTATCTATCTATATAAGTTTGAGGGGGTTGCAAAAATTTTTTCCCAAACGATCACAAAGGCTCATTATTCGAAGAAATAATAAACCAAAAATTACGTTACTGCAATTACGTTATTAGGTATTAGAAACAATAAGCCAAAACTAGTAACCCAAACCCATTGAGACTCTTATTAAAGGTACTTTCGCTCGACCCCAAAACCATTATTTCTTCGTGAAACCCTTCCCCCAAACCCATTACATTTCGCACCCCGTTCCCCCAAAACCAGACCGCACAAAAATTCTGCACCACGCTCAGGGCCGCCGAGAGAAAAAGCGGGCCCGGGGCAAAAGAGAGCATAGTGCCCCCATGTAAGGAGCAGGTATGGGGTATAGTAGTTCCCAATAACGAACGTTCAATTTTCATTTTCAATTTTCATTCTGCACAAGTAACCAAGGCCGTAACCCAGGAAAAATTTTCGGGGGGGGGGGGGGGGGGGGGGTTGTGGCACCAGGCGGGGTCCGGAGGCCCTACCCAATAAAACTTTTTAAAAAAACGCTGCAAATTTTACACAAGGGTTTATTATTCTTTGATATAGGTTACTTGTACAGACATTTAATTCTGTCAATGAAAAAAAAAAATTTTTTTAGGTTTTTATATTCCAAAAAAAATTTTGTGGGGATTTTTTTTTCTTCAAAAAAGTGTTTTTTCAAAAATTCTTTATTTTTTTACTCGAAAAATATTTAACCTCTTGGGATCCTTCAAAAATCCCATTTTTAGCCCCAAGAAAGAAATATAGATTGCCACAGTGAAATCGGATCGTTCCGGGACCCCCAAAAATGGATTCTACGTCCAAAAATACTTAAAAAACGACACCTAACTCGATCCCATAGCTAAAAGCCTTCAGAAAACCTCTCCTGTAGCCCCATAGCGCCCCACGGGTTTGGGCGATCGGACTGAAACCTTGCGGGCACAACTAGATGGTAAACCAAGTATTATGTCAAAATTTCAGATTTAAAAAAAAAATCCTACTGCCCAAAACGGCCCGGACGGCGGACGGTGGACGGCGTACGGCGGACGGACATTTCGGATTTTTAATGTAGACCTCTTGAAACAGATAATGTCAAATTTTGAGGCCGATCGGAGTCGTAGACCTCTGTCGTGAAAACATAGGTGTACCTATTATTCCAAGAATAATAAACCAAAATTGTCAAATAACCCATTTTTAGGCCATTTTAAGCTTTTATTGACAAAATTTAGAACGACATTGACAAAAGTTAGAACGAAACTAACATAAAACGTTATTGACAAAAGTTAGAACAACATTGACGTTATAGACAAAAGTTAGAACGACACTAACATAAAAATAATTTCCACTGTTAATTTGGTGACTAGGAAAATAAATAGATAGACAGTACAAATAGACTCAACATTGTTTAACATATAAAAACATATTGAACATATTTATAAAAACACAACCTACAGAATATACCTAGCCAGGGACTTGCAAAGTCGAATGGCGGTCATTGTTTCGTGCTGCTACCTATCGTAATAGCGCCAAACTACATGCGGTACTTTTCCGTTATACCCCCCCCCCCCCCCTCCGCTCGATTTCGTGTTCATAAACACCCCTCCCGATGGGTGTTTCGAGCCCTTTTCAGTTATAACACCCTCCCATCCCCGAACTCGATTTCAAGCCCCTCCCGATGGCTTTAAAATAAGCACCCAAAGCCAACCAAAATCGAATGGGCGGGGGGGGGGGGGGTATAACGGAAAAGTACCCTACATGCTTTACGGCAACTTCCGTAAACGTTCCGTGGAACGTTTGGGTCTACGCCGTTTGCGGCGGACCGCGTCCATCCACGTACGCGAATGGGTTAGTAAAATTGTAATACAATTCCTAAATTATTTACGTATACTTTCAACTAGAAATTGTTTTGAACTCTTCCTTATTTACCTATGAAGATCAATTATAACTTGAGTAAATTTAATTCCTATGTGTTTGAAAATGCTTATTTTTGGGAAAATTTCGGGGGGGGTTCCAACCCCTCTGACCCCCCCCCCCCCCCCCCTGGGTACGGCCCTGCAAGGGATGGGGGGCAATATGTCGACACATAAACTGGTCGACAAACGGCCCAGAAGCCGTGTCGACATCTTTCAACACCAAGAGTTGAACTAAGTCGACTTCACTGGCATTGGAAATACGGCGACATAAAAATACAGCGACAAGTCGACAAGTTTCAACACCCCTTGTTGAAAAAGGTCGTCCAAGTCAAACAAGGGGATACGACGACAGATTTCCATCGACATCCTTCGTATACCTGCGAAGTCTCGAAGGGAAATGGCAGACACTCTACCTGGCCAATTATAGATCAACAAAGCCGGATGACTTACTGTAGGCCTACGAAGTTACCTACGAAGTTACGAAAGTAGGCCTGTTGAAGAGTTACAGTTAACAAAAGCAGGTAGATGGCCCCTATCCCTATCCTAACACGTTGCACTACCCTTTTCGCGTAATTTGGTCGTAAGTATGTACGTTGGAGTTCACCTCATCAGGTCGAGCTCGGCTTCCCCTCCCGGAATAATTCAATTCAATTCAATTCAATTCAATTATTGAAAGTGACTTCTCATGACTCATCGGCTTATGACTTAGCGACCAACAAACTCACCCTCCCCCGGTGGTGCCTTAATGAATTGCAAAATTATTTTGATGAAATACCTATGAAATGAAAATTTGTTTTTAGTTTATTGTTATTACATTATTTCATTATTCTATTAAAGTCATTTTTAAAAAGGAAGGAATTATGCACAGGAAACTGGAAAACCCCTAAAAAAAGAAAGTTAGTTTTGCGTACTTTTACCGATGGTTTAAGTAAATCAGATTATATTCATGATAATTATTATCATGAATAGTTGCAGAATGCATATAGTCCAGGCAACAAAGACGAAAAAAGGTCTTGAGGTAGAAAAAAAAGAAAGATAAAAAACAACATACAAAGTTCAAGTAACAACTAAAGCAACATACAAAGCAAGTAACATACTAAAAGTTCTGGGGGGTGGGGGTGCTGCGTTATGAGGGGGGTCTTAGGCCAGGCAAATTAGGAAAATAAAAGGCAGTTAGCTGAAAGTTTAGTAATAGTCGTAATCACCACATTCCTTTATGTTTTTTGGGTCGCTGAACATGACTCTGAAGTTTGTTGGCACTTTTTCCGGTTTTTTGCTCATATCTCCCTAACTATGCGTTCTAACGACATGACCACTCTATACAACATGGAAGTACATAAGATTTTCTACAAAATGCACTAGTAGCATTAAATGATTCGTGTTCAGCGACCCAAAAAACGTATAGGAACGTGGTGATTACGAGTATTACTAAACTTTCTGCTAACTTTTCTAATTTGCCTGGAGTATCTCCAAAGGTCCCTTTTTCAGGATTTTAGTGAATTCACTAAAATATTCATATCTCGGAAACTGTGCCTTTTTCGATAAATCATGCCCTATAGTAAAATTTCATTTAAAAAAGATGTTTTTTTTAATGAAAGATGATATGATTCTGCACAACTTTGATTATAAAAACTTTTTCCAAATTCCGAACCGTTTTCGAGATATAGGTACCTAGGTACGCCTCAGAAAATCGGTTAACTTTGGAAACCAGATTTTCACCTGTACCTAACTGTATTGACCTAAGCCCAAGGAATTTATAAGATCTACTTGGAATGGGATCTGGGGGCACCTTTTCGCGAGCATGTTTGACTTGGTCATCATTACGAGCTCCAATATATTCATCCTGGGCAACGTACTCAATTACTCCTTCACCACGAATGGAAGCAGCGTTGAATGCATCCACATCAGATGCATTCACCCTAGATTCTAGGGTACGAAAGAACAGTCGTATCGATTCAGGGTAATGCTCGTCCACATATTCTCGTGTTACAAATCTACTCTCAATTAGTTCCTTTTCTTCAGGTAGTAAATGCTGAACATCTCCAATTTTCGTTAATATAGACGAGAAAGTAACATCAGCTTGATGCATTACTTGGACAAGTGGATAATACTGAGTGAATAATACACACAATCTCGCAACAAAAGTTTTGTTTACTGCGTTTATAGATTGGAGTTTGACATACTAATTAATTAATTAATTAGGTAATTGTCGTAGATCACCGCAGAAAACCATATTCATACCAGCGAAGGGACGTTCATGATCGTGAAGAATATGCTGCAAACGAGAATTTATTTGTCCAAGTAAACCTGAGCCGATCATACTGCACTCGTCGATAAACACTATCCTCACATTGTTGAAGGCAGTTCTGAATGAATTAAGTGATTCAACAGAGAGACCAGTTTCACGTTGCGAGTTTCCAATTCGAAAAGCAGCGTGAACCGTAGTACCATTGATCGCGGCTGCGGCCATACCAGTTGAAGCTGTAGCTACGTAAGCATTGAACGCTACATTATGAGCTTGAGAAAATCGATTATAGGTCTCCATCATCAACTTCATTGTGAAAGTTTTGCCACAACCAGCTGGACCGGTGAGAAAGATTTGAAGCGGAGTCTTCTCATCATCTTTTTACATACGATGTATCGCTTCCAGAATCAAATCGCGCTGACGCTTATTTGTCCGTCTCATTGCTAAACAAGACGAATTGTCTCGGGCATGTTCTCATCTACCTGTTCTTTTGGGTCATTTTTTAACCAAAGTAAAATGTGTGCGTGTGGACTGCCTCTTTGCTGAAACTCTATACGTTTAAAGTACTCTATGACGCGGTATGAACCAAATGGACTGTAACGCGACGACTGCAGCAAAACATTATCGTGTCAACTAATTTGTCAACATACAAGCAACAAGTAACTGGGTCTTCATGTACAAGGGATGTACGCAAATCAGAACTCATTTCATTCACAGGATCACCTTCCCCCGGCCATTCTTTATCGTGATGCAGTCGATAGAGTAGGCTTTCTCTGCATCCAATATTGCTTCAATCAAATTTTTGTACTTGTCGAGTAGAAACAGTTTCTAGTAACCAACCGCCAAACTTCCTTACAGACCAATCATGTGATTATAGTTTTCGCGATTATGTTCCGTAACAAATTTTGGTGTCGTTACGAAAATTTTAGAATGACCCCCAGCCCAAAAACATATCTATGTTAAAAAAAGATGGGCAGGAATCTGAATCCAGGCCTACATTTCCTGAATCTTCCTAATTGTTTTGAGTTAGGTTGAGGGCTACAGTTGGCAAGGCAGTGTCAATGACCCACTTCCCAAGACCCCACTGGACAAAGGCTGAGGACAGGTAGTGGCCAAACAACCCTTTTGTCGTCGTTCAGCAGTCGACCAGTTTCAAGAGCGGTGTTTTTAGCTCATTTTCCACTCTGATGTTGAAATACAGCGAAAAACGGATCTCAAGTTTTCGACATAAATCAGTCGACCAGTTTTAAAGATGTGCGTTATCGACGTTCTTCAACACCTGGTGTGGAAATATGGCGACAGGAGGTGTCGACCAGTTTATGTGTCGACATATTGCCAAGTTCCCCCTGCAAGTAACCTATATCAAAGAATAATAAACCCTTGTGTAAAATTTGCAGCGTTCTTCAAATGATTTGTCTTCATCAGTACCTACCTCATTCTGAAGGGGTATTTAAAGTGTATTGATCACAAGTTTCCAGAAGTGTCCGATGCAACTCACAGCGCCATTCGTCTCACCGGCGCCACCAGCTTCATCGGCGTCACGACGCCCGATTTTTTCAAATGATTTGTCTTCATCAGTACCTCATTCTGAAGGGGTGTTTAAAGCGTATTGATACAAGCTTCTAGAAGTGTCAGCAGCAGAGCTGGGATTATTCGAATAAAAATTTAGTTGAACTAAAGTTGAAACTAAAAACTAATTAGTTTTTAGTTTCGAAAGTGAAACTAAAAACTAAAGTAGTTTCATCTTTTATTCGTAGTTTCGGAACGAAAAATGAAAATAAATTTTCAAAATTTCAAAATTTTCAAGCCAATACAATATTCATTTCTTTCCTCCAGACATAATGAATGATTCATCACCCTCAATTCTTCGATACGTTTCTGAAAACGTTTGATGTTCCACTCAGAGTGGTGGGGAGGGGAGCAAACTTTAATCTATTCTTCTACGACCCTGAAAAAAATAACTTGATCGCACCCATCACCCACATTTCGTTGAAACACACACAAACACACATCCCCTTCAAATCAGTAAAAAACGCGAGGAAAAAAAATTTATTTTCATTTTTAGTTCCGAAACTACGAATAAAAGATGAAACTACTTTAGTTTTTATTCGCAACTTCGAAACTAACTTTTGCAACTAAATTAGTTTCAATTTCAACAGTTGAAAATAAAACTAATGTAGTTCCAAAAGTTAGTTTCGAAAGTCGAACTGAAACTAATAGTTTCAGTTTTTAGTTCCACTTCGGAACTAATTTAGTTTTAGTTTTTAGTTTCAGTTTCAGAACTACTTTTTGCCCAACTCTGGTCAGCGGTAGCACGACACTTAGCCCAATTTTTTTCGCCCAATGCACTTTCGTCTAAATTTTTTCGCCCAACTGACTTTTCACCCAAAAAAAATTTCGCCTAAAACCCACATCGCCTACAATACATTTCACCTAAATACACCCGTTCACCTAAATTTCACCTAAAAACAAGAAATGTAAAAAATTGCAAAATTTAAAGTGGTGGGAATGGTCGTACCTTAAGAAATCCAAAAATCAGACAGCAGAAGTCGTCGTCAGGTTGTCAGCTGCCGTCATCACAGCACAAAATTGCTACCGATGGAGCGTAGATAAGCAGAAATGCGGTCGTCGGTTTTGAAAGTGTGTTAGTTTTTGACGACACGTAGAAGACGCTGATCAAGGTTGGCATAATATGCCAATATTATTTTTTCCTTTTTGGCACTTTAATTTTCCGACCCTGCTCCAGCTCTTTCATGGCCACTTCTGAAGTGTTCCCCTGTTCTTTTTGAATCTCCCGGATGAATCGATGGATAGTTGGGTGATTTTTACTCATCATCGTCTGGAATCTATTGTGCCATCCTTCCGTTACGTTGTTCGTCCGGGGTTCTTTATTTAATGTCGCCTGGTAGGTCCTGATTCCACATGCTGGGATGGTAGCGGGGTGGAACTGGCCGCCGACAGATAAGATTAAATCTTATGTATGAAATTTTCATGACGAGCTGCGTCAACAACAACAAAAACAGCAAACAACAAATGATAGGCACCTCCACTTTAACCGACTTCATTGTGAGGGGTCAAATTCAGTCCCGAAAGTTTGGGTGAAAAATCCTTTGGGCGAATTATTTTTAGGTGATTTTTTTTTGGTGAAAGGAGTTTTAGGTGAAACTGCGTTGGGTCAAACGGACTTGGATGAAACGCTTTGGGCGAAGTGTCGTGTAATCCTGGTCAGCAGCAACTCAAAGTGCCATAAGCGTCACCGGCGCCACGAGCGTCATTGGCGTCACGACGCCCGATTTTGGTTAATTATTCTTGGAATAAAACTAATATTTATAAAATATTTTTCAAGTAGGTAAAAAACAAAACAAAAAGTGTAAACATTAAAAAAAAATTTTCTGAAATATAAACATTTTTCAATTTTTTATTTTTCTAGGGCCCGCTGGGGCCCCATGCAAAAGTCCGGGCCCGGGGCAAAATGTCCCCTTTGCCCCCCCCCCCTCTCGGTGGGCCTGACCACGCTTTCCATCGAACATCTCTTCTAAGGCACCGGTGACTGGACCTGTGGGAGAGTTTGGAGTGACATCTCTCAATTTCGTGATACATTTTGAAACACACTGTCAACAATTCAAAAATCCCTAAAATGTGAGTGTCAGCGACAAATCCGTCAAAATCGAATTCTCATTGCTGCTGTTCCACATTCTAACTCTCACATACATAATATGATATATGTAAATTATATATATTATATTGATGGGTCATGAAGGTCAAAATTCATCTTAGGAACAAATTGATCTTGAATAAAAGGTAGGTTTTGGCCAGCGCATCACACAATTAAATAGTGTGATGAAGACAAATTTTGTCTTACCTATTTAAGTTGCAGCGCCTCCGAGTTTGGTCAGCGGATCCAAAACGAGTCGAATTTGAAAAGGGTTTGGGCTAGCGATGTATGATAGTATCATAGTATCGAAGTATTACTTCGATTATGTAAATGACAAAACTTATTGCATTTTGAAGAAAGGAAAATCCTCGGAAGAAAAGTGACGGTCAATCAGACCGTCTGAAACAGGTAAAAATGTGTCAGCATCGTGATACTTTCTTTTTCGAAAAACTATCGATACTTTTTCAAGAAAATATCGATATTTTAAATTATAATTTAAAATATCGATATTTTCTTGAAATCGATAATTATCGAGACTTTTTATACATCCCCGATTTTGGCTGTGATATCGAGTGTGGTGTCGTGTTCGAAGTATTTTCGAACGTAGAATCAATTTTTAGGGGTGCCAGAACTTTCATGGGGCTAAAAATTTGGATTTAATAAGATTTCGTTGTTCGATTAATTTTGGACGCATTCGAGATCCCACATTGTACAGAAAAAAGTTTTTTTTTCTCCGAATTTTTCCTAATGGCACAGAATTAATTTTTGCACAATTAACCTACCTTTATCAAAGAATAATGAACCCTTGTGTAAAATTTGAACCTTTTTTCAACGCAACTTTTATATACCAAAGAATAATAACCCCTTGTGTACAAGTTGCTGCGGGTTTTTTTTTTACGGATTAATAAATCTGGCTAACTAGCGTCAAATATATTTTCCTCTCAAGGCTCCCCTCCAGAGAACCCACGCCAGCTTTCTACAAGGTTGAATTATAGCATGAAGAAAGAATAACTGTGGAAATACTAGTAATGAAAGAGCTTCCTACCCGCCTCCTAGCTCATAACTTGTTACGAGCCACTTTCATCTTGAGTATTGTTCAAAATTTGACTCACCTCCAGAATCCTTCTGGTTTATTTGTCTCGACTCTCCTATTCATGTAGATACCACAAATGTCTTGTGCCTGCCAGGTGTTCAACTCGAGAGCCTAAAGCTCGTTAGGCTCTGTGGGGCAGTAAAGAGTGCGCTGAAGCTCGAGTGGGGTGTCATTTTTGGACGTAGAATCCATTTTTTGGGGGCACCTGGCCCCGACACTCTTCAGGTATAGTTTTTGCAATATTTATATAAAATAGTAAAAAGGCCTTGTGTAAAAGTTGAATTTTTTTCTGTGCCCTCTGATTGTTTAATCACAACATGTAACTTTTGTTATGTTCGCTAAGGGCGTTACTGGTTCAGAATAAAAATGAGGGTTTCTTTATATTTTAAATGAAGCCTCTAACTTAATTGACGGCGTTGTAATTTAAGGCTCGAGTGGTTTCTTTGTTCACGAGGAGGGACTCGTCTACACGTCCACTTTTAACTAAATCTTGCTTCTTCCTGGGAAGAATATGCGGTTGTAGCAACTGATGTACCAACTGGCTGTATGTACGTGAAGAGGAATAAATAATTTATTGGAGGAAGTAATAATTTATTTATAAATACTTATTATTGAAACCGTTAGAGGCGGTCAGTAGAGTGGACCGAAAAAATATTTAATATCTCTCTTCCCAATTGTTTATTTTTTGCTCTCAATAAACCAATAATAACTGATCAGTGGATTGCGTCAAATAAATAGTCCACAGAAATTAACAAATGAAAACCTAAATAATTTTTTAATAATAGCAATTATTGCTGTTTTCCAGAATGTGCACGAAACCCATTAAAAAAAAATGACCGCAACACTGCAGCACTTAGTATGGTTACCTATTCATGTTCTTTGTTTGACGTAAAGAAGTTCCTTTTAGACTGGAACTTGGGATGTTCGGTTCTTGACTGGATCCGTGCTCTGATGAACCCATCCCCATCTTGCCCGCAAACCGAAGACGAAGCCTCTGTGGCGAACTTGGCAAACCATTCTTGCATCATTCCATGTTCCACCCCATTCTGTAGCTCTTGATCGCTAATTTTACGAGTCAAAGGAGGTTCGTGGAAGATGGTCCATTCAATTAAATCATAGTACTCGTCGGAAGCAAAATTCAATTTCGGTACGTTGAATTCTCGAATAGCAGCAGTCTCATTTTGCTTCTGACGACACATCAGAATGCGTTCCACCCCCAAGCTTTCGGACAAGCTGGTTCTGGTCTGCGATCATTGCCAGTAAAATGTTCTCTGAATGAGCAAAGAACGCTCTGGACAGCAGCATAGACGATTTTTCTGTAGTCATCGGGCAGAATTGAGCTTTTTTTTTTTTTGCAGAAGAGGAGGTCCATGGATTGCCAGGGGGAGTGATTTTATTTCGAACCAAGCTGGAGCATATATAATACATATGCTCCAGCTTGGTACTTTTACAACGTATTCACTCTGAATCTTCAAGCTGGGGGCTCGATTGCTCCGTGGCAACGTACAGACGCAAGATTCGATTAGCAGTCGTTAACCAGCGAGAATGGGCCATTTGAGAATCCACATCAGGTAAAATAGAAGGAATCGGGATGTAATCGGTCACTGGAAGTTATTCACATGTTTGCAGTGCTTCCCCTGTCTCTCCGTAGTACTGATTTGGACTAGTAGTCTTTCCATCAACAGCAAGGCCTAGGTGGCGGAGAGGCAGCTCATTTGCACGAAGAAAACACACAAACCAAGGGAGATTGTGGCCAACAAACCTCTCAATTCGAGTTCATCACTCCGTTTTTTCTTCCTGACCGCAGTTCCGTCACAGCCAACGTGCATCAAGTTGGAAAAGTGCATTTTGCTGGTCTCCAGAAAATCGGAAATACTCGTAGCGATGTTGGCTCTGGTCCCGGAACTCGGAGTCACATGTTCATTGGATGACTATAATAATTCCCTTGTCACAAATAAATGTTTCAATGTCGTTTATAAATGTTTCCCACGATAAGCATATGTTGTGGACTGTATATTATTAAAAAAACGAGTGTGTGAAAAAGGAGAGGAAAAGGCGGGGACTCACCGGATGGAATTATTCGTGTCGTCTTCTGGGGCCCCAGATCGTCGATTCCTCCTTGAGCAGCAGGGCGCGTAACTCGCGTCGGAATCGCGGATAAGGGTGGCGGCACACCGCTTTTATAGAAATCAAAATGTTGGACGGAAATTGTCTTGATACGAGTTCACTCCACGAAGGGCGATCGGATACTCGCCGGATTGAACCGGTCGCTTTCTTAAGAGGGGGTAGGAAAAGGAAGGGACTTCCTTATCAACACTCTTGTATCCAAGCTATAGCAAACAGCATAATATACTATGTTATAATATAATAAAATGTTTTAATATAATATTATTATATTATAACATTTTTCAATCAAAGATTAGGTATGTGAAATTGGCATTTTTCAGAAAAATTTCCTTTTATACCAAGAAATTGAGTGTGAAACCGCAAGATTACTATTCCTCACTCAGCCTCTACTACACTACCTCAATTGCTTTTTTTTTTGCCCAGTTTCGGCCCACCCTAGCGGTCAGTCTTGGTGGATTCGTCTTTCGGTTTGACATTCTATTCAGTAAAGATCTTTACTAGATTAGAACCTTCGGAACAACCAAACACAGTGCAAAACCAGTTGCGCACCAGACTCACCACAGAACATAGAAAGAGTCTTTCTATGTTCTGTGAGACTCACAGTGTTATATTGAAGAAACCAAACAGGGGTAGGAATTACAATCGTCGAATACATGTCGGCACGGTGCACAAGAAGATGCATAGATGAGCAAACTTGGAAATTAACTTGGACATGGAAACTAGTTGAAGTATACATACTTCATATACATGTATCGTCCTTTCAAATAAAACATCTTACAAAAGGAAAAAACGCTGCAAAAAACTGCAAACACAAGGGTTTATTATTCTTTGGTAATATCAAACAAGGTACAAGTGACCTATATTACAGGTTACTTGTACAGAAATTTAATTCTATCAATAAAAAAAATTTAAAAAAAAATTTTTTTTTGGATTTTTATATTCCAAAAAAAAATTTTTTGGGGGGATTTTTTTTCTTCAAAAATGTTTTTTCAAAAATTCTTTAATTTTTACACGAAAAATATTTACTTTTTGGGATCCTTCAAAAATCCCATTTTTAGCCCCATGAAAGCCCTATAGATCGCCACAGTGAAATCGGATCGTTCCGGGACCCCCAAAAATGGATTCTACGTCCAAAAATACTTCGAAAACGACACCTAACTCGATCCCATAGCTAAAAGCCTTCAAAACACCCCTCATGTAGCCCAATTTTGGCCCCATAGCGCCCCACGGGTTTGGGCGATCGGACTGAAAACCTTGCGGGCACAACTAGATGGTAAACCAAGTATTTTGCCAAAATTTCAGATTTTTTAAAAAATTCCTACTGCCCAAAACGGCCCGGACGGCGGACGGACATTTCGGATTTAGAATATAGACCTCTTGAAACGGATAATGTCAAGTTTTGAGGCCGATCCGAGTCGTCGACCTCCGTCGCGAAAACATAGGTGTATTATTCCAAGAATAATAAACCAAAACGCTGCAAAAAACTGCAAACACAAGGGTTTATTATTCTTTGATGAAGATTAATTGCGCAAAAATTAATTCTGTATCATTAAGAAAATAATTTTGTTTTAAATGAAAAATTATATATATATATTTCCATATAATGATTGGACAGATACGGGACCTCGAAAAACGGATTGTCCGCCCTAAATTTATCGGAAAACGAAACCTTATTTGACCTCTTGGGCGTATTCAAAAATCCCATTTTTAGCCCCATGAAAGCCCCATAGATCCCGAAGATGAAATCAGATCGTTCTGGGACCCCTAAAAATGGATTCTACGTTCAAAAATACTTCAAAAACGGCACCTAATTCGATCCCATAGCCAAAAGCATTCAAAAACGCTGCAAATATTACACAAGGGTTTATTATTCTTTGATATAGGTTACTTGTACAGAAATTTAATTCTGTCAATGAAAAAAAATTAAAAATTTTTTTGGGTTTTTATATTTCAAAAAAAAATTTTTTTGGGGGGGGATTTTTTAAAAAAATGTTTTTTTCAAAAAGTATGTATTTTTTACTCGAAAAACATTTAACCTCCTGGGATTCTTCAAAAATCCCATTTTTAGCCCCATGAAAGCCCTATAGATCGCGACAGTGAAATCGGATCGTTCCGGGACCCCCAAAAATGGATTCTACGTCCAAAAATACTTCGAAAACGACACCTAACTCGATCCCATACCCCAAAGCCTTCAAAAACCCCCACCCGTAGCCCCATTATAGCCCCATAGCGCCCCACGGGTTTGGGCGATCGGACTGAAAACCTTGCGGGCCCAACTAGATGGTAAACCAAGTATTTTGCCAAAATTTCAGATTTTTAAAAAAATTCCTACTGCCCAAAACGGCCCGGACGGCGGACGGCGGACGGACATTTCGGATTTTGAATGTAGACCTCTTGAAACGGATAATGTCAAATTTTGAGGCCGATCGGAGTCATCGACCCCCGTCGCGAAAACATAGGTGTATTATTCCAAGAATAATAAACCAAAAGACAGAAAACAGAATCAAACAAAAGCAATCAAACTGAACAGAACAGAAACAGAATTTCCAGGAGAATGAAGTAGCCATATTGAGATAAGGGGCCGACTTAAAGACAAGCGGGTATTCAAACAAGAGCGTTTCTGCATCCCCTTTTATTTATACAATTACTCCCTTAAAATGTAAACAAATTTAATATATCCTGCTCCAAAGTCTCTCCTCGGATGCCTGGAGTAGATGCACTGATGCACGTGGATTCGGACGAAGGTCGAAGGCAGCAGTTTACTCGACGATGGTGCGAAGAAGATGACTTGCAGGCTCTGGTTGATCCTGTTTCTGTTTTCAGTTTGCTACGGCGCGGTTTTGAGTTCAGGAAATTTCTTCCTTTTGGTTTATTGTTCTTGGACTAACTACATCTATGTAGTTGTGACGGTGGTCGAAAATTCTGATCGGCCTCAAAATTTGACATAGTACGTTTCAAGAGGTCGTAGGAAAAAAAATCCCCGGAAAAAAGTCCCCGAAGTGACCCCCCGGAAAAAAGATCCCAGAGGTTGCCGAAAAAAAAAAATCCCCAGGAATACCATCCCCGAGCTTGAAGACTACTCGGAAAAAAAATCCCCCAGTCAATATGAAAAAAAACAAAAAAAAAACAGGAAAAACATAAATTCTTGAATGATGGTGCCGTATAATCACAGTATAATCATGTCGTCTCGTGTACAATCGTCATAACTTATTCATGTAAATCATTCATCATTCATGTGGGGTCGGAAGCACTTCCATGACGAACTGAAGGTTCTCCCTCGCTTTGCATTATCGCGACAGGCCAGTCATAGCATTTCCTCAAGTCCACTGCTGACGCGTTCACGCATTGACGGATTGCCGCATGGATGTGAACCCTGCTTCAGAATGCACCTTTTGGTGGAAACGTTCTTTTTGAAGAGCAGTGCAGAGAATTTGAATTGTAATTTTTATGTAGAGGAACCTTTTTGATGACAACATGATCCTCTGCCCCTCTGTGATAACAAGGCAAACATCGAGCGTCCATCAACTAACTACGACTAACGCACAACTCGGGGCTTTTTTTCCCGTTTCGGCAATTTCTTCTCTCGGGGATTTTTTTCCCTAGGACTGTGGCCAATTCGGGGATTTTTTTCCGGGGACTTTTTTCCCGGGGTGGTTACTTCGGGCATTTTTCCCCCGGGGATTTTTCAAATCCGTTTCAAGAGTTTCTCCTTCCGAACCGTTTTTGGCACTAGGTAGTATTTTTTAATTTTTTTTTTTTTTTTTTTTTTTTTTTGAGGGGAATACATAATGTTACGGCAAAATAGAATGGACGCACGGTAAAATTTCTTGAAATCACGGTAGGAAAAAACATTCACCTTTAGAAAGTACGTCATACGGTAGGAAAAAACATTGCACAGTGATCAAAACATTAAGCGGTTGATAAATATATTTAACCCCCCCCCCCCCCCCAAATATTACAGTTAAAGAATTCATAGCACGTCAAATAAAATCTTTAAACCGGAGGACGAAAGTCGAAATAGGTTGTCCGCACTGCAGAATTAATTAATCAAGAGGTTTTTTTTTTAGACTAAAGGCCGCTGTACACGCTACGACAAATCGTAACGATTTATCGTTCAGATGCGATCTGGTGGGACAGGCACCAATTTTTTCCTAATTTGCAGGCCCCAAACATGTTTACAGGAATAAAATTTGAAAAAACTGGGACACGAGCACTTTGAATTCGCCAAGCAAGTTTCGTCAATATCGATGATCCAGACGCCGTAATTGTATTTCTTGAAGTCATCGAACGTTTTCCATTTGCATGACGTCTTTAAAAAATTCTTGAGCGTTTTCATGGAAATGGTTTCGTCAGATGCTGTAGAGGAAGTATAAAACACGCACTCTTGTTTTAGGACCTGCTTCTTCTCACAACTGATGTCGCCCTTCAGTTCCTCCGAATGACCAGTTTTTGAAAGGACCTTCAAGTACTTTTCATTGTTTTTTAAGACGTGGAAGTAGCACATCAGTCTTCTGGCAGTTGACACAACGCAATCGTTCCAAGATATCAATCAACCTCACTAATCTCACCGTTATCATGGACTATTCGGCCGTTTACAAAACAAATAAACACCGTGACGAAAGCACATTGGACCTAAAATAATTTACCGTGTTTTTCTTTCTTTTGTACCTCTCTGATGTGCTGAATTGCCTAGAACAATGCCTACCGTTCCGATGTTGTTTCTGCGAGTTTTAAGCCGGTAAAATTTTAAAAACTTCGAAGGACCAGCGGGATAGTGCCGATTATATGTGACAAGACAAATAGATGAATTACTGAAAATAAATGAGAAGATTACCTGCAGTACGGCGAATACTCAATTTGGTACTAATCGGGTGGAGACAAGGAAGTAGAGGATAAGGATCGCAATGTGATTGAGGAGGAAAAACCCAGTACCTTACAGCGAACAGATGTGACGACGTGAGCACGGTGATTATAACCGAGGAGTGCAAATTATAATACGGATTTATATGGGCACCACGATGAGCGGACACTTATGAATTTTGGTAGGAACACAGAAAATGATTGGGTTGGCGAGTGGCGTTTTTACGTGAGCGGGGTTTTGAACTTAACTGCCTTATCTCGAGATCTGGCCACATTCGCTTATCATGGAAGGCTTTACACACCTCCTATTAGGTCCATGACAAGCGACGCCGCAAGAGACGTGACGTCAAATTATATTATTTAGAAGTAAGTAAACTTCTCCATACCCCCCACCCTGAAATAACTGTTTCTGAACAGGGCGCGGATATAGAGGTTAGTATATATTAGTATTCACCATAAGTGGTGAAAAAACACGAAAATTAGTTAGGAACTGAGTTAACTGGTTATCACAGATTAAATTTGACAAGATAATATGATATGATGAAAGGCCAAAACGGCCTTAGGAGTTAGACCGGCGCGCCGGGGCGCCGCGGCGTTGGAAGCGGACAAACTTTCACTATCGGGCGTTTGTAGGAATTTGGATCGGTTTGCAGAGCAACCACCCGGATTTCATTATCACCTCCAGGATGAACGGCCTCAACTACCGCCAGCAGCCACCGGAGAGGTGATATATTGTCTTCCTTGAGAATGACTACGGTCCCAACCTCAAGCTTGGTAGAAGGATCCAACCACTTTCCTCTGAGCGGAAGAGTATGAAGATATTCATTCTTCCATCTTTTCCAAAACTCCTGTACGAAGCGGCCGATGAGTTGGTGGCGATTGAGGCGGTTTAGTGGTGTTTGCATCACATCCTCCATAGGGAGATGGGCTAAGGTTGACCCCAGTGTGGGGAAATGCGCTGGCGTGATCGCCGCAGGAACAGTTGGGTCTTTGAGCAGTTGCTTATACAGTGGGCGGCTATTCAGGATGGCCTCAATCTGCGCAAGGACCTTGGTCATCTCGTCATACGCGAGAATTTGAGGTCCAATGATTTTCTTGAGATTTTCTCGAAAACATCGATGGCAGCAACGCGAGCGACTGCGGATGCGTACCCCAGCCGCCATGATCCAAAACTTCTGCGAAATATAGGACAAAAGAAGTAGAGCTCCAGCATGGAAGTGATCAACATGATATTGATCGATGAGCAAATTAACAAAGCGGTAATGCTTTGGTAATAAAATTGGGTGTTTTCGGTCTCTATGAATAGGGGCGTTACGGAGGCGGCCCCCCACCCTGAGCACTCCGTCACTCATAAACACATCAAGTCTCTTGAATGCTTCTGGCAGAGGTGTGCCCTTGGCTAGACATCGTTTCACCTCAGCAAAGTGATTTTGTTGTATGAGCTTCACCCAGTACATTTCGGCGTGACAGAGCTCTTCATAGGACACGACGGGCTCTCCTATGTTCCGATTGCGGCAAATTCTAAAAACATGAGCTGTAGATCGTAATAGGCGGCGATATTGAGAAATACGTTCAAGCATGGGCTCTAGGGTGGGAGAAACAAGGTTAGTAACGACAAATACTTGAGGTTTTCGCTCTAGTGAAACAACCTCCATCTGTGAGTCTCCTGTTGGATCGTAAAGAGACCATTCTGTCTCTTCCCGGCTCAGCCAGTCAGGTCCACCAACCCACATGTTGTGTGTGGGAAGTTCCAACGGACTGCAGCCCCTGGATAGAACATCAGCCGGGTTGTGTGTCCCCGGCACATAATGCCAGCACTGTGAATCCAGGTTTTCTTGGATCTTGGCCACCCTATTGGCAACGAAGACTTTCCAGTGAGAAGGGTGTGAACGGATCCAGTGTAATGTCACTGTGGAGTCTGAGAATGCCAAAATCCTTTTGAATGTGTGCCGATCCTTGTAAGTCTCAATGACATGTCTCATGAGTTTTGTAAGATGGACGGCAGCACACAACTCCGATCGTGGGATTGTCTCGGGTTTTAGGGGTGCTACGACTGCTCGGGCACATAAGAGACGAACCTGTGGTGGAGGAGGTGGGTCATGCGTGTGACCATAGATCAAATCCTCAATATAGGAATCTCGTTCTACTACTTCCCTGGCAAACGGGAATTTGTCTCCCTCATCTGTACACAGACATTGGACGACTCGCTGGGCCAGGAACGGAGAACAGGTGAGTCCAAAGACGAGTAAAGTGAACTCATAACCCTTAAGTGGATCCTGGGGTGAGGATCTCCACAAGAAACGAAGAAAACGACAATGGTTCGGCGATACCCTTATCTGAAGGAACATGGGGCGGATGTCCGTACACAGAACATATTGAAAGAGACGCATGTTGAGAAATATGGAAAAGACATCATGTTGGAGCTTTTCTCCCACATGAAGACTATCATTGAGCGAGGTTCCAGAAGAAGATGCGGCACTAGCGTTAAATACGATGTGAAGAGGAGTAGTCAAGCTGGAAGGTTTGCACACGCCATGATGGGGTAGATAAAACGCAGTTTCATTGGCATCTACATTACTTAATTCGACAACAGTGCCGTCCAATCTATATTCCTCTATGAGCTTGTTGTACTGGTTGTACACATCTTGAGTTTTCATCAGTTTTCTTTCCAAAGGAGGTTCACCTTTGAGTACTACATGAACTCTAGCGTGAGTGGCGGACATAGAAGCGGAGGTTCGACCCATTAGGAGGTATCCCAGCGTGGATTGAATACCAACAGGTGTGTTAGGTGGGCCAAAGACTTTTCGATGACCAACTATATATGGCCACAGCTCTGCACCAATCAACATGTCGATCTTTTCGGCGTTGATGCAGTCAGGATCGGCCAGCTCTAGGTGGGCAACATGGCTTAGATTCGAATGGTCGACTGGAGTTGTAGGCAACGCGTCGATCAACTGATCAACGACTAATGCAGACACCTCATAAGAACGATTTTCATCCAGACGGGGGTAGAAGGTGAACATAGTGCAGCCATGAACTCCGACTTCGGCAGGTCCTAAACCCTTTATGGCCGTGGGTGCAGGACGGATTGGAAGCCCCAGACGAGTACAGGTTTCCTTGGTTAGAAGATGGCTCTCGCTTCCAGGATCAAGTAGACATCGGACGTTCTGGAAGACTCCCTGCTCATCTCTGATGCGGACAATTGCAGTGGCAAGGAGAACAGCGCTTGACTTGGTGGAAGGAGTGGACGAACAACATGCAACCGTTGTGAGGTCCTGGCCAGGTCCAGGAACGTCAGAACTTTCTTTAGGTGTCTCAACACTTTTTTGAGGGGCGATATTATTCGTTAAGGTTTGCTCTTTAGATTGCGCAAATTTTCCGTCGGTGCGATGTAGCCAGGTGTGGTGGGGGCGGCCGCAACGATCAACTCTACATCGGGAGGTGGACAGACACTCAGAACGGCGGTGACCAAACGAAAGACAATTTATGCAGGCGGAGGATTTAGTAACCGTCTCCCATCTCTGCGCGGGCGTTAGGCGGGCAAACAATTCGCACTTGTAGAGCTGCTCATGTTTGGAAGGACAACCGCACACTCCCTTCTGAAAGGAGGGCGAACTAGGGGTTTCAGAACTACCTTCTTCTGCTTGTATGACGAAAGTACGAGCTGTCTTACTTTGGGAGGTCGACTGCTTACCAGAAGTAGCCCCTGTTGGCTGTGGATTTGATACTGACCTGCGCGTTCGACTGACAATTTTCACCTGAGTTCGCACAAATTCGACCAACTGGGAGAACGAGGGAATAGCGTGTTTTCTATGCTCCATGTCGAACAAACGCATGGTTTCAGTATCCAACTTCCGACCAGCTAGGTAAAGCAAAACGAAGTCAAAGTTATCGCTCATTTTTAACTGTTTCAGACCTTCCGCGGACTCAACAAAGGTTTCGAGAAACAAGTTCAGGTTCCTTTCCGACTCCTGTACGAGAGGCTTAAAATTGATAATTTTGTCCAGGTAGAAGTCACCCAATGCACGCTTATCTTCGAATCGAGAAACAAGTGTCTCAAACAAGGAGGTATAATTTTCTGCAGTAGGCGGGATACCGGTAATGATACTACGTGCGGAGCCGGTGAGATGGCTGGTAAGAACTGTCACACGCTGAAGGTCCGTATATTCAGTATTAAGGTGAACTAATTCAGTATAAAGTTGATAAAAGGCGGTCCATTGTTCACGCGAACCATCGAATGTAGGTAATTTGATTGGTTCCATTTTTATTGTGGATGTAGACAAGGTAGAATTATGTGAACAGATCTGACGGGATGAATTTCGCTCCCGCTCCCGGTTAGCCAAGATAGAATCAAGAACTGTGACAGCACCGTCGATCAAATCATTCGTAGAACCCACTTTCCGAACGTAACTTACAGCGTGCTGCGGGTCAGCCAGTAATTTTAAGCTTTCTACCTCAACTAACGCGGCCGTATAGGCGACCCGCAAAGGTTCCAAACGTTTGGCTTTAGTAACAAATAAATCGGTATTTTGAGGGGTCAGGGTGGAAGACATATCGCATATGTCTTTAATTTGTGAATAAACGTTTGTCACGTTGACCTCAGCAAGTCTTATTTTTTGTTCAGTGGAGAGAGCCATGTTTGGACAATCAAACTTGGACTGGAGGTCAATCAACCAACAACAATGGACAAGACAAAAAGGGTACGCGGGCGTAACAGGTGGATGCTCCAAGAGCTTAATACAGAATTTAAAGAATTAATGTTGTGAATTTAGGTTCAAATCCGGCTCGACTGGACCATATGTTTCTGCGAGTTTTAAGCCGGTAAAATTTTAAAAACTTCGAAGGACCAGCGGGATAGTGCCGATTATATGTGACAAGACAAATAGATGAATTACTGAAAATAAATGAGAAGATTACCTGCAGTACGGCGAATACTCAATTTGGTACTAATCGGGTGGAGACAAGGAAGTAGAGGATAAGGATCGCAATGTGATTGAGGAGGAAAAACCCAGTACCTTACAGCGAACAGATGTGACGACGTGAGCACGGTGATTATAACCGAGGAGTGCAAATTATAATACGGATTTATATGGGCACCACGATGAGCGGACACTTATGAATTTTGGTAGGAACACAGAAAATGATTGGGTTGGCGAGTGGCGTTTTTACGTGAGCGGGGTTTTGAACTTAACTGCCTTATCTCGAGATCTGGCCACATTCGCTTATCATGGAAGGCTTTACACACCTCCTATTAGGTCCATGACAAGCGACGCCGCAAGAGACGTGACGTCAAATTATATTATTTAGAAGTAAGTAAACTTCTCCAGATGTTCTATTTTGCCGTAACGATAAATGTAACCCTTTTTTTAATTATTTTTTTGATCTGAAATTTTGACAAAATACTCGGTTTACCATCTAGTTGTGCCAGCAAGGTTTTCAGCCCGATCGCTCAAACCCGTGGGGCTCTGCGAGGCTAAAAAGGGGCTACGGGAGGGCTTTTTTCGAATGGTTTCGGCTTTGAGGTCGAGTTAGGTGTCTAATTTGAATCGTATCCCCTTGGTGAGCAGACCCAAAACAAGTCGAATTTGAAAAGGTGAGATTTGGCCCAGCGCCTCACACCATTTGTCTTTTTTAATTCACAGCGCCTGGAAAAGGATTTGTGCTATGATAGTGAGTGGAGTGTCGTTTTCGAAGTATTTTTGGACGTAGAATCCATTTTTGGGGATCCCTGAACGATCCGATTTCACTATGGGGATCTACTTATAGGGCTTTCATGGGGCTAAAAATGGAACTTTTGAAGGATCCCAGGAGGTCAAATATGGTGTCGTTTTCCGAGTAATTTTGGACGCATAATCCATTTTTCGAGTTCTCACGTTTGTACAGATTGTGTAGATTTTTTTTTTTCGAAATTTCTCTCATGACTTATCCGTGTCGGTGGAGGTTAAAAGAATAATAAACCATCGTGTAAAAACATCTTTCACATAGCTTTATAAACTCTGCCATTGAGGTTAGCGACTAAAAAGCATAAAAAACGCGGCTTAACAACATTTAAAAAACGGCTTCAAAACATTACTTAATAACGCTGCTAATTTTACACAAAGGTTTATTATTCGTTGATACCTATACTACCTATAACCTAATAGGTTACTCGTGCGAAAATTATTTCTGTGTCAAGGAAAAAATATTTTTGAAAAAAAAAAAAAAAAAAAAAAAATTATCTACCCTGTTCGGTACACTGTTCGGACAGATGTGGGACCTCGAAAAATGGATTCTACGTCAAAAAACTTGGAAAACGACACCTAACTCGACCTCATAGCCGAAACCCTTCAAAAAAGCCCACCCGTTGCCCCATTTTAGCCCCATAGCGCACATGCGTTTGGGCGATCGGGCTGAAATCCTTGCGGGCACAACTAGATGGTAAACCGAGTATTTTGTCAAATTTTCTGTTAAAAAAAAAGTTGCTACAGCCCAAAACGGCTCGAACGGCCGGCGGTCATTTCGTTTTTGGAATCTAAACATCGTGAAACCCTTTGGGTGTTGAATATTGTGGGGACCCAAAGGTCACTTTTTGTTAAAAAAAAAAAAAAACGCTGCAAATTTTACACGAGGGTTTATTATTCTTTGATATAGGTTACTTGTACAGACATTTATTTCTGTCAATAAAAAAATTAAAAAAAAAATTTTTTATTGGATTTTTATATTTCAAAAAAAATTTTTGGGGGATTTTTTTTCTTCAAAAATGTGTTTTTTCAAAAGTTCTTTCATTTTTACTCGAAAAATATTTAACTTCTTGTGTTCCTTCAAAAATCCCATTTTTAGCCCCATGAAAGCCCTATAGATCGCCACAGTGAAATCGGATCGTTTCGGGACCCCCAAAAATGGATTCTATGTCCAAAAATACTTCGAAAACGACACCTAACACAATCCCATAGCTAAAAGCCTTCAAAACACCCCTCCTGTAGCCCCATTTTAGCCCCATAGCGCCCCACGGGTTTGGGCGATCGGACTGAAAACCTTGCGGGCACAACTAGATGGTAAACCAAGTATTTTGCCAAAATTTCAGATTTAAAAAAAAATTCCTACTGCCCAAAACGGCCCGGACGGCGGACGGACATTTCGGATTTTGAATGTAGACCTCTTGAAACGGATAGGTAATGTCAAGTTTTGAGGCCGATCCGAGTCGTCGACCTCCGTCGCGAAAACATAGGTGTATTATTCCAAGAATAATAAACCAAAAGCTGATCATTTTTATTTTATTTTTCGCTTTCTTATAACTTCACTAGGTATATTACACATTACTGAAAGAAACAGTAGTACCTATCTTTTTATAAAATGAAAGAAATAGAAAATTTTCCCCTCCCCGTGGTTTTTAAAAAGTTTCCGTCACCATAAATAATGCATCATAACAGCTAATAATCGACCCGAAGTTTGAATTAAATATCTTCACCAAGGGGTAGATATTTTTTCTAATTTACTGCTCACAAAAAGTTTTTTCGATACTTTTTCCTGGGCGATTGAAACTAAATAATTTTTTATGGTGTACTTGTATTGATGAGACGAGACATTGTTCAAAATTTCAACACAATTGGTTGAACAGTTCACTAGATATCGTTGAAATACCGAGAAAACAGCAGCGCCAATCAAAGTGACCTTTGGGCCCCCTGACAGCCATTTGAATAATAGGTCAGGTGATGGTGTATATAAATTTTAAATGCCCAAAAACAACCTCCTGATCTTTGGAATAGAGAGAGAGAGAGAAAATGTCTTACCACACACCCGAATATACATAACCAAAAACAGTGTGGAATGAACCGTCTACCAAATCTTTAAAAAGCTGCACATTTTACACAAGGGTTTACTATTCTCTGATGTAGGCAACTTGTGCAGAAATTAATTTTGTGTCAATAAAAAAAATTCGTTTTCATTTCTTTTTTTGCAAAAAAAAAAAAAAAAAAAAAAAATTTACACGGAAAATAGTTGACCTCCAGGGATCCATACAAAAATCCCATTTGTAGCCCCATGAAAGCCCTATAGACCGTCACAGTGAAATCGGATTGTTCAGGGACCCCCAAAAATGGATTCTACGTCCAAAAATACTTCAAAAACGACTCCTAACTCGATCCCATAGCCAAAAGCCTTCAAATAACGCCTCCCGCTGCCCCATAGCACCCCACGGGTTTGGGCGATCGGGCTGAAAATCTTGCGGGCACAACTAGATGGTAAACCGAGTATTTTGTCAAAATTTCAGATTTAAAAATTCCTACTGCCCAAAACGGCTCCTCGAACGGTGGGTGGCAGACGGACATTTTGGTTTTAAAATCTAAACCTTTTGAAACGTATAATGTCAAATTTTGAGGTCAATCCGAGTCGTCGACCTCCGTCGTGATTACATAGGTGTATTATTCCAAGACTAATAAACCAAAACGTTCTCCAGAATCGCCCGAATGGCAGCCTCTCCACCCTTCCAAGGTCCCTGGCAGACCTCACGGCCAGCCCCTATAAGTTCTATATGACACACAGCATACCCACGCGGGATCTCTTAAAATCGTTCAAATGAAACTCACCGTCTAAATTCATCGATCGTCGGAATTCGTTTCTTCGGGATTTAGTATTAAAATTCGAATCTAGGTAGGATGCAGAGGAAACGGTGACTCAATTTGACAGTGAACAACGAAGATAGGGATAGACTCATCAAAAATTGCGCTCAATGTGCTTATCGGACGTAAAATTGGCCGGGAAATCCAAATTCGCCAAAACATTAGGGTTTCCCATTTAAAATAAGAAAGTCGGGCGCAAATGCGCCGGTTTGCGCGCATTTTTGTGGGATCTCAACCCTACCAGCAGGAGGGGACTGGGAGGCTGAGACGGTTGGAAAAATCGGCGTATTTTTATCACTTACCGTTTGGGAGGAGGAGGCGTGTGTCACACATACATTCAGATGCGTTCTGAATAGTGGTTTAGATATCGTCATACATACGATATATCGTCCCCCCACATTTCTGAATCCAGTCATCCATATCGTAATTTCGCGAGTTTTCCCTTTCTGCGTCAATTTTACTCTATCAGTTCTTCAGTTAATTATTATACTCCTCTCAAATCCCATACGTATAAATAACTAATTTAAAATTCAATATTATTTATTATTTAATATTATTATTACTGTCCTAATTCATTTAATTACCAGGCGGCGTGAGTATTTTGCTTTTATAGCCTCAAACAAAAATCAGAGGTTATCATAATTGCCTAATAATGTGTGGGTACTTTGCAGTTTTAGACGGGCAGCGATGAGTAAGCACAAAGGCTTTATAAATTGTATTAAGCCTTTTGTACTTATTATATTGCTAGTTTAATTATTTTGCAGACAGCGTTCCGATTAAATGAAACGACTGGAGCATTCGCGCGTGCTGGTTTCGGGGAGGGAGTGAGCAGCTCTAACATGCCGCTTAGAATTGGATCATTGTAAAAATCCAATAAACCCGTTTTAGTGTGTCGTCTAATGTAGCAAAAAACCATTTTCAAATAGCTGGCCGTAATTTCGGCTCCGAAAGGTCGGAACGGTCTCTCCGAGAAAGAAATTAGTATATTGGGAGCTGAACTAAAGCGCTTGACTGGGAGGCATTGCTCGTCCGATCTTAAAAATCATCTTTGAAGAGTCCCGCACAAAGTGTTCGTCATCGACCTTCCTCCCCACCACCTTAATTCAACCAAATGTTAATGACTGGAGTCTAAAAAATTCATACGTGAGAGCTTTTTCGTCTCCAGACCAGCACCACGGGCTGTAGGATTTTAGGAGACTCTCCAACAGACGGCTATAGTGGCACTATTTAATTTAATCGGAATTATGAGGATCTTCGTGATCTTCAAGCACATCGTCTTATCCGCCGTAGTTGGAGTTTACGCGTTGCAACGACCTACCGAAGAAGGTTAGTTCATTTTTTTTTTCTTCAATTTTTAAAATATTTTGAATGAAACTTGGCAGTTTTGAGTCATTGAAAAACCACGTCGATTTAAACTTTTGCACTCTTTTTAAACAATTTCCTACCCGATTGCCGCTATTTAATCGTCGTTTTCTGTATTTTTCGTGGGGGTAAAAATCGTCACAATAAATTACTTAATTTTAATTTACGTTCGGTAGAAATTGCGATTGCTTGGTAGTTATAAATATTTATTCTAGGCAAGAAGCAAAAATATTTATTCGCTATATTCCCTCGACCGTTTTTAACCACTTTGCTAAGCATACGCTTCGTACAAATCGCCACCGTAATTGTTCATTTAAAAAAAAAAAAATTTTTTTTTAAGTAGCAGCTGTAGTTAAGTTTTGTATTGAGAAATTTTTTCGCTAAACAAAATTATTTTCAGGGGATGCTGCTTCTACGGCAAAACTGGGATCAGTCGAGGAAGCGAATGTTACTTCAGGAGCTCGGACCCTTTTTTCTGAAGAAGAAAAACAACACGCGATAGACTTAGTGAATTCGGCTAATGCGGGTGCTTCCTATGGTCCTGGGTTGTCTCAAGGTAACTGCGCAGCGGGATGTATCTGTAGGGATGCCTTAGCCGCGTTAGGTCTGCTAGGGCCAAATAGTCCACTTCATTCAAATCAGCCTGGAGGTGGTCCGGGGCCTCAGGACTTGCCACAGTTTCCAGGAGGAAACCCACAGTACCCAACAATACCAGGCTCTTCCCCTTCAGGACTTAACTCATTCAGCCCTGAAGGAACTGAGTTACCGGAATCCCCACAAAGACTGGGAGGTAATCCTTTTGGCCCGAAAGGACCTGCAGACCTGCCATTCAGCCCACTAGGAACTGGAAATACCCCATTGAGCGTAGAATACCCTCAGGAACAAGGTCCTCTCCCTTCAGACATGACTCCTTTCAGTGATCAATATTTATGGCCGGCAGGTGGCAGTCCTTTCCCAAAAGGACCTGGGCAAGGATATCCATCAGGACCTGGAGGTTCTGACTTACCTGGTGAAAACCAACCGGTCATACCTGAAGGCCTAAACTCACTATTTCTACCTGAAGGATCACCAAATGAAATATTGCCTGGAGTTGGAGAACTCACTCCACAGTTTGGGCCAGGAGGAAGCCCCTTTCTCAATGCAGGAGGCCTAAGTCCGCAACAAGATACGCCAGTCTACCCTGGATCTTTTGGACCCACGCCCTATGGAGGATCACCCACGATCCCATCGGGAGGTGTGTTGCCTGAGCAAGGGACCAACCTTACTCCACGTCAAGGCCTTCCTATGAGCCTCACTCCCGAAAAATTGGCGCAACTTCTTCAGCAATGTGTAATGCTCCAAGACCTCCTCAGATCCCAACCAGGGTTGTTAACAATGAGCCAAGAAACCCCGTTCTCCCCTAATAACCTCCAGCAGTACCCGATGACCCAAATATCGTCGTCATTTGCTCCAATCCAACCAAACGCCCTCCAACAACCGACATCTTTAGGATATGATCAATCAGCCCAATTCCAATACCCCCAAAACTCCTACCCGAATTACCAACCAAACCAATTCCAGCCGTCTCAAGTATCTCAGGTACAATACCCGACTAACCAGATATCCCAAATGGGCGGGCAGGTCCAATTCCAACCGAACCAACTCTTGTCGCCGCTTCAATACCCGATAAACCAGCCGCAGCAAATCCCCAACATGGCCCCCGTCCAATACCCGATGAGCCAGCCGTACCCCAACGCCGGCCTCTCCCAAGTGCAATACCCTCAACCCAGCCAGCAAGCCCAATTCCCCAGCCAGCAACCCCAATTCCCCAGCCAGCAACCCCAATTCCCCAGCCAGCAACCCCAATTCCCCAGTCAATACGGCACCAACGCCCTCCCCAATCAGGGACAACCGCCCCGATACGGGACTCAACCCTTCGGAGGACTATACCCGTCTCAGGAAAAACCTAAACTCCAATTCCCCAAGTTCCAGTCCGGCGGTTTATCTTTACTTGACGACTCCGACGACGAAAAACCTGGAGACAAAAAAGTCAAACGAGCCAAAGTTGCTAAATGATCCCGTGATCCAGTGAAAAAGCTAGTGATAAATGTATCTTGTACAGACTTATCAGCCACTGAATAAATCTGCCGTCATGTCTATCATCATGTTAAATCCAAACCTATTATGTAATGTTAAACTTGACTTTGTTAAATTGAGTCGTTTTTTTTTTAATTTTACTTCAATGTGACTTGGCATTTGGGCATCCAAAAACACCAGAATTTCATATCGAGGCAAATTGTAACCTAATTGAATTTACTTGAACTGTTCAATAGGTGCTTTAAATAGTCTTGTCAGTCAAATAAACTATATTTTATGTTTTGGCCAATTTTACATCAAAGCATCCTCAATAGTGCTCGTAACTATTTCAAAACACACCAGCCATTCGGATTCTATATTTTAGGTCCTGGATCCAGAACAATGGGGGCGACCGATTAGGATAATCATCGTGGGGATTCAAAATTTTAGTAGCTGATATTGTATGAAATTAAATTAATATCCTCCGGGAGGGGAGAAGTCGGTGCTTCACATTTTCGTGGCATAAGAGCAGCCGTTCCAAGTGTTTTGCTGTAAAATCCATTTAATTGCTTCACCTAACCAAAAGGCAGTGCAGAATAATATTGCGAAGATATGCCGAAATCGGAACATCTTTTAAGAGCGCCTTTTTTCAAATACCGATGACAGTAATAACAACTCGTCGTTGTTAAATTTTTGAGTTTAATGACTGGTGGTTTATTGAATCATGATTGCTCAATCGTTTATTGGCCCACACAGGTCATTCTAAAATTAGCTAATTCAAACCGACAGTTATTATCTATATTAATGGGACCCAGCATTGTTTCTGATCTGCCCCGCAGAATCTCGACTCCCTCTAATTTAATTAAGAATGACCCATGCCTACAAAAAAAAGACAAAAAATCAAAGCCTCAGTGAGGAAATTTCTTTTTTTTTTAGCGGACAAATTTCGGCCTGTTCTGCAGGTGATCCTTTATAGCGTGTGTACGAAAAAGGGGGCAATGTTCCCTGAGATGGGGGAGGGAAAAAACCTAAGTCAAATTGAATGGTGAAGCGTTCTCATGTATTTAAGAGGTCATAACGTCACGGTTTTTTTTTTTAAATCAATAACTACCAGCGTCGGGAGAACGTCGAGGAACTTTTTGATCGTCAATCAAGAACCGACTTCGAGGTAAGTTGTGAATTGAAACGGCTTCGAAGGTTCCGAGTCGACTGAAAGTGTACAATGCCATTCAAATATCCGCCTTCGAACTATTATGCAAATGGGCGAGGATTAGAGGCGGAGAGGCCCCTAGTGGGGGTAAGATAGAACGATGTTTGATTAGGACAGTTTGGTTAGGCCAAGATCCCTTCTGGAGTCTTGTTGAAGCCCTTGGACCATCCAAGTTCGATCACGTCGGAGTGTAAAGATATTGCAATTAAACTTGAAGCAAACTTACGAGAACGACAAAAACCTGGAAAATGAATCCAAGAATTTTGGTTTATTATTCTTGGATTAATTATTATACACCCATGTTATGGCGACGAAGGACGAAAATTCAGATCGGCCTCAATATTTGTCATACTTTTCAAGATGTCTAGATTCCAAAAACAAAATGTCCGTCTGCCTACGCCGCACAGTGTTTCGATCCTATACATATATGTAGGTACTTATGTAGGTAAAAAAAAAAGTCAAGATCAGCACACAAAAAATCATAATAAACGAACTGATGATTTCTTTCTATTAGCAAATCGTCTAATTCAATTTAAAAAACCTTTATTTCCAAATAGGAGTGTGAACTCCCGCCTCGAATGGAAATTTATAGTAAGATCCATCGTTAAAAATACATAAAATACCTACATTGCATTGTATATCAATATAATATTGCAATGGACATCACCTGATGTGGCCACATGTTCCTGTTGTCAAGAAAGAAAATCCCCATTAGTTCAGTTTTAGGCCAGACATTCCAAAAATTACACTCACGTACTACATTCATAACCTTCTTGTCATTTTACATTTGGGGGCCTGTCCGAACTCTGTTACGGAAGAATTCTTCTAGAAGGGGTGGTGAGAAGAAGAGACTTCGAACTTTGGTGGATCAAGAGTTATATTCAAGATGTTTTGAAATTGTTCTTCAGAACTATATAAAATTTGTATTAAATGGACGAGAAATCACATACAAAAAACTTTTGTTACCTTATGATAAAACTATTCTCTCTGGCTCGCTTCGCTCGCTCCCCTAGTGGTGTGCGTAGCATCGATGGACACGTTCATAACCCTGCATCAAGGTCAACTGCTCCTTCAACATCAACCCCCCTGGCTGATAAAATGATCGGCCGAGCGAAGCAAGGCCCCCCCACCCCTGTCAAAGTGCTAGTGAAATCAAATTTGAAATAATATAACTACCTATGTGGGCGGCCGAGCAAAGCGAGCCCCCTGGCCGATAAAATGATTAGCTGAGCGAAGTAAGGCCCCCCTGAATTTGAAAAGGGTGTTGGAAGGTCGTAGGGGGGGGGGGGGGAGGTACAGTGATCGTGGCGGGTGGGCGGGGAACTGCAGACGCGAATTAAAACGATCCAATTGTCTTCTCAGCCTTCCTACACAGAAATCCGTATTATGTCCGCTCGCTACGCTCGCTCGTCCCCGCGCGAATTAAAACGATCCAATTGCCTACACACCCGTCCTACACAGAAATCCGTTCAGCCGTTTAGGTGCCTATATGACACGACAGACATAGAAACCTGTGCCTCAAATCACCCGCCTGCAGACCCCGTGCGAATTAAAACGATCCAATTATTGTCTTCTCCCCGTGAACTCGCCCCCTCCCCCTCGCTTCTCTCGCTCCCCTAGTGGGGTGCGTAGCATCGATGGAAACGTTCATAACCCTGCATCAAGGTCAACTGCTCCTTCAACATCAACCCCCCTGGCTGATAAAATGATATTGGCTGAAATCCCCACTCCTACCCTTCTTTAGGGAAGGAGAGGGGGTTGAAGGAGGGGAAAACGGAAAAAATCCTTGACGGCGCTCGAACTATCTCAGAACATAGATTATTTTTGAATTTCTCGAGATTTTAAAGAAAAAAAAAATATATATATATCGGGTGGCAAGGGGGTAGATGGGCGAAGGGTTTACGGGGGGGGGGGACGCTTCACTCAGCCGATCACGCCTTAATGGTGGGGGGGGGGGGGGGAAGGTAAAGTTTGCACGGCGGTGCCTCACCCCGCGCGAATTAAAACGATCCAATTGTCTTCTCACCGTGAAATCGCCCCCTCCCCCTCGGTTTTTTTGAAATCCGACTTCGGAATCAGATTGGCCATATTTTGGCGCGCATTTGGCTCGCGGATACCATACCCAAAAAACGGCTCCTCACTGGGTATTTTTGAACCCGAAAAAACATGGGACAAACGCGAGAAAGACGATTTATTTCGACGAATTTCCCGGGCGAATTTGACCGACGTCTTCCTCCAGGTCTGATCTATACGACTCGTATTTTTTCGTAATTTTTTCCACCCCCTAAACGGCCTTTAGCGCGAGTGGAAAGTGGAAAACGTGGGACAAACGCGAGAAAAACGAATTTCAATTGACGAATTTTTTTTTTCGACGAATTTCCAGGGCGAATTTCCGATTGACGATTTGACCGACGTCTTCCTCCAGGTCTGATCTATACGGCTGGTATTTTTTTTCGTAATTGTTGTCGACCCCCTAAACGGCCTTTGGCGCGAGTGGAAAGTGAAAAAACTCACTCGGGAACGTCGTTATCCCGTACCACCGTACCTACCACCAACACGATTTTATATTTTTGTATGATTTTCGACATTCAGTCGTCATCAGTATCTCATGACGATACTGATGACGACTGAATGTCGAAAATTTTATCATAAGGTAAGTAACCAAAGTTTTTTGTATGTGATTTCTCGTCCATTTAATACAAATATAATATATTTAATATTATTATATTGATATAAAAAATTGTAATTTGTAATTGTAATTTTACATTTCCGCGTGTATTTAACAGTAAGTCGTCGAGTCTGCCTCCACTTTTGTTGATTCGTTTGTTCCGCTGCCCTTCGCCCATTATGACTCGAAAGTTCTCTCTGCTTCAAGCAGAGTTTTATTGCCGGTAGTCCTTTTCAAAGACTTTGGAGCTGCAGCGCCGCCCCATCGTCAAACCCTAGCAGGTCATCAGCGCTCCGCCATCTCTGCCGAGTCCCCCTCACGCACATGGAGGCTGCGCGTACAATGGCAAACGACAACCGTGCCCTGAGCCATCCCTTGACGATTCCCTGGTGCCGTTTTTATTTGTCCGCCAGTCGATCACGTAGGGCATCGACGAATCGGGTCATATCTGGGGTGCCAAAAGTACATCCACTGTGCTGACCAGTGGGGTGAATGAACATAGGCGATCTTGGCACGCAGGTAAAATATGTACTTATTTTGGGGCCGCCGATGGTTCAAATGGGGTTCAAACACCGCCATGCTACCACCCACCAGCTGTCCAGGGTGATTGACCACCTTAAAGGCCGGATGGCTCAAGCTGACTCCACAGCACTCCTTCTCCTGGATTCTGAGAAGGCGTTTGACTCGGTTTGGTTGAATGGGCTGGTACACCGCCTTAACAACTTCCACATTTCCCTGGCCATGTGCAAGCTCATCCACTCCTACCTCACCGACCGCTTCATTCAAGTTCGAGTTAAGGGTTCTCTTTCCTCGAAGCTGCAGCTTCCGACCATGGTCGTGCCTGCTGGGGTCCCCCGTCCTTTTCAATTTATACATCGTCGAGGTATTTACCAACGGGCTGCCACCATCGATGTAGTAAACTCGATCGATGTAGTACATCGATGGCTGCCACAAGTCCACATTGCTGGCTTCTCACCTGCAGCCCAACTCGTCATTCAACAGCTTGAACGCTGGAAAATTAAGATAAATGCAGCCAAGACGTCTTGACTGCCTCAGTACTGAGGCTATCCTCTTCACCTCCAAGCGCAAGCTGCCCAAATCCATCGAAATTCGGAAGGGGGGGGGGGGGTGGACATACTGTTCTCTCCCCCAGTAAAGTACGTCGGGGTCCACCTCGACGGACGTCTCACTTTCAGGGAGCATGAAAGCGCCCTTTTATTTACGGTTTTCACAATGTAAATAAAAGGGCGCTTGGCAAGCTTGAGAGGTATTAAAAAAAATTCACTTGGAAATTTAGGTACCTAAAAACGCTGCAAATTTTACACAAGGGTTTATTATTCTTTGATATAGGTTACTTGTACAAAAATTTAATTCTGAATCAATGAAAATTTTTTTCAAAAATTCTTTATTTTTTACTCGAAAAATATTTAACCTCTTGGGATCCTTCAAAAATCCCATTTTTAGCCCCATGAAAGCCCTATAGATCGCCACAGTGAAATCGGATCGTTCCGGAACCCCTGAAAATGGATTCTACGTCCAAAAATACTTCGAAAACGACACCTGACTCGATCCCATAGCCAAAAGCCTTCAAAAACCCCTCCCGTAGCCCCATTTTAGCCCCATAGCGCCCCACGGGTTTGGGCGATCGGGCTGAAAACTTAGCGGGCACAACTAGATGGTAAACCGAGTATATTGGCAATATTTCAGATTTAAAAAAAAATTCCTACTGCCCAAAACGGCCCGGACGGCGTACGGCGGACGGACATTTCGGATTTAGAATGTAGACCTCTTGAAACGGATAATGTCAAATTTTGAGGCCGATCGGAGTCGTCGACCCCCTCGCGAAAACATAGGTGTATTATTCCAAGAATACTAAACCAAAAGTTTTTTTTTTAAGCAAAATTATTTTATCAATTACAAAATCCCGCGGGATTGAAAATCGTGCGGGATTGCGACCACTAAGTAGGTCAGATGCAGGTGATTGTGTTCGGCCCGTAGATGAATTGATTGAAGGTCTTGATTGATGAGAGTAATTCCCTCTTCGATGTGCTCTTTCTTCACACTGGAGATAAATTTGGGTGTCGTCGGCGTAGGTACTGACGCGGGGTTGAGTGCTGAAGGCACTTACGTTCCAACACCACGTTACCTAATTGCCTTTTCACAACTTTACAGGAGCGACAAGAAACTGTTTCATTTCGAATGTAAGTTAATTCTCCATCTTTTCTCGTACCTATTGTTAACTCTCCTCTTGACTAGTAGGTAGATTTCTAGAAAATTATTGAAAATTTGTTAATTGGTGTTTGAAATTGTCAATTACGTGGTGTTGCTCGTGATTATTATTCCAAGAATAGTAAACCAAAATCGAGCATTGAGGTTATCATCAAAGAAGGTTATTCAAAAATCGACCCGGGCTGAGAGTTGTATTCCGATTCCGTTCAAATATATTATTCAGCGCTCTGGCGGCTCTGTGCCCAACTACTCGACGCCTCCGCTTTCAGTTCAAAATCTTCAACATTTCTAAAACAGTTCTGCACGTAATTATGCAGATTTTCGAACTAAAAATGTGTTTAGGGGGGTTTTAAATGGTGCTGAATATGAATATGTTGATAGAAATTATGAATTCCGACCTTTTCAAGGTACCTAGCTAATCTAGTACAATCTAGTACACCAATGTAATAGTGCCGGGGGTCGAAAATTCTGGTCGGCCTCAAAATTTGACATTATCCGTTTCACGAGGTCTAGATTCCAAAACCGAAATGTCCGTACGCCGTCCGGGCCGTTTCGGGTAGGTAGTAGGTAGTAGGATTTTTTTTTTTTAAATCTGAAATCAGCCCGATCGCCCAAACCCGTGAGCCGTTATGGGGCTTTGGGAGGGGTTTTTTGAACTTTTTTTTTTTCTACAAAATTGACTAATATTTGGCTATGGGGTTGAGTTAGGTGTCGTTTTCGAAGTATTTTTGGACGTAGAATCCATTTTTTGGGGTCCCGGAACGATCCGATTTTACTGTGGGGATCTATCGGGCTTTTATGGGGCTACAAATGGGTTTTTTGAAGGATCCCAGGAGGTAAAATATTTGCAGAGTGAAAATAAAATTCTTTTTAAATTAAAAAAAAATTGTTTTTCCAAAATTTTTTTTATTGACCCAGAATTAATTTTTGCACTAGCAACCTATAGGTATCAAAGAATAATAAGCCCGTGAGTAAAACTTGCAGCGTTTATTTTTGGAAATTTCAAAAATAAACGCTGCAGATTTAATCTAACGAGTTTGATTCCTGATTTATTACACAAAAAAAACCGTTTCGTTTGTTTACTGTGCAACTCTCTGAAGTATTTAAAGAAATGCTCCAAATTTTACACAAGGGTTTATTATTCATTGATATAAATTATCCAAAAATTAATTCTAGAACAATGAAAAAAAATTTAATTCAATTATTTTAAAAAGTTCCATTTTTAATTCCTTGCAAAGTTTGTGGACTGACGTGGGTCCCTAAAACATGGATAATTTCTCCAAAATTACTCGGGAAACGACACCTCATTAAACCTCCTCACAGGACCAATTGGTAGCCAAACGCAAACCCCATAGATTCCCACGATGAAATTGGATCGTTATGAGACCCCCAAAAATGGATTCCACGTTCAAAAATAAATAGAAAACGACACCTAACTCGATCCCATAGCCGAAAACCTCCAAAAACCCCTTCCATTGACCCACAGGTTTGGGGCGATTGGGCTGAAACCCTTGCGGGATTTCAGATTTTGAAAAAAAACGCTGCAAATTTTACACAAGGGTTTGATGTAGGATACTTGCACGAAAATAAAATCTGTGTCAATAAAAAAATGTTCGAAATTTTTTTTTTAACTGGAAAATATTTGACCTCCTGGGATCCTTCAAAAGACCCATTTGTAGCCCCAAGAAAGACCTACAGGTCCCCACAGTGACATCGGATCGTTCTGGGACCCCCAAAAAGATGGATTCTACGTAACGAAGCGACACCTAACTCGACCCCATCGCCGACAACCTTTTAAAAAACCCTCCAGTTGCCCCATTTTAGCCCCATAGCGCCTCACGGGTTTGGGTGACTGGGCTGAAAACCTTGCGGGCACAACTAGATGGTAAACCGAGTATTTTGTCAAAATTTCAGAGTAAAAAAAAAAAAAAAAAATCCTACTGCCCAAAACGGCTCGGACGGCGGACGAACATTTTGTTTTTGGCATCTACGTACCATGAAACGTTATAACGTCAAATTTTGAGGCCCATCAGAATGTTCGACCTCCGTCGCGATTAGGCACATAGTTGCATTATTTCAAGAATAACAAACAAAAATGAAATATTTATGAAAAACTTTAGCGCTTTTCCGTGACTATTAAAAACCGACACCCAACAACGACACGAAAAACGCTGGAAATTTTACACAAGGGTTTATTATTCTTTGATATACATTACTTGTGCAGAAATTTAATTCTGTCAATGAAAAAATTTTAAAAAAAAAAATTTTTTTTGGATTTTATCTCAAAAATTTCTTTTTGGATTTTTTTGTTCAAAAATGTGATTTTTTCAAAAATTCCGTATTTTTTACTCGAAAAATATTTAACATCCTGGGATCCTTCTAAAATCCCATTTTTAGCCCCATGAGAGCCCTATAGATCGGTACAGTGAAATCGGATCGTACCGGGACCCCAAAAAATGGATTCTACGTCCAAAAATACTTCGAAAACGACACCTAACTCGATCCCATAGCTAAAAGCCTTCAAAAAACCCCTCCCGTAGCCCCATTATAGCCCCATAGCGCCCCACGGGTTTGGGCGATCGGACTGAAAACCTTGCGGGCACAACTAGATGGTAAACCAAGTATTTTGTCGAAATTTCAGATTTTTAAAAAAATTCCTACTGCCCAAAACGGCCCGGACGGCGGACGGCGGACGGCGTACGGCGTACGGCGGACGGACATTTCGGATTTAGAATGTAGACCTCCTGAAACGGATAATGTCAAATTTTGAGGCCGATCGGAGTCGTCGACCCGCGTCGCGAAAACATAGGTGTATTATTCCAAGAATAATAAACCAAAATTGGGGGGGTACCGTGTTAATGGGAGGACATCCACTCCAACATTGATATTTGCAATAAATTATTAGTTTTACAAATTATCAAATGAAATTAATAATTAAATAATTTTACTAACGTACGAAGGGCCGGAATACAAAATTAACTGATGCACTACACAAATAAGGCAAAAAAGATTATGTTTGAAAATACAGATTTGTACGTATCGTTGCCTCGCGGAAACTAATCGCGCTCGCCCTATTCGCCCTAATTCCTGGCCCCGGAGCCGTGATTCGCTGCTCGTCTCGCCGGATTTCCTCACGCGCCTGACTCGCGCATGCGCTTCGCGAGGCAGATTCGCTCAGTGTAACTCCACCTTTAAACCAAATTAGTTAGGTATTGACATATGTAGTACACTCAGGTATTAAGCTAGGAACTATTTTTATAAAATTTATAAAATACATTAATAAAAATGCATGCCTGCATTCAAATATTCAGGTATTGATTGTCGTACATGCACTTCGCTCATATGGCGAACGTCTTAATTTGGATATCACTGATGGGTTCAGCAGGATAATAAATTTTACATCGTAAGTTTAACTTTTCAAAATGGTCCTTTCCCTCTTTTGAGGGGACGTTCAAACACGAACAACGTAGACGAAAAATTTCGAAACACAAACAACATTTTGAGATATGAAAAGATAATTTTTTTTATACAAAATAAAATATAAAACGAGAACAATTCCATCAACTAACACGAACAAGAAAGCTAATCAAAACCTTCGAAAAATGGATTATAATATAATTTATATCATATTATGGATTATAATAAGTTATGTCCAAAATTACTCGGAAAGTATGTGACCTCCTGGGATCCTTAAAAAATCCCATTTGTAGACCCTTCAAAGCCCTATAGATCCCCACGGTGATACCGGATCGTTCTGGGACCCCCAAAACTGGATTATACGTCCAAAAATACTTCGAAAACGACACCTAACTCGATCCCATGGTCTTATTATATTGCTTGTTAAAGAAACATCAAATTGATGTCATCAATCCACAAACAGAAAAGAGAGGACATTTGGGCGTCCTTCCGAGGTCCGGGGTTTCGGGAGGACAGATGACCAAAAGGGAGGACGGTTGGCAACCCTAATTCAACAGTGGAAAACACGATCATCCTGGCACACAGAATCTGCTGCAGGTTTCGGAAAATACAGTCGCTGGATCTAAGTTTGGCCTAAGAGTGACTGTCAAACGAATTTTTACAAGCAGGGCAAAAAAGCAGGGAGATGGCTTTATTGACCGCTCGGTTTGCCACCCTTTTGCCACGAAGCATTTTGTGAGTTGGATCCTAAAGAAGCCCGACAACGAACCCAGTGCGCAACACTTTATCGAATGGGCACCTATACGAAAATTACATCGACGATGACAGCCTGTTTCCACTAACCACTCCTCCTGTAACAATTTTTATACCAGCCACCCTAACATCTACACATTTTTTGAGGTGCTGCGAGAAGTACAAGTTGAGGTGTAGAGTGAGCTCCACTCTGTTATGTAGGTACCGAGAGCCATACTCACCAGCCAAGGAAGGATGTTCTCAGAAAACAAAAACGCAACATTTAATGTTACACAAAGGTTTATTATTTTTTTTGATTTAGGTTAACCCTGCCAAAATTAACTCCGTGTCCTCCATTAATCCTGCTGCAATGATCCGGGGACTTTGACAGAGCCTCATGACCCGCGTACACATTCAGTTGGCAACGATCCAGCAGACGCGTGCAGAGTTCGACCAGAGGCAGCAAGGAACAGCAGCGCATCGAAGATGAGAAAACCTGCGAAGACGGGAGAATCAGTGTCAAAATCTGGGTTAGTGAAGGGTGTAGAGCTCCTTCGCGTCAAGTGTTTCTTTATTTCAGGGTGTTGGATCGGGCGCCCACGAATTCGGCACCAACTGAGCGGTAGGTACCTGCAAGGGTTGAGGATTAACATGGTTGGGGCATGCATGATTTCGTCACTCGATCTGTACCGGGCCCTCCTCACCTCTCCTACTGGAGAACGACTACAGATCTCGACCCAAACGTTGCCTCAGCTTCAGCCAGGGGCGGATAGGCAGGTCGGGCGATCGGGCGTCGCACGAAGGGCCGACGGTCCTGAGGGGCCGGTCGAACCTGGAGAAAATGTATTCCTACATTACTCGAGACAGAAAAGAAAACTCAGACGTAAAAGAATCTGGTTGGCTTTGTTCCTCGTAGGGTGGATTGCAAGTTCAATAAATTCGTAATTTTTGCAACAAGATTTTAAAACATTACAACCTTATGGCCTCATCGTATGCAAGACGTTTTTTTGAATTTCAATAAACTTTTGGTAAGGCTTTTCACGACCCAAGTCGAGTTTTGGAGGAGTTTTTCAAAATTTAAAATGATCAAAACAAGGCTGAGGCAAACTCTGAGTGATTACAATCTGGAGGATCTTATGTTGATGGCTTGCAAGCAGGAGCGTCTGGCCGGAGCACTGAGCCAAGGGGCTTTGGCCATTGTCGGCCCTCCTCTCCATCGTCTACTGCTTGGTGCTCCCTCATCAGCATGCGTTTTGTCTGCGAGCGTTATGTGATCCCTTATTCTTGGAATAATACATTTTGGTATTTGCAACAGGGGTAAAAAATTTTGATCGTCCTCAATATTTGTAAGTATACCTTTCAAGATGTGTGGATTCCAAAACTGAAATATCCGTCCGCCGCCCACAACGTTTTGAGCAGTATGAATTCATTCAATTCTTCAGGAATTCATTCAAAAATCTGAAATTTTTGACAAAATACTTGGGTCTCCTTTTAGTTGATCTCGCAAGGTGTTCTTCCCGATCGCCCAAACCGGTGTGGGCTCAGTGGATCTAAAAAGGGGCTACAGGAGGGGTTTGTGAAGAGTTAGGTAGGTGTCGTTTCCGAAGTATATTTGGACGTCAAATCCATTTTTGGGAGTTCCAAAAGCAGTTCCTTGGATCCATGGAGCTTTGGAAGGATGCCAGGAAGTTTAATAAGGACTCGTTTTTCGAGTAGGTATCCTTGATAATTGATTTTCCGGAGTCCTTCCTTAACCATAAATTTACCATAATATGGTAAATGTACCATATGGGCCTGAGGTTGAGCCTAGAATTCGAAAGAAATTATCAAGTGGGGGACATAATATGTCTCTCATATTATGAGAGAAGGGGCGGAGGGGTGAAGGTGAGGAGGGCCGGAATTGCCCAAAGCCTCTCGGCTCAGTGCTCCAGCCAGATGCTCCTCTTGCGAGCCTTCTTTTTTTATTGATGATAAGCTGTGATTATGTACTTAACTGATGAAATGTGCAAAATGCATCTTAGCTTGAAGCGCTATTTTGTTTGCATAAATGGTACCAACTAATTCACATACCAAGCGCCACTTTTAATTGTTCTAAATATTAGGCACTGTTAGTTTTCTCTTTCATCTAAGCATTAGGTTCACCTAGGTATTAAAAGTAAAGTCTTTGGATAGGTAACTGTGTGTGGTGGTGGAGGGGGCGGGTAGGGCCGGTCAAAATGAATCACCCGGGCCGGTCAAAACCGCCTATCCGCCCCTGGCTTCAGCCAAAATGATCGGGCGTAGGTTCCATTTGGTCCAATCCTGGTTCCGTCAAATTTAAGAATGTGGGCTTGTTCGGCGTTACAAAGACGAAACTGAGGTGGGTCAGTGGCAGGGCCGTGGAGAGAAAATCCGGGCCCGGGGGCAAAATTCTTCGGGCCCCCTTAAAAAAAAAAAAAAAAAGTTGTATGAAAATTTTTCCTATAAGTATTGATCTGTCCTTTTTCCCATTTTGGCTCTCCTCCCACCTTTTTTCCAAAAAAAAAAAAAAACGTTCGCAAGAAAATCCGGGCCCCCCTACGAAGGCCAGGCCCGGAGGCAACGGGTCTAGTGCCCCCCCCCCCCCCCCCCCCACTCTCTACGGGGCTGGTCAGTGGCTGCATTTCACGTCTGGGCTTCCTTTCGGGTTATAATAATTATAACAATTATAATAATTATAAGAATTATTCTTGTAATAATGCACCTTTGTAATCGCATCGGAGGTAGACGATTCCGATCGGTCTCAAATTTTCGCTCAATGCGCTTATCGGACGTAAAATTGGCTTGGGACTCCAAATCGAGAAAAAAATTAGGGGTTCCAATTTGAATTAAGAAAGTGCGTGTGCGTTCTAACCCTACGAATTCAATGTGTGACAGCAGTTGGTACCTACTGTCAGGGATTAATAATGTCACTGAAATCCTACTGTCCGCCCTTCCTCACTCTCTCACCTCTCACCGTCGATTTCGCCGACACGGTCTCCTGGCCAAGGGGATGTGGAGGCTGCGGTGGTCTTATCTCGACGACCTCTTTACGCTTTGGGTGTGAGCCCCAGTTGCTGGACCCACGTAGGCTTCCTGGTGGTTTACTGTCTTGTGCACAAAGCCACGACAGACCAGGCACCTATATGCAGGCCATTCGTCAGCACTGGGCAACTAAAGAACACAGATCAGCAGGGGCGTTGTAGCCAGTAGCGGCGGCTAAATTTGTGACGGGAGGAGTAAACTCGCAATCCGCATCGATTCGATCGAAAGGAAATGAGCATACTATCCCGCAACGCTCTCCCGTCTCTGTGAAATTCAGTGGCAGCTATATCTGTCAGAAACTTACAGAACTGAGGGCCTGTGGCCAGTTTTCGAGAGAGAGAGAGAAAAAAAAAAACGCTGCAAATTTTACGCAAGGGTTTATTATTCTTTGATATAGGTTACTTGTGCAGAAATTAACTCTGTGTCGATAAAAAATTTTTACATTCCCATTTGTAGCCCCATCAAAACCCTAAAAGTCCCCACAGTGAAATCGGATCGTTCTGGGACCCCGAAAACGGAGTCTCCGTCCAAAAATACTGCGAAAACGACACCTAACTCGACCCCACAGCCGAAACCATTCAAAAAGCCCTCCCAAAGCCCAGGTTTGGGCGATAGGGCTGAAAACCTTGCGCGCACAACTAAGTAGAGGTTAAACCGAGTATTTTGTCAAACTTACAGATTTAAAAAAAATTCCTACTGCCCAAAACGGCCCGGACGGTGGACGGACATTTCGTTTTTGGAATCTAGACCTCTTGAAACGGATAATGTCAAATTGTGAGGCCGATCTTAATTTTCGACCTCCGTCGCGATTACAAAGTTGTATTATTCGATGAATAATAAACCAAAACGCCTTCTGCGCATGTCTTCAGCGGGCAACAAAATTTTTGTTACGTTTGGCTAAATTTAATATTATTATTAAATAATTAAATTTTAATGGAGCATTTTTACTCGGGCAACCAGTTAACTAACCATGGTGTTTTTTTTTTTTTTTTTTTTTTAAGAACACAAAAGGGTCTAGCCCAGTACAGCAGTCAAATGTCCCCTCTCACCAAATTTGATTTTGACTTGGGGGATGGATAAAGCTTGAAAAGAAAGGCCTGTAGCCAAATTTCAGCTCCCAAGACCACTTATAGAGGGCGCTACGATAGAAAATGTGTTTTTCACTGTTTCAACGATTTATGCGAACTATTGGCGTTTTGCGGCGTTGGTCCGGACCTATTTCATCTAAAAGATGGTCGGAAAATGCATCTGGCCTATTTTTTTCAAATTTTTTGGCGCCAATTTTGGATATTTTCAGGCCAATTTAAAACTAAAAATCGATTTTTAAATAGGAAAATTGATAGGTGCCTCTGATTTGAACTTTGTTTCTTGAACGATTTTTAGTGTATTTTCACCCCCCATAACTCAAAATCGGATCAAAGTGGTAGAAAGTACCTAAAAATTGAAAAAACTCATTTTTTTGCCGTTTTTCGGCTCTTAAAAGACTGTTTGTGGCATTATATTAACTGTACAAGATCGAGAACTCGCTGGAGATGTTCTAGCAACGTCTTCTATTTTAATTTCCAATAAAGTCTTTATACGACATGATAATTTTTTTTTTTTTTTCAAGCTAATTAAACAATCAATTCTTCTTGATTTTTCAATTGATCGTCTTAATAAAAGAAATAAGACGCAACTCAAACTCAAAAATTACAAAAAATTTTCTTTTTTATTTTTTCAAATAATAAAAAGATTGTTCAAAACATTTCGCTATCATGGTTTACTTAAAGTCTCGAGGATATACGGGAATTTTTTATATTTTTTCCCACTTGTAGAAAATCAGAAATATTTGTTTAAAAAAAAAGAAGTCGAAATCTTTATCAAAAAGGGATTTTTTTCTGACAAGATTTGAACTTTAAAAAAAATAAATAATTAAAAAAATTGATTAAAAACGATTACCTAGTGTAGAAACACGATTAGAAACACGATTAGTGTAGAAACTCATTTGCATCATCTTTTATACTTTACACTTTCTTTCCCTTATTATTACAGTCCAGCTTGCTAGAATTTCCAATTTTAATAGATTATAAGGATCTGGTAACATTTCTATACATCTCGTAGTTGGTCGCTAATGCCATCATTTCTGCAAGCCTTTTAGACAAGCACTCACTTGAAGAGGTGTGCGAAGCGAAGCCCGCAGCTAACGTACAGCATTTCTATGTTTATATTCCTCAAAATAAACAGAGTTGCCCAAATTCATGAGAAGTTACATCAAATTATTACAAAGAATTTTATTATAAAATATAATGTTTCATATAACAGACTTAATTGTTTAATTAGCTTGAAAAAAATATATATATATATATCATGTATAAAGACTTTATTGGAAATTAAAATAGAAGACGTTGCTAGAGCATCTCCAGCGAGTTCTCGATCTTGTACAGTTAATATAATGCCACAAACAGTCTTTTAAGAGCCGAAAAACGGCAAAAAAATGAGTTTTTTTCAATTTTTAGGTACTTTCTACCACTTTGATCCGATTTTGAGTTATGGGGGGTGAAAGTACACTAAAAATCGTTCAAGAAACAAAGTTCAAATCAGAGGCACCTATCAATTTTCCTATTTAAAAATCGATTTTTAGTTTTAAATTGGCCTGAAAATATCCAAAATTGGCGCCAAAAAATTTGAAAAAAATAGGCCAGATGCATTTTCCGACCATCTTTTAGATGAAATAGGTCCGGACCAACGCCGCAAAACGCCAATAGTTCGCATAAGTAAATCGTTGAAACAGTGAAAAACACATTTTCTATCGTAGCGCCCTCTATAAGCGGTCTTAGGAGCTGAAATTTTGGCTAAAGGCCTTACTTTTCAAGCTTTATCCATCCCCCAAGTCAAAATCAAATTTGGTGAGAGGGGACATTTGACTGCTGTACTGGGCTAGACCCTTTGATCAAAAGAAAGTGGAACGGAAACGATGCTTCAATAAGAGATCATTTTAGGAATAGGCGGATATTGTTTAATCACTTAATGACACGAAAATCCCTAAAATTGGCCATAACTCAATCAAAAGGGAGGCTCCCCAGAAATCGACTTCATCATCTCAAAAACCTAGTTTTTTAGAGACGGGCCTAAAAGTCGACTTTTTTTTTTTTTTTTTTTGTTTGTTTTGCTATTGAAAACTACAAAAAAGCAGAATTAGGAATGGAAACGTGTCAGGATTTTTTAATCGATAGATGACGTCCAAATAATATTGAAAATGGGTCAAAACACATACTGCAAGTTCGTACGAATTTATAAAATTTATGGAAAAACGCTGCAAATTTTACACAAGGGTTTATTATTCTTCGATGTAGGTTACTTGTGCAAAAATTTAATTATTTGTCAACGAGAGAAAGCCTTATAGATCGCAACAGTGAAATCGGATCGTTCCGGGGCCCCCAAAAATTGATTCTAAGTCCAAGAATACTTCGAAAACTTCACCTAACTCGATCCCATAGCCAAAAGCCTTCAAAAAACTCCTCCCACAACCCCATTTGAGCCCCATAGCGCCCCGCGGGTTTGGGCGATCGAGCTGAAAACTTTGCGGGCACCACTAGATGGTAAACCGAGTATTTTGTCAAAATTTCGGATTTAAAAAAAATTCCTACTGCCCAAAACGGCCCGGACGGCGCACAGTGGGGCCAATGACCTCAAAAGGTGGCGGAAATTATTCTTGGCAAATAAGTGACTGAAAAATGTGTATTTGGCATAGAAAAACACAAATAAACACAAGCATAAAAAAATACAAATAATGCCTCAATATGCCTGATATGCCTGATTGACTGATGGCCTGATATGCCTCAAAGAGGAAATCATGGGGTCTGAAGTGATAAGTAAGTGGTTCAATATGTCATAAGTGTTCGAAAGTTATGGCGGTTACGAGCTATGACAGACAAAACTAATAAACTAAAAATAAAAAAATTCAGTAAAAAATTCATAAACGAATAATTGGCAAAAATTGGCAAGATTTATTTTTTTTTACACATTCTGCAGTTCCGCCAGAATACGAGAAAAATAATGGCGTTGCTGGTTCATGTTGGGTCAAGGGTCGTTTTCACCTATATATATTTACGTTTAACGGTTTTCTCCAGTTTATGTACGAGTACAATAAAAGGAAGCAATACTGATAGGTAAATAAAATATTTTTGTATAGTAAGCACTTACCTGAAGCACTTTCAGACTGAAAGTTTCAGTCATCGTTGAAAAATAAAACAGCTTGCAGTGACCAGTGGAATAAATGAACTGCACAAGTAGATCCGGGCAGAAGACGAAGAGAGATAAGAATTGACTCCCTCCACTAACCCCCGGACAGGCTTCAGCCGCAAAATAATAAGGGGAATTGTCCAACTATATATTAGCTACCAACTCACGAAGAAACCTGCCGCGAGGCGCGACTTTATTTTTTTGGACTTTCCGCCACCTTTTGAGCTCATCGGCCCACTGTGCGGCGGACGGACATTTTGGCTTTAGAATGTAGACCTCTTGAAACGGATAATGTCAAATTTTGAGGCCGATCGGAGTCGTCGACCTCTGTTGCGATTACGTAGTTGTTTTATTCCAAAAATAATAAACCAAAATTGTAATTTGAATTTTGGCGGTCAGCTGCTATTGGTTGACGAGTTGGCCACCATTAAAAAACTAAAAACTGAAGGATCGGTCACGGAGAATAAATTGATTTATATCAGGACTAAGTTGAATCAATCTATCAATACGCACGAATGAATCAATACATCATTTGACATTTGAAGACAGAAGACATTAAATGTTGAAATTTTGTTCAAATTTTGAAAATCGACCTGTACGCTGGTGTCTTTGATTGGGAACCGGAACCGGTGTAGATGACGTCACCTACACCTGTTTTCGAATCGGCCAAAATAACAAGACTACGTGAACAACTTGAAACTACGTGAACGATTTTTTTTTTCTCACAAAAATAATGTATTTTTCCCGTGTTGACTTCTAACAACAGAATGATGTAACCTGAAATTCAGGTGCATTTCCATTTCTAATTGTTTTATTTTGGGGGACCATTGTGTTCAATTTGAGGTACTTTAAGGAGACATTGAAGTCTTTGCCGAGGTGAGGCTCTTTCAGGAGCAAAAAAGTGGTTGTCGGGAAGGGGCCGTAGTGTGGCGTCAGATTGAGGGGGCGTATCTGTTCCCAGGCTCCGGTCTCGTCATATCTGCGAATCTCCCCTTGATACAGGCTTCTGCAGGCACTTTCGGGTACTCGACAAGTCTATTAGGTAGCAGATAGGAGAGAACCCGCAGGACATCCTTCCGACCTTCTGCGCTCTCTGGTCCGCCCTCTAGCGGCCCGCCGCCCAACTTGACCCGCTTCGAAGGGGAGAAGGAGAAGTCGAGCCGAAGAACCGGCTTAGTCGACCAACCGCCCTTCTTCAGTGCGTGTCGTCATCCTCTCCCCGAAGGGCCTTTTCGACGCTTTCGTCGTCATCGCGCGCTCTCCCCCACCTGACTACCTGTTGTGCCTCTTCAACTATGGCGCTCCTTTGACGATTTATTTTATTTCAAACGGCTCCCCCTCGCCCTCCGTTCGTCCTGAAAATTGTTTTCTCCCGGAAATATCCAAGTGACAGTGTGTGTGGAATCTAGTGCTTTCATAACCTTCGTGTGTGTGCGCCATGAAATGAATCCACATCAACATCCTACCTGAAACACCAAGGAGATGGATTTACCTCTACTTTTATGTAAGTTCACCTCAACAATGCTCATCACCATTACCGACAAAATTCAATCATTGCCGAATACACTCGACAGTTCAGTGCATTTCAACACAACTATTACCCTTATCACAGTTGTCGATAACACGACCGGTAACACTATTGTGAAATCATCCCACATCCTGCCTTCTTTCCCATCCTTCAGCGAAAGCAGTTTTTTTTTTCACTTATCCCACAAACGTGAATCATAATTTTCGTGATGTTGCGGGAGAAAGTGACGTCACAACACCTGGAGAACAAAAACAAACAGGATGAAGCGTCACAAAAGGTTTCCCACGAGACAAAAGGGGCCTCCTTGTGGGGCAGCTGTTCCTTCACGTTCACGATCACGAAACGCCACTGTTGATGACATTTTCGATTCTGTCAAAAGGTTGCCGTTAATAATTTTATTTATTAATTTACTTTGATTTCATCCACCGCTTGGGTTTTTATGTGGCCGTTTGACGGGTTTTGTTTTGTAGTTACCTCGCGCGAAGGTTATGTTTCGCCTTTGAGAGGAACTTTCGCTTTTGAAAGGCCACTTGGGGAAATCCCCGGTAATCAACTTCTCTCTCGGTTTTTTATTGTTCGAATAACACACCTTTGTATTCGTGTCGGAGGTCGACAATTTTGATCGGTCTCAAAATTTGTCATTACCTATACGTTTCAAAGTGTGTAGGTACTTAATTTTGACAAAATATTAGGTTTACTATAATAATAATAATAATAAGAAGAAAACTTTATTGAGCAAAGACAATACGATAAGTAAAAAACGTCCATAAAAGCTCACATAAATTACTTAGATGACAGACATAAGCCCGTAGGGCGGGGTAGAGGCATAAAATTAAACAATACAATAAATTATATAAGAAAAGGAAAAAACTATTTTAAAAACGCTGCAAATTTTACACAAGGGTTTATTATTCTTTGATATAGGTTACTTGTGCAGAAATTAAATTCTGTCAATGAAAAAATTAAAAAAAAAATTTTTTTTGGATTTTTATTTCAAAAAAATTTTTTTTTGGATTTTTTTGTTCAAAAATGTGTTTTTTCAAAAATTCTTTATTTTTAACTCAAAAAATATTTAACATCCTGGGATCCTTCAAAAATCCCATTTTTAGCCCCATGAAAGCCCTAAAGATCGCCCCAGTGAAATCGGATCGTTCCGGGACCCCAAAAAATGGATTCTACGTCCAAAAATACTTCGAAAACGACACCTAACTCGATCCCATAGCTAAAAGCCTTCAAAAAACCCCTCCCGTAGCCCCATTATAGCCCCAGAGCGCCCCACGGGTTTGGGCGATCGGACTGAAAACCTAGCGGGCACAACTAGATGGTAAACCAAGTATTTTGTCAAAATTTCAGATTAAAAAAAAATTCCTACTGCCCAAAAGGGCCCGTACGGCGTACGACGGACGGACATTTCGGTTTTGGAATGTAGACCTCTTGAAACGGATAATGTTAAATTTTGAGGCCGATCGGAGTCGTCGACCCCCGTCGTGAAAACATTGGTGTATTATTCCAAGAATAATAAACCAAAATGGAGAAGGATAGAGGGGGGGGGGGGGGGGGGGGGTTGTGCCCACTAGGTTTTAAGCCCGATCGCCCAAACCCGTGGGGCGCTATGGAACTCAAATGGGGCTACGGGAAATAGTCCAGTCAATAGGTGATTTTTCGATGCAAAGCGTGGTGTAGAATTTTTCTCAACGGTTCTATAATATAGAACATATTATGTTTTTTGGGGTGCTGAACATGAATCCGAAGCTTCCCAACAACATTTCTGGGACGCTCGCCGACAAAATCGTGATAAACCTCGAAATTTCGGCACTTTTTTTGGTTTTTTTACGGATAACTTTGGAAGGATGCGTTATAAGTGAAAATTACCTATATAGAAAATCAAAGAGCACAAAGTTCTGCGTCGAATGAACTACCTTAAAGTTAAAATAGACCCAACCGTAAGGGCGCGACGGGCTGTCAAAAAAGTCGATTTTTTACAACTTTGCGAAAAATCAAGAAAACTTCCACTTTGAATGCCTGCTGCTCAAACTCTCACCTAAAAACTCATTGAATAGAAGTTGGAGGGCATCGAATTCTGCCCCAGAGAGCACAAATAATGTTACTTGTGGTCAAACGTAATTTTAAAAATTAATTAACAATAATGGGCTTCTTGAAAAGGTCAGAATTCAGCATTTCTGACAACATATTCGGATTCAGCACCCTTTAAAACCCATATACCCCAATTTTTAGTTCGAAAATCCGTATAGGTACGTGCCGAGTTGTTTTCGAAATGTTAGAGATTTTGAAATGAACGCCGGGCATATTTGACGTCACACCTCGCCAGGCTGGGCGTCGAGTAGTTGGGCACTGAGCCGCCAGAGCGCTAAATAATAAATCTGAACAGAATCGGAATAAAAACACTCGGCCCGGGTCGATTTTTGAATAACCTTCTTTGATAATAACCTCGATGCTCAATTTTCGAATGACCTTCTATAATGAATGAACTTAACCCGATTTTCGATTTTTGGGGTCGACTTTTTGCGTAGCAAAGTTGGCTGACTTGCGTAGATGAGAGAGAGGGATCTCCCGGCCAATCAAAAGACGACGAAGCAGCCCACGTCATGTACCCTCTCCAGACCTCGGAATTCAAATATCATATTTTTCCTAAGGCCCTATAAATAATTGAAACGGGTTTTCTGCAATATGGACCCGTTTTCGTAACTTCTGAAGCACGACCTTTGCAGGATAAACATTTTAAAAAATCATTAAAGGAGCTCATTGTTTATCATTTGAACAATTATTGGAAACACTCCTGAGCGAGCGGCTGCTTGTCCAGACATAAAGAACCTAACACAAAAAAGGTCGACCTGGAGCATTAATTGTGGTAGTAGCCAATTTTTTTAGGATCTCTGCAGGGAGTAAGAATCCAGATTCGCGAATATGAAAATCGTGTGGAAGCGGCATAGTAGCCGAAAAACCCCAATTTATGGCACTTTTGTTTATTATTCTTGGGGTGCCTGTGATTCCACCCCGGGTGCTCATTAACTGAAGGGTAATCATGCGGGGCTAATCCCTCTGGGTCGGCCCTTCCTTTGGATTCCACCACGGTAGGGGACGATTGTGGAAGATGGGCCTTGGGATTCCGCTTGCAACGTTATGACTGCTGCTCTTCGGATCCAGCCAATGTAGAAACGGTTTCACACTAGGTGACAAAATTTGCTTTTAATGCAGAGATCGTATCCGTATCAAGTCGGGAGTTCGGTGTGTTACTCCGCTATTGAAGTGTTGAAATTTGAAGTTGTGGAAAGTGAACGTGGGAAGTCAAGCAGAAGTCTACTGCTTTGGCTCGACCTGTTGGTTGGTTTGGCTCTGCTTGGCTCATGTCCTGTTGGGCTCATGTATTTTGGTTTGAGCCTTGTCTCAACATTTCGATTGGCCCAAGTCTATGGAATGCACTCGGTTCCAAGAGATGCGGCTGTCGATCCAGAATCCCAGGAAGTTCGTGAGTTGTCGCCCAATCATTCAAATAGAACCGATGATCCTACCCCTTGTCGAAGTTCAGTCTGTGAGAATTGGATGTCGACCGAGCTTGCAAAATTTCGTAAGTTGGAGATTGAGGCACAGGGCGTCAGAGGGAGCCATTCAGTAGCACAGCCATATTTACATTAACACCCAGCTTTGTCTGCTGTTAAATTGGTATCTAGCTAGATCGTTTACGTACAGCAAAAACAGGGTTGGCCCCAGAACAGAACTCTGCTTTACCCCTGCTGCCTTACGGCTCGATCTGTTCTATGGTTTGGCTCCGTTTGATCTTTCAACCTGGAGTGGAATCCAAAGGTTTCGGTTGGATGATATTAACGGAGGGTGCGGAATCCCAAGGTATTGGTAGGGTGACGCTAATGGATGGTGTGGAATCCCAAGATATTCCTAAGCCGATCTGAGCTCATAATGAGGGTCCGTGGTGGAATCCATAGCCCCCCTATTCTTGGAATAATACACCTGTTTTCGCGACGGAGGCCGAAGACTCCGTTCGGCCTCAAAATTTGACATTATCCGTTTCAAGAGGTCTACATTCTAAATCCGAAATGTCCGTCCGCCGTATGGAGTACGCCTTCAGGGCCGTTTTGGGCATTAGGCTTTTTTTTTTTAATCTGAAATTTTGACCCAATACTCGGTTTACCATCTAGTTGTGCCCGCAAGGTTTTCAGTCCGATCGCCCAAACCCGTGGGGCGCTATGGGGCTACGGGAGGGGTTTTTGAAGGCTTTTGGCTATGGGATCGAGTTAGGTGTCGTTTTCGAAGTATTTTTGGAAGTAGAATCCATTTTTTGGGTTCCCGGAACGATCCTATTTCACTGTTGCGATCTATAGGGCTTTCATGGGGCTAAAAATGGGATTTTTGAAGGATTCCAGTCAAACATTTTCAAGTAAAAACGAAAACTTTTGAAAAAAAAAAAAAAAAATCAAAAAGGTTGTTAGGTTCTATATAACTCGACAAGCAAACACTCGCTCAGGAGTGTTTCCGAACCTATAATTCATTTTTAAAGTTACGTTTGAACAAAAGTAATATTATTTATGCTCTTTGAACGCAGTTGTCAGCTTCTATTAAATGGGTTTTTACGTGGGAGTTACCATTTTTAAGCTGCAGACATTCAAACTTGAAATTATCTTGATTTTTCGCAAAGTGGGGAAAAAATCGGCACTTTTTACAACCCATCGCGACGCTTCGCGACCTTACGGCTGGGTCAATTTTAACTTGAAGGTAGCTCATCCGACGCAGAATTTTGTGTTCTCTAATTTACTACATAGAAAATTTTCACCTATAACGCACCCTTTCCAACCGAAGAAAAAAAATTTTTTTTTTCAAACAGTGACCGTGAAATCACTGACGGGAGGATGACGGAAGGTGATTGGACAGCCACGTCCAGGACGAGACAATTTGACGCTTTGACACTTTGAAAGGAACTGAAACGAACTTTCGGTGTGTGTTCTAGACAGTTGAGATGCGCGGAAATCGAAAGGCGGGAGAAAACAAGTGGGGAAAAAACAGCTGTGTCTATCAAAATTCAAGAAACAGCTTGAACGAGCTGCTACTAGCAATTATGTGAACATATACCTAACATAACATAATAATAATACTTTTATTATGCTCCGTTATTTGTTCATATAGAGGAGAATAATATTATTATTCTCCTCTATATTTTCAAAGTAAATTACATACCTTAAAATTGTGAGAACCCCTGAGGGAGAATCTCCAGATGTTGACGATGATGCTGAGGGGGCGGGAATTTTCGATTAACCCGCGAAACCCTCTTTTTCAAGACATCAAAGTTGGGGAGGTCGAACCTGGACACGGACGGAGAATGACGTATTTAAGGTTTTTTTTTTGTTTTTTTTTTTTTTTTTTTCTTTTTTCAATTGACTGAACTTATTAATCGGAAAAATGAGAAAAGCGGTTCTAGATAAAGTCAAATACATTAATAAAAAATATAAAAAATCAACTCAAAAAATTATAATGGGGCTTGGAAAACGTTCCGGACATCAAAATGTCGCTTTCTGGGAGAATGGCCCGTATACTTATTGAGGTATTACTTATTTAAAAAAAATTGCCATAAATTGGGGTTTTTCGACTACCACGCCGCTTCAACACGTTTTTCATACTCGCGATTCTGGATTCGTACTCCCAGGAGAAGTCCTAAAAAATTGGCTACTACCTCAATTAATGCTTCCGGTCGACCTTTTTTGTGTTAGGTAACCTAACTTAGGTTCTTTATGACTGGACAAGCAGCCGCTCACTCAGGAGTGTTTACAAACGTTTATTCATTTTTAAAACTACGTTTGACCACAAGTAACATTATTTTTACTCTCTGAACGAAGCATTAGATGCTCTACAACTTCCATTCAATGAGTTTTTAGGTGACAGTTACCGTTTTTGAGCAGCAGGCATTCAAAGTTGAGGTTATCTTGCAAAGTTGGAAAAATTGGCCTTTTTTTGGTGGCCCATCGCGCTCTCAGGGCTGGGCCAATTTTAACTTTAAGGTAGTTCATTCGACGCAGAATTTTGTGCTCTTTAATTTGCTATATAGGTAATTTTCACTTATAACGCACCCTTTCAGAGTTATCCGCTAAAAACCAAAAACGTGCCGAAATTTCAAGGTTTATCACGATTTTGACGGCGAGCGTCCCAGAAATGTTGTTGGGAAGCTTCGCATTCGTGTTCAGCACCCCCCCCCCCCCCCCCCCCCAAAAAACCATAAAACCGTTGAGAAAAATTCCACACCATCGACTGAAGAGGTTTTTGATGGTTTACGGGTATGATATCGAGTGGGGTGTTGTTTTCGAAGTATTTTTAACGCAGAATCCGTTTTTGGGGTTCCCAGAACGATCCGATTTCACCGTGGGTATCTATGGGGCTTTCATGGAAGTACAAATAGAGCTTTTGAAGGATGTTAGGCCTCCTGCACATTGTAGTATTCTACTATTAGTCCAATCAATCTAGACATCAATTCTCAAAATTTAAAGTCTGGTGTACTTTATTTCACAAACAATTTTTAAATTTCGCAAACTTTTTTAAATATTTTTCTGGTGTCCTTAACTCACAAATAAGCGACACTTTTTTGTTATTTGAGAAATAAAAGATAGCAATTCTTTCCGGATTTTTAATGCTAATTCCGATTTCGAAATCAAATTTTTTCTATTTGCCGTACTTTTTTCAAAAACCATTTAAAAGTGTATAAAGCGGTGTTTTTTGTGTGGTTACTTTGTCAACTCAACTGCTGTTTCCCGTTGAATGGAAGAAGATAGCTAAAATCGGGTTTCAAATTCGGATTCTGCAACTCATAAAATATAGAAAGAGTGTTTTAAAGTGACAAATTGATTTTTGAAACGCTATCTTTTTAACACTCAAACGTAGCTAGAAAATAGTTAGAGCCTATATGAGCTATATCTCAAAAACTATACCTGATCGGGAAAAACGAGTTTCAAATTTGGATTCAGCACACTGAAAAACCTTAACACCAACCCTCATTTCCTCGGTACCAGGCAACACCTTTTTTTTATTGGCCAGTGTAATTGATACGTCCAATTATCATTGACTTAATACAATGACTCATAATATGGAACAATTATTGTTCCGTATTATGAGTCATTGTTCTGTGATTCGCAGAATAATAAACCTATAACTAAAACAATTTCTCCTCTCGACGTGTGGCGAACCTTTTGCCAAACTCTTTCGGACCTTTTATTACGCCCATTACTATCTGTCAGAGCGAGATTGAGTCAGCTTTATCCTTGGGAACCTGAAACGGGTAAAAACAATCCGCTAACGGAGGGGGGGGGGGGTAAAAAAAAAAGACTTCCTGACGAATCAATCCGAAAGGGATCGGTCACTTCACTTGCCGCAAGAGTAAAAACAACCGCCCGTTTTGCGGTTGAACAGCGTATTGCTCCGTCCATGTTTCTTCCCGACTTTCGTTTCTAGTTGAAAAAAGAAAAAAAAAAAAAAATGCTGAAGAGAAATGTTGACACTTTTCCTACGCCCCGCCATTAATCAGAGCAAATCTGCCATCTTTTGCCTGGACGTTGACACCTTGATTTGTGTTTATGGGGGACAAAGAATCTCCTTGGAAGGGGAACGGATAGTGTGGGAGGAATGTTAACCAATTGGGGGTGGGGATATTACATGGACGTGTATCGAATTCAAAAGTAACGCGCAATTTTGAAATGATGATTTATCGGATTTCGATACGACAACTTGTTTCAAAACTTGTTCTGTCAATGTACTGCAGCACCTGAATGGCCGATGACTTGAAGTTGTATAAAAACAGGTGACATGTGGTGCACCTTCCATGATGGCGGGTAGATTACGTTTGCGCCAGAAATTATTTATGTCTATTATAGACCAGACGCCATAGCGTGCCAGAGGGTTTGACTCGTACAAGAAATGGTGTGGAAGCTTTTTTTTTTTTTTTTAAATAATTTTTTTATATTTTTTTTCAATATTATGGGTCTGAAAAACAACATAAAACGCTGCAAATTTTACACAAGGGTTTATTATTCTTTGATATAGGTTACTTGGGCAGAAATTTAATTCTGTGTCAATGAAAAAATTTAAAAAAAATATTTTTGGATTTTTATTTTTCAAAAAATATTTTTTCTCAAAATTTTTGTTTTTTACATGAAAAATATTTGACCTCCTGGGATCCTTCAAAAATCCCATTTGTAGCCCCATGAAAGCCCTATAAATCGCAACGGTGAAATCGGATCGTTGCGGGAACCCAGAAGATGGATTCTACGTCCAAAAATACTTCGAAAACGACACCTAACTCGATCCCATAGCCAAAAGCCTTCAAAAAAACCCTCCCGTAGCGCCCCACGGGTTTGGGCGATCGGACTGAACACCTTGCGGGCACAACTAGATGGTAAAGCAAGTATTTTCTCAAAATTTCAGATTTAAAAAAAAATTCCTACTGCCCAAAACGGCCCGGGCGGCGGACGGCGGACGGACATTTCGGATTTAGAATGTAGACCTCTTGAAACGGATAATGTCAAATTTTGAGGCCGATCGGAGTCGTCGACCCCCGTCGCGAAAACATAGGTGTATTATTCCAAGAGTAATAAACCAAAACTGAAGCAAAATATTGGCCGGTAGAACTATTGGCGGCGAATAAGCCTCGATTTTTCCTGACATTTTCGATTTTTTCGCTTGCTGGGTGTTCGGTGGAGTCATTGGCAGAGGAGGATCTGGCAACAGAGCTCTGGGGGTTGCAGAACTCAAGGGCTCAGAAGGAAGCGACTGGAGGAGGTGGGATAAAAGGTGTGAATGGTAGAGGGGGCAATGCACTGAATGAGTGTGGTGGTACCATCTGCCCACATGGTGGAGTCAGGGGCAGATCAGCAACTCGAGATGCAGAAGAGGACGGAGGGCCTGCTGATAGCTGCTGTGGGGCCAAAGCCACTCCACCAGTCGGTAGGGGCATGGAAAAATCCGAAGATGGTTTCAGCTTGTAGTCGCTGAGGTGGAATCGAGTGGGTGATGTTAGCTAAAGGGATCAGGTGTTCTCGAAGTTGACGTTCGCGTAGTTCTAGGTGCGCGTGGTTCTACGACTGCAAGAAACTGTTCTACCTACCGTACAAAATATTTCGAACATCCGCTTTTATTCAAATGCCTCGCACTTTCTGGGCTCGCAAAAATCCCGCGGGGCCAGCTTAAATTCCGCGGGAAATTCCGTATTTTCAAAAAATTTGATTATGTGTATTTAAACCTCAAATAATTATCTAGGACCCTACCCTGGATTATTTAAGGCACCTTTTAGTTCCACGATCGTAGCTCGTGCAAAATATAGTGTCTGACAGCTCCCAGCTGAATTCCAGGACAATAAAAAGACCGAATTCGCTGGTCATGCACATGCGCCGTTCACTCCATCCACCCTTCTAAGACGTTTTCTGTGATGTACTCAAACCATTAATGTGAATCACCTTTTGAGATTTTGTACTATTGTACTATTATGTAGGTAGGTACTGACCTTTGGCGTCCGTTATTTTAGGCGCTTTGATGAGCGATAAACTTTATCATTAGTTACATTATTTTTGTTACATTTACATGACATACTTACATTCATCGGCATTCGTATTATCTGATGACTCAAAACAGCTTGAATCACGTAAGTGAAGGGGCGAATTTATCTTTTTCCGACGGGTGACGAATGAATGGCGTAACACGAAGGAACTCATGAAATTCATCGGTTCCGTAATACGTTGTCGTTTTATTAGTTTACGCGATTCACGGTTAGCTTTTGGTTTTGCCGACTACTATTCGAAACACCGAAGTCATAGTCAAGGGTTGTTTTAAATTTGTCATCATTCAGACTCGCTCGATCTTGTTTTTACACGGATTATTTCGAGTTTTGATTTTGTTGGCGCACAAGCTCATCACTACTGTATCAAGAACATCACTCACTGTTCGGATCACAAAAGAACAGGAGAAATCTACACCACACTAGAGCACAATCGGACTGTGAAACGACATAAATAAAAAGGTTAAATTTCAAAAGCCCCCCCCCTTGTTACCACATTCTTTTTACTAGTAAATAATGATGTTATTAGCCCTCAAACATAAGCAACATAACAACCACTTTCTCGGTCAGGGGGGCTCGCTCCACTCGCCCAAGTGACAGTCGCTCAACGCTCTAAATTTAACGGGCGTAAAATTGTCAGGGGAATACAGAGAGAAATCGTCTTCCCACAAACCAGAATATTTCCGAAATTAGTGTGGAATGAACCGTTTTCCTAAATTTCCCCCCAACGTTTCCCCGCCTCTCCACCTTTCCAAGGTCCCTGGCACCCTCCGTTCTTCCGTTCTCTCCTTCCTTCCGAGGTGGATCTCTTCAAATCGTTCAAATTAAACTCGCGTTCTAAATCCGCCGGGTTTATCGGGTATTTAATATTACATTTTGGATCTCTAGGTAGGATAATATCCTATTATGGAAGAAACGCTGACTCAATTGGACCATAAACAACGAAGATAGTGAGGGTTGTGCAAATTTGTGCTCATCAAAAATTTCGCTCAACCCGCTTATCGGGTGTAAAATTGGCCGAGGAATCCAAATTCGCCAAAAAAAAGTAAATTAGGGGTTCCCATTTAAAATAAGAAAGCTGGGCGCAAGTGCGCCCATTTGCGCGCATTTTCTGGCGTTCTCAACCCTACCAGCAGGAGATGTCTGGGAGGCGGAGACGTAGAAAAAAAATCTGCGTACTTTTATACCTACCTATTTGTATCACTTGGCGTTTAGGAAGAGTAGGCTTATGACATACATGCATACAGACGCGTTTAGAATTAGTGGATTAGATTACTGAAACTTATAAGTTTAAAATTAAATTGATTAAAATTGAGATCGGGGATTTTTTTCCGAAACCTCGGGGACTTTTTTCCAGGTAAGCAAAAATGGGGATTTTTTCCTGGGACTTTTTTTTCCCGCACACCGAATTATGATCCGTGTGCACCTTGAATTGATGCAAGTGTTTGAAGAATAAAGTTCTTTGCTACTCGAAATGCCATCAAAGCAACCCATGCGTAAATAAGTGATGTCACATTTGTCGACTCCGTACATGACATGTAGAACACATTGTGTTTTACACTTCGTCAATTCCACACTTTAACGTCTGGTGTTCCCTTATTTTACGTAATACCTAGTTATTTCATATAATCCCGAAGAAAAGCTTGTACAAAACTTTGAATTCTGCGTTCTAACTGAAACCGCTCGTTATTCCATATATATAGTATATATACTAACTAGCTATTTTATGTATTAACTGAATTTCACACTTCAACGGTAATAATCAACACTTATAATATATTTATATTATAAAATATTTCGTATCAAAACAAGACAAAAAAAAACAAACAAAAAACTGGGGTGTGGTTTTATGTAACCACGGTAAAAGTGAAACTTTTTTCCCACTAGTCTCTCCGGCTCGCTTCGCTCGCTCCCCTAGTGGGGTACGTAGCATCGATGGACACGTTTTTTATGTCTAGTCCCCCCCCCCCCCATTTCCTACTCATTCACCTACCCTTGTATCTCCACCCACGGCTTCATTTTGGCGTTTTCTCAAATTGATTTCTAACGTTGCACCTGATAACAACAAAACAAGCGGCATTGTTTACTGCATCCATTAATAACATAAATAAATATAAAATGGGGACATAATGACGAAGAACAAGTACGAAAGAAATGTGTGATAAATCGAGAGCTTTCCAACGAATGTTGAACGATTTTTGTACGATTATAACTGGCGAAGATGAAGTTCCGTAGCAACGAATCGGTTGTAAGCGAAAATCAACGGTAGCGTGACGGGACAAGAAACGACACACAGACCAAAAAATTTGGGACGATGTAATTAAAGTTTCACTTTTAAAAAAAACGGACGGTAGACCCATGGTTCTACAGTCAGATCATTTAATAATGATTAATTTTTCGCCTCATTCTAAACTCTTGGAATTTCGACCCTCTACTTGTAACCAACCGCCAAACTTCCTTATAGACCAATCATGTGATTATAGTTTTCGCGGTTATGTTGCGTAACGCTTTTTCATGTCGTGACGGGGAAAAAAAATGAAAACGTCCTGTTAATCGTTATTAAATGATAAAAAGCTGCAAATTTTACACACGGGTTTATTATTTTTTGATAACCTATATTATCGGTTTGTAGGGCAGAGGACCGGCTTTTATACTAGGCGTTTTTTCGGAAGAAAAAGGCCAGGTTTGTATCAGTCTTTAATTACTGCGTCAAGCTTTCTGGAGTAGCTGGGATCCCTTCTTCAGGATCTTAAAATGTAGAATTAGATTGGTTGTTAACAATCATCGTCTGGGGGCTACTATGGAATCACATCCGGTTTGTCTTTTAGTTTCTATCATATCACTTACAGTGTTGGGGCTTACTGGGTTACTATACATCGGCGACTAGGTACATTTTCATTGGCTAGAGTTTGATTTTAGATCACATGCTTATTAAAACGTATTTTACAAAATTGTTGAAGTATGATCACGTTGTGTTGTTTATTTGCTAAGCTTGTGTTGTCTATTAGCAAATAAACAACATAACGTGATCATACTTCAAAAATTTTGTAAAATAAGTATTTAATAAGCATGTGATGTAAAATCAAACTCTAGCCAATGAAAATGTACCTAGTCGCCGATGTATAGAAACCTAGTAAGCCCCAACGCTGTAAGTTATATGATAGAAACTTAATGACAAACCGGATGTGATTCCATAGTAGCCCTCAGACGATGACTGTTAACAACCAATCTAATTCTACATTTCAAGGTCCTGAAGAAGGGAGCCCAGCTAATCCCGAAAGCTTGACGCAGTAATTAAAGACTGATACAAACCCGGCCTTTTTCTACCGAAAAAAAAACCTTATATTATAGGTTACTTGTACAAAAATTATTTCTGTGTCAATGGAAAAAATTTTGGGAAAAAAAGTATTTTTTTGGGGATTTTTTTTTTTTTTCAAAAACGTTTTTTCTACATTTTTTTTTTTTTTTCAAAAATTCTTTATTTTTTGATCGAAAAATATTTAACCTCCTGGGATCCTTCAAAAATCCCATTTTTAGCCCCATGAATGCCGCATAAATCGCCACAGTGAAATCGGATCGTTGCGGGACCCCAAAAAATGGATTCTACGTCCAAAACTACCTCGAAAACGACACCTAACTCGATCCCACAGCCAAAAGCCTTTAAAAAAAAAAACCCTCCCGTAGCCCCACTTTAGCCCCATAGCGCCCCACGGGTTTGGGCGATCGTACTGAAAACCTTGCGGGCACAACTAGATGGTAAACCAAGTATTTTGTCAAAATTTCAGATTTAAAAAAAAAATTCCTACTGCCCAAAACGACCCGGACGGCGGACGGACATTTCCGATTGGAATGTAAACCTCTTGAAACGGATAATGTCAAATTTTGAGGCCGATCGGAGTCGTCGACCTCGGTCGCGATTACATTGATGTATTATTCCAAGAATAATAAACCAAAATGTGTAAATCAGGAAAAATAGCCCAACTTTGAATCGCTGTATCCTGGAGGCTAATGCACCTACACAGCTGCGGTTGGTCCCAAAATGTAGTAAATTCTATCTAGTATAAAAAGTCATATAACGGCCATGATCAAAAAACCATCCCTTCATGGGCAAAATCGTGAAAAACTCAAAAAAGTACCGAAAAATAGCGGCTTTTGGCCAGGGAAACCAATACAAGACTTGTATTTATCAACTTAGTTGATAAAAGTACCTCCTCCCCATCCCTAACAATGGGTACAAAATCGCTTCTACCTGACAAAATGTTTGTGGGAAGTTGAAAAAAGGGAGGATGGGCTGAGGCTGTTTGTGTTTGAATAAACTGTAATTCAGATGGTCACTCAGGTCACGATCTCTGTCGGTTCTCGAAGGAAGGTACCTACTGCAATAGTTCGAGCAGTCTTCCAGGTTGTTACAGTTTCTACTCATGGGTCATTAACCCCGGGACCCGTTTTCGTAACTTCTGAAGCACGACCTTTGCAGGATAAACATTTTAAAAAATCATTAAAGGAGCTCATTGTTTATCATTTGAACAATTATTGGAAACACTCCTGAGCGAGCGGCTGCTTGTCCAGACATAAAGAACCTAACACAAAAAAGGTCGACCTGGAGCATTAATTGTGGTAGTAGCCAATTTTTTTAGGATCTCTGCAGGGAGTAAGAATCCAGATTCGCGAATATGAAAATCGTGTGGAAGCGGCATAGTAGCCGAAAAACCCCAATTTATGGCACTTTTGTTTATTATTCTTGGGGTGCCTGTGATTCCACCCCGGGTGCTCATTAACTGAAGGGTAATCATGCGGGGCTAATCCCTCTGGGTCGGCCCTTCCTTTGGATTCCACCACGGTAGGGGACGATTGTGGAAGATGGGCCTTGGGATTCCGCTTGCAACGTTATGACTGCTGCTCTTCGGATCCAGCCAATGTAGAAACGGTTTCACACTAGGTGACAAAATTTGCTTTTAATGCAGAGATCGTATCCGTATCAAGTCGGGAGTTCGGTGTGTTACTCCGCTATTGAAGTGTTGAAATTTGAAGTTGTGGAAAGTGAACGTGGGAAGTCAAGCAGAAGTCTACTGCTTTGGCTCGACCTGTTGGTTGGTTTGGCTCTGCTTGGCTCATGTCCTGTTGGGCTCATGTATTTTGGTTTGAGCCTTGTCTCAACATTTCGATTGGCCCAAGTCTATGGAATGCACTCGGTTCCAAGAGATGCGGCTGTCGATCCAGAATCCCAGGAAGTTCGTGAGTTGTCGCCCAATCATTCAAATAGAACCGATGATCCTACCCCTTGTCGAAGTTCAGTCTGTGAGAATTGGATGTCGACCGAGCTTGCAAAATTTCGTAAGTTGGAGATTGAGGCACAGGGCGTCAGAGGGAGCCATTCAGTAGCACAGCCATATTTACATTAACACCCAGCTTTGTCTGCTGTTAAATTGGTATCTAGCTAGATCGTTTACGTACAGCAAAAACAGGGTTGGCCCCAGAACAGAACTCTGCTTTACCCCTGCTGCCTTACGGCTCGATCTGTTCTATGGTTTGGCTCCGTTTGATCTTTCAACCTGGAGTGGAATCCAAAGGTTTCGGTTGGATGATATTAACGGAGGGTGCGGAATCCCAAGGTATTGGTAGGGTGACGCTAATGGATGGTGTGGAATCCCAAGATATTCCTAAGCCGATCTGAGCTCATAATGAGGGTCCGTGGTGGAATCCATAGCCCCCCTATTCTTGGAATAATACACCTGTTTTCGCGACGGAGGCCGAAGACTCCGTTCGGCCTCAAAATTTGACATTATCCGTTTCAAGAGGTCTACATTCTAAATCCGAAATGTCCGTCCGCCGTATGGAGTACGCCTTCAGGGCCGTTTTGGGCATTAGGCTTTTTTTTTTTAATCTGAAATTTTGACCCAATACTCGGTTTACCATCTAGTTGTGCCCGCAAGGTTTTCAGTCCGATCGCCCAAACCCGTGGGGCGCTATGGGGCTACGGGAGGGGTTTTTGAAGGCTTTTGGCTATGGGATCGAGTTAGGTGTCGTTTTCGAAGTATTTTTGGAAGTAGAATCCATTTTTTGGGTTCCCGGAACGATCCTATTTCACTGTTGCGATCTATAGGGCTTTCATGGGGCTAAAAATGGGATTTTTGAAGGATTCCAGTCAAACATTTTCAAGTAAAAACGAAAACTTTTGAAAAAAAAAAAAAAAAATCAAAAAGGTTGTTAGGTTCTATATAACTCGACAAGCAAACACTCGCTCAGGAGTGTTTCCGAACCTATAATTCATTTTTAAAGTTACGTTTGAACAAAAGTAATATTATTTATGCTCTTTGAACGCAGTTGTCAGCTTCTATTAAATGGGTTTTTACGTGGGAGTTACCATTTTTAAGCTGCAGACATTCAAACTTGAAATTATCTTGATTTTTCGCAAAGTGGGGAAAAAATCGGCACTTTTTACAACCCATCGCGACGCTTCGCGACCTTACGGCTGGGTCAATTTTAACTTGAAGGTAGCTCATCCGACGCAGAATTTTGTGTTCTCTAATTTACTACATAGAAAATTTTCACCTATAACGCACCCTTTCCAACCGAAGAAAAAAAATTTTTTTTTTCAAACAGTGACCGTGAAATCACTGACGGGAGGATGACGGAAGGTGATTGGACAGCCACGTCCAGGACGAGACAATTTGACGCTTTGACACTTTGAAAGGAACTGAAACGAACTTTCGGTGTGTGTTCTAGACAGTTGAGATGCGCGGAAATCGAAAGGCGGGAGAAAACAAGTGGGGAAAAAACAGCTGTGTCTATCAAAATTCAAGAAACAGCTTGAACGAGCTGCTACTAGCAATTATGTGAACATATACCTAACATAACATAATAATAATACTTTTATTATGCTCCGTTATTTGTTCATATAGAGGAGAATAATATTATTATTCTCCTCTATATTTTCAAAGTAAATTACATACCTTAAAATTGTGAGAACCCCTGAGGGAGAATCTCCAGATGTTTGACGATGATGCTGAGGGGGCGGGAATTTTCGATTAACCCGCGAAACCCTCTTTTTCAAGACATCAAAGTTGGGGAGGTCGAACCTGGACACGGACGGAGAATGACGTATTTAAGGTTTTTTTTTTGTTTTTTTTTTTTTTTTTTTCTTTTTTCAATTGACTGAACTTATTAATCGGAAAAATGAGAAAAGCGGTTCTAGATAAAGTCAAATACATTAATAAAAAATATAAAAAATCAACTCAAAAAATTATAATGGGGCTTGGAAAACGTTCCGGACATCAAAATGTCGCTTTCTGGGAGAATGGCCCGTATACTTATTGAGGTATTACTTATTTAAAAAAAATTGCCATAAATTGGGGTTTTTCGACTACCACGCCGCTTCAACACGTTTTTCATACTCGCGATTCTGGATTCGTACTCCCAGGAGAAGTCCTAAAAAATTGGCTACTACCTCAATTAATGCTTCCGGTCGACCTTTTTTGTGTTAGGTAACCTAACTTAGGTTCTTTATGACTGGACAAGCAGCCGCTCACTCAGGAGTGTTTACAAACGTTTATTCATTTTTAAAACTACGTTTGACCACAAGTAACATTATTTTTACTCTCTGAACGAAGCATTAGATGCTCTACAACTTCCATTCAATGAGTTTTTAGGTGACAGTTACCGTTTTTGAGCAGCAGGCATTCAAAGTTGAGGTTATCTTGCAAAGTTGGAAAAATTGGCCTTTTTTTGGTGGCCCATCGCGCTCTCAGGGCTGGGCCAATTTTAACTTTAAGGTAGTTCATTCGACGCAGAATTTTGTGCTCTTTAATTTGCTATATAGGTAATTTTCACTTATAACGCACCCTTTCAGAGTTATCCGCTAAAAACCAAAAACGTGCCGAAATTTCAAGGTTTATCACGATTTTGACGGCGAGCGTCCCAGAAATGTTGTTGGGAAGCTTCGCATTCGTGTTCAGCACCCCCCCCCCCCCCCCCCAAAAAACCATAAAACCGTTGAGAAAAATTCCACACCATCGACTGAAGAGGTTTTTGATGGTTTACGGGTATGATATCGAGTGGGGTGTTGTTTTCGAAGTATTTTTAACGCAGAATCCGTTTTTGGGGTTCCCAGAACGATCCGATTTCACCGTGGGTATCTATGGGGCTTTCATGGAAGTACAAATAGAGCTTTTGAAGGATGTTAGGCCTCCTGCACATTGTAGTATTCTACTATTAGTCCAATCAATCTAGACATCAATTCTCAAAATTTAAAGTCTGGTGTACTTTATTTCACAAACAATTTTTAAATTTCGCAAACTTTTTTAAATATTTTTCTGGTGTCCTTAACTCACAAATAAGCGACACTTTTTTGTTATTTGAGAAATAAAAGATAGCAATTCTTTCCGGATTTTTAATGCTAATTCCGATTTCGAAATCAAATTTTTTCTATTTGCCGTACTTTTTTCAAAAACCATTTAAAAGTGTATAAAGCGGTGTTTTTTGTGTGGTTACTTTGTCAACTCAACTGCTGTTTCCCGTTGAATGGAAGAAGATAGCTAAAATCGGGTTTCAAATTCGGATTCTGCAACTCATAAAATATAGAAAGAGTGTTTTAAAGTGACAAATTGATTTTTGAAACGCTATCTTTTTAACACTCAAACGTAGCTAGAAAATAGTTAGAGCCTATATGAGCTATATCTCAAAAACTATACCTGATCGGGAAAAACGAGTTTCAAATTTGGATTCAGCACACTGAAAAACCTTAACACCAACCCTCATTTCCTCGGTACCAGGCAACACCTTTTTTTTATTGGCCAGTGTAATTGATACGTCCAATTATCATTGACTTAATACAATGACTCATAATATGGAACAATTATTGTTCCGTATTATGAGTCATTGTTCTGTGATTCGCAGAATAATAAACCTATAACTAAAACAATTTCTCCTCTCGACGTGTGGCGAACCTTTTGCCAAACTCTTTCGGACCTTTTATTACGCCCATTACTATCTGTCAGAGCGAGATTGAGTCAGCTTTATCCTTGGGAACCTGAAACGGGTAAAAACAATCCGCTAACGGAGGGGGGGGGGGGTAAAAAAAAAAGACTTCCTGACGAATCAATCCGAAAGGGATCGGTCACTTCACTTGCCGCAAGAGTAAAAACAACCGCCCGTTTTGCGGTTGAACAGCGTATTGCTCCGTCCATGTTTCTTCCCGACTTTCGTTTCTAGTTGAAAAAAGAAAAAAAAAAAAAAATGCTGAAGAGAAATGTTGACACTTTTCCTACGCCCCGCCATTAATCAGAGCAAATCTGCCATCTTTTGCCTGGACGTTGACACCTTGATTTGTGTTTATGGGGGACAAAGAATCTCCTTGGAAGGGGAACGGATAGTGTGGGAGGAATGTTAACCAATTGGGGGTGGGGATATTACATGGACGTGTATCGAATTCAAAAGTAACGCGCAATTTTGAAATGATGATTTATCGGATTTCGATACGACAACTTGTTTCAAAACTTGTTCTGTCAATGTACTGCAGCACCTGAATGGCCGATGACTTGAAGTTGTATAAAAACAGGTGACATGTGGTGCACCTTCCATGATGGCGGGTAGATTACGTTTGCGCCAGAAATTATTTATGTCTATTATAGACCAGACGCCATAGCGTGCCAGAGGGTTTGACTCGTACAAGAAATGGTGTGGAAGCTTTTTTTTTTTTTTTTAAATAATTTTTTTATATTTTTTTTCAATATTATGGGTCTGAAAAACAACATAAAACGCTGCAAATTTTACACAAGGGTTTATTATTCTTTGATATAGGTTACTTGGGCAGAAATTTAATTCTGTGTCAATGAAAAAATTTAAAAAAAATATTTTTGGATTTTTATTTTTCAAAAAATATTTTTTCTCAAAATTTTTGTTTTTTACATGAAAAATATTTGACCTCCTGGGATCCTTCAAAAATCCCATTTGTAGCCCCATGAAAGCCCTATAAATCGCAACGGTGAAATCGGATCGTTGCGGGAACCCAGAAGATGGATTCTACGTCCAAAAATACTTCGAAAACGACACCTAACTCGATCCCATAGCCAAAAGCCTTCAAAAAAACCCTCCCGTAGCGCCCCACGGGTTTGGGCGATCGGACTGAACACCTTGCGGGCACAACTAGATGGTAAAGCAAGTATTTTCTCAAAATTTCAGATTTAAAAAAAAATTCCTACTGCCCAAAACGGCCCGGGCGGCGGACGGCGGACGGACATTTCGGATTTAGAATGTAGACCTCTTGAAACGGATAATGTCAAATTTTGAGGCCGATCGGAGTCGTCGACCCCCGTCGCGAAAACATAGGTGTATTATTCCAAGAGTAATAAACCAAAACTGAAGCAAAATATTGGCCGGTAGAACTATTGGCGGCGAATAAGCCTCGATTTTTCCTGACATTTTCGATTTTTTCGCTTGCTGGGTGTTCGGTGGAGTCATTGGCAGAGGAGGATCTGGCAACAGAGCTCTGGGGGTTGCAGAACTCAAGGGCTCAGAAGGAAGCGACTGGAGGAGGTGGGATAAAAGGTGTGAATGGTAGAGGGGGCAATGCACTGAATGAGTGTGGTGGTACCATCTGCCCACATGGTGGAGTCAGGGGCAGATCAGCAACTCGAGATGCAGAAGAGGACGGAGGGCCTGCTGATAGCTGCTGTGGGGCCAAAGCCACTCCACCAGTCGGTAGGGGCATGGAAAAATCCGAAGATGGTTTCAGCTTGTAGTCGCTGAGGTGGAATCGAGTGGGTGATGTTAGCTAAAGGGATCAGGTGTTCTCGAAGTTGACGTTCGCGTAGTTCTAGGTGCGCGTGGTTCTACGACTGCAAGAAACTGTTCTACCTACCGTACAAAATATTTCGAACATCCGCTTTTATTCAAATGCCTCGCACTTTCTGGGCTCGCAAAAATCCCGCGGGGCCAGCTTAAATTCCGCGGGAAATTCCGTATTTTCAAAAAATTTGATTATGTGTATTTAAACCTCAAATAATTATCTAGGACCCTACCCTGGATTATTTAAGGCACCTTTTAGTTCCACGATCGTAGCTCGTGCAAAATATAGTGTCTGACAGCTCCCAGCTGAATTCCAGGACAATAAAAAGACCGAATTCGCTGGTCATGCACATGCGCCGTTCACTCCATCCACCCTTCTAAGACGTTTTCTGTGATGTACTCAAACCATTAATGTGAATCACCTTTTGAGATTTTGTACTATTGTACTATTATGTAGGTAGGTACTGACCTTTGGCGTCCGTTATTTTAGGCGCTTTGATGAGCGATAAACTTTATCATTAGTTACATTATTTTTGTTACATTTACATGACATACTTACATTCATCGGCATTCGTATTATCTGATGACTCAAAACAGCTTGAATCACGTAAGTGAAGGGGCGAATTTATCTTTTTCCGACGGGTGACGAATGAATGGCGTAACACGAAGGAACTCATGAAATTCATCGGTTCCGTAATACGTTGTCGTTTTATTAGTTTACGCGATTCACGGTTAGCTTTTGGTTTTGCCGACTACTATTCGAAACACCGAAGTCATAGTCAAGGGTTGTTTTAAATTTGTCATCATTCAGACTCGCTCGATCTTGTTTTTACACGGATTATTTCGAGTTTTGATTTTGTTGGCGCACAAGCTCATCACTACTGTATCAAGAACATCACTCACTGTTCGGATCACAAAAGAACAGGAGAAATCTACACCACACTAGAGCACAATCGGACTGTGAAACGACATAAATAAAAAGGTTAAATTTCAAAAGCCCCCCCCCTTGTTACCACATTCTTTTTACTAGTAAATAATGATGTTATTAGCCCTCAAACATAAGCAACATAACAACCACTTTCTCGGTCAGGGGGGCTCGCTCCACTCGCCCAAGTGACAGTCGCTCAACGCTCTAAATTTAACGGGCGTAAAATTGTCAGGGGAATACAGAGAGAAATCGTCTTCCCACAAACCAGAATATTTCCGAAATTAGTGTGGAATGAACCGTTTTCCTAAATTTCCCCCCAACGTTTCCCCGCCTCTCCACCTTTCCAAGGTCCCTGGCACCCTCCGTTCTTCCGTTCTCTCCTTCCTTCCGAGGTGGATCTCTTCAAATCGTTCAAATTAAACTCGCGTTCTAAATCCGCCGGGTTTATCGGGTATTTAATATTACATTTTGGATCTCTAGGTAGGATAATATCCTATTATGGAAGAAACGCTGACTCAATTGGACCATAAACAACGAAGATAGTGAGGGTTGTGCAAATTTGTGCTCATCAAAAATTTCGCTCAACCCGCTTATCGGGTGTAAAATTGGCCGAGGAATCCAAATTCGCCAAAAAAAAGTAAATTAGGGGTTCCCATTTAAAATAAGAAAGCTGGGCGCAAGTGCGCCCATTTGCGCGCATTTTCTGGCGTTCTCAACCCTACCAGCAGGAGATGTCTGGGAGGCGGAGACGTAGAAAAAAAATCTGCGTACTTTTATACCTACCTATTTGTATCACTTGGCGTTTAGGAAGAGTAGGCTTATGACATACATGCATACAGACGCGTTTAGAATTAGTGGATTAGATTACTGAAACTTATAAGTTTAAAATTAAATTGATTAAAATTGAGATCGGGGATTTTTTTCCGAAACCTCGGGGACTTTTTTCCAGGTAAGCAAAAATGGGGATTTTTTCCTGGGACTTTTTTTTCCCGCACACCGAATTATGATCCGTGTGCACCTTGAATTGATGCAAGTGTTTGAAGAATAAAGTTCTTTGCTACTCGAAATGCCATCAAAGCAACCCATGCGTAAATAAGTGATGTCACATTTGTCGACTCCGTACATGACATGTAGAACACATTGTGTTTTACACTTCGTCAATTCCACACTTTAACGTCTGGTGTTCCCTTATTTTACGTAATACCTAGTTATTTCATATAATCCCGAAGAAAAGCTTGTACAAAACTTTGAATTCTGCGTTCTAACTGAAACCGCTCGTTATTCCATATATATAGTATATATACTAACTAGCTATTTTATGTATTAACTGAATTTCACACTTCAACGGTAATAATCAACACTTATAATATATTTATATTATAAAATATTTCGTATCAAAACAAGACAAAAAAAAACAAACAAAAAACTGGGGTGTGGTTTTATGTAACCACGGTAAAAGTGAAACTTTTTTCCCACTAGTCTCTCCGGCTCGCTTCGCTCGCTCCCCTAGTGGGGTACGTAGCATCGATGGACACGTTTTTTATGTCTAGTCCCCCCCCCCCCCATTTCCTACTCATTCACCTACCCTTGTATCTCCACCCACGGCTTCATTTTGGCGTTTTCTCAAATTGATTTCTAACGTTGCACCTGATAACAACAAAACAAGCGGCATTGTTTACTGCATCCATTAATAACATAAATAAATATAAAATGGGGACATAATGACGAAGAACAAGTACGAAAGAAATGTGTGATAAATCGAGAGCTTTCCAACGAATGTTGAACGATTTTTGTACGATTATAACTGGCGAAGATGAAGTTCCGTAGCAACGAATCGGTTGTAAGCGAAAATCAACGGTAGCGTGACGGGACAAGAAACGACACACAGACCAAAAAATTTGGGACGATGTAATTAAAGTTTCACTTTTAAAAAAAACGGACGGTAGACCCATGGTTCTACAGTCAGATCATTTAATAATGATTAATTTTTCGCCTCATTCTAAACTCTTGGAATTTCGACCCTCTACTTGTAACCAACCGCCAAACTTCCTTATAGACCAATCATGTGATTATAGTTTTCGCGGTTATGTTGCGTAACGCTTTTTCATGTCGTGACGGGGAAAAAAAATGAAAACGTCCTGTTAATCGTTATTAAATGATAAAAAGCTGCAAATTTTACACACGGGTTTATTATTTTTTGATAACCTATATTATCGGTTTGTAGGGCAGAGGACCGGCTTTTATACTAGGCGTTTTTTCGGAAGAAAAAGGCCAGGTTTGTATCAGTCTTTAATTACTGCGTCAAGCTTTCTGGAGTAGCTGGGATCCCTTCTTCAGGATCTTAAAATGTAGAATTAGATTGGTTGTTAACAATCATCGTCTGGGGGCTACTATGGAATCACATCCGGTTTGTCTTTTAGTTTCTATCATATCACTTACAGTGTTGGGGCTTACTGGGTTACTATACATCGGCGACTAGGTACATTTTCATTGGCTAGAGTTTGATTTTAGATCACATGCTTATTAAAACGTATTTTACAAAATTGTTGAAGTATGATCACGTTGTGTTGTTTATTTGCTAAGCTTGTGTTGTCTATTAGCAAATAAACAACATAACGTGATCATACTTCAAAAATTTTGTAAAATAAGTATTTAATAAGCATGTGATGTAAAATCAAACTCTAGCCAATGAAAATGTACCTAGTCGCCGATGTATAGAAACCTAGTAAGCCCCAACGCTGTAAGTTATATGATAGAAACTTAATGACAAACCGGATGTGATTCCATAGTAGCCCTCAGACGATGACTGTTAACAACCAATCTAATTCTACATTTCAAGGTCCTGAAGAAGGGAGCCCAGCTAATCCCGAAAGCTTGACGCAGTAATTAAAGACTGATACAAACCCGGCCTTTTTCTACCGAAAAAAAAACCTTATATTATAGGTTACTTGTACAAAAATTATTTCTGTGTCAATGGAAAAAATTTTGGGAAAAAAAGTATTTTTTTGGGGATTTTTTTTTTTTTTCAAAAACGTTTTTTCTACATTTTTTTTTTTTTTTCAAAAATTCTTTATTTTTTGATCGAAAAATATTTAACCTCCTGGGATCCTTCAAAAATCCCATTTTTAGCCCCATGAATGCCGCATAAATCGCCACAGTGAAATCGGATCGTTGCGGGACCCCAAAAAATGGATTCTACGTCCAAAACTACCTCGAAAACGACACCTAACTCGATCCCACAGCCAAAAGCCTTTAAAAAAAAAAACCCTCCCGTAGCCCCACTTTAGCCCCATAGCGCCCCACGGGTTTGGGCGATCGTACTGAAAACCTTGCGGGCACAACTAGATGGTAAACCAAGTATTTTGTCAAAATTTCAGATTTAAAAAAAAAATTCCTACTGCCCAAAACGACCCGGACGGCGGACGGACATTTCCGATTGGAATGTAAACCTCTTGAAACGGATAATGTCAAATTTTGAGGCCGATCGGAGTCGTCGACCTCGGTCGCGATTACATTGATGTATTATTCCAAGAATAATAAACCAAAATGTGTAAATCAGGAAAAATAGCCCAACTTTGAATCGCTGTATCCTGGAGGCTAATGCACCTACACAGCTGCGGTTGGTCCCAAAATGTAGTAAATTCTATCTAGTATAAAAAGTCATATAACGGCCATGATCAAAAAACCATCCCTTCATGGGCAAAATCGTGAAAAACTCAAAAAAGTACCGAAAAATAGCGGCTTTTGGCCAGGGAAACCAATACAAGACTTGTATTTATCAACTTAGTTGATAAAAGTACCTCCTCCCCATCCCTAACAATGGGTACAAAATCGCTTCTACCTGACAAAATGTTTGTGGGAAGTTGAAAAAAGGGAGGATGGGCTGAGGCTGTTTGTGTTTGAATAAACTGTAATTCAGATGGTCACTCAGGTCACGATCTCTGTCGGTTCTCGAAGGAAGGTACCTACTGCAATAGTTCGAGCAGTCTTCCAGGTTGTTACAGTTTCTACTCATGGGTCATTAACACAAATCGTCCATCTCTGAACTTTGGCAACTTTGAACCCCCTGAGCCGTCATCTGCCAGGGTAGTTCCTCATGAAGAAGACAAGTCCATAATACGCTTTTTCCTTTTGGGTTCAAAACTAGGGAAAAGCCTTTTGCCTCTCTGGGAGCTGCTTTTCAGGAGAAAAGTTTTCTAATTATTTGGACTGTTCACATCTGGCGGCCTCCGGGTTTTGGGGGAGACATATTGCCCAACTGCCCGAGGGTCTTCCCGGCCGATTAAAACTTCTCCAAAGGCCCCCAACGCCACATAACTACTGGAAGACGGTAGTCTTTTTTAATGCCCCCCTCTTTTTTTTCTCTCTCTGTCGTCTTCTTCTTGCGGTGACAACGCTGACACACATGTCCGCCACGGGTTGGAAAGCGGCCGCTCGCTGGGAACTTCTGAATGGGAAGCTCTGTTACGGGAGTGATGAACTTGAGCCACATGCGGATCAGTGCCAGACTCGCTGCTTGAATTTCAATGTCAGGAAAGTTAGAAACATGAGCCTCAATTTTTTGGCTGCACAACTACAAAGTGTTTCTTGAGTCTCTCTGGAATGCCTAACGACAGCGCCAAATTTTGAGGAACGATTGCGCCAGTTTTGGTTTATTATTCTTGGAATAATCATACAATAATATAAAATTGTGTTGGCCGACGTGTGGTAGCCGTGTGGTAGCCGTGTGGTTTGTTGGTACGGGATAACGCGTTCCTGAATGAGTTTTTTCACTTTCCGCTCGCTGGCCGTTTAGGGGGTCGAAAAAATTACGAAAAAATACGAGCCGTATGGATCAGACCTGGAGGTCGACGTCGGTCAAATCGAAAATCCGAAATTCGCCCGGGAAATTCGTCGAAAATTCGTCGAAAAATCGTCTTTCTCCCGTTAGTCCTACGTTTTCCACTTTCAACTCGCGCCAAAGCCCGTTTAAGGGGTCGAAAAAATTACGAAAAAATACGAGCCGTATAGATCAGACCTGGAGGAAGACGTCGGTAAAATCGTAATTCGGAAATTCGCCCGGGAAATTCGCCGGAAATTCGTCGAAAAATCGTCTTTCTCGCTTTTGTCCCACGTTTTTTCGGGTTCAAAAATACCCAGTAAGGAGCCATTTTTTGGGTATGGTATCCGCGAGCCAAATGCGCGCCAAAATATGGCCAATCCGATTCCGAAGTCGGATTTCAAAAAAACCGAGGGGGAGGGGGCGATTTCACGGTGAGAAGACAATTGGATCGTTTTAATTCGCGCGGGGCCAGGGATCTTAGAAAACGGAGGGTCCAGGGAACTTTGATAGATGGAGAGGCCTTTATTTAAAAAAAGTTGAATTGAATTAAAAATAATAATTTCCTAAACGGTAAGCCCTAGAAATACGCCGATTTTTTCTATCGTCTCTGCTACGAATAGGAGGGGCCGAGCGGAGCGAGGCCTTATGTCTGAGTAGGGGTTTGAACGTGTCCATCGATGCTACGCACCCCACAGGCGGCAATACACCCCACAGGCGGCAATACACCCCACTAGGGGAGCGAGCGAAGCGAGCCAGAGAGACTAGTACACCTATGTTTTGACGACTCCGATCGGCCTCAAAATGTGACATTATCCGTTTCAAGAGGTCCAAAACTGAAATGTCCGTCCGTCGTTTGGGCCGTTTTGGGAATTAGGAAGTTTTTTTAAATCTGAAATTTTGACAAAATACTTGGTTTACCATCTAGTTGTGCCCGCAAGGTTTTCAGTCCGATCGCCCAAACCCGTGGGGCGCTATGGGGCTAAAATGGGGCTACGGGAGGGGTTTTTTTGAAGGCTTTTAGCTATGGGATCGAGTGAGGTGTCGTTTTCGAAGTATTTTTGGACGCAGAATCCATTTTTGGGGGTCCCGCAACGATCCGATTTCACTGGGGCGATCTATAGGGCGTTCATGGGGCTAAAAATGGTATTTTTGAAGGATCCCAGAAAGTTAAATATTTTTCGAGTAAAAAAAGAATTTTCGAAAAAAAATTAATTTTGAAAAAAAAAAAATTCAAACATTTCTCATATTGACACAGAATTAAAATTTTTGCACTACTAACCTATATCAAAGAATAATAAACCCTCGAGTAACATTTGCAGCGTTTTTTCTTCTTATATTTCTCTCTACTCGCTCAAAAAAGCCCTGGAAAAAAAAAATCGGGGGTAACATTTTGAAAGCTTAAACCTTTTCCAGGAGGTAAAATATTTTTCGAACGAAAAATAAAGAATTTTTGAAAAAAAAAAAAAATCAAAATCTTTTTCTGAATATAAATTAAAAAATGATAATTTTTTCCCCCAAAATGTTTTCCATTGACAAAAATAATGAAATAATTTTTGTACAAGTAACCTATACCTATCAAAGAATAAAATTTTTTTTTTTTTTTTTTTTTTAACGAGCAATCCCGCGGTATCCCGCATTGAGAATTACGCATTTGCAAGTTTGGGAAAAACACACCGCAGGATTGCGCGACACGTAGTGGGGAACTATTGGGCTTTCGTGGGGCTACAAATGCAGCTATTGAAGGATGTCGTAAGTTGAATGAGGTGTCTTTTTCCGAGTAATTTTGAACGCATAATCCATTTTTGGGGGCCCCCCTCATCCAAACTTCACCTTAATTGACCTCTTAATAACCTTCAAAAACCCCATTTGTAGCCCCATGAAAGCCCCATAGATTCCTACGGTGAAATAGGATCGTTCTGGGACCCCCAAAATGGATTATACGTCTCAAAATACTTCGAAAACGACACCTAACTCGATCCCATAGCCAAAAACCTTCAAAATAACCCTCCCGTAGGCCCATTTTAGCCCCATAGCGCCCCATGGTTTCGGGCGATTGCGTTGAAAACCTTGCGGGCACAACTAGATGGTAAACTCGAGTATTTTGTCAAAATTTCAGATTTAATATAAAAAATTCCTACTGCTCAAAACGGCTTGGACGGCAGACGGACAATTCATTTTTGGAATCTGCTCCTCTTGAAACGTACAATGACAAAAACGTACAAAATCAAAATTTAATTTTGATGCCGAACTGAATTTTCGCCCTCCGACACGAATACAAAGGTACCTTATTCCAAGAATAATAAACCGAAAAGAGCAGTTATTGGTTCCCTGCGGGGCAAAACGGCGATAAACGAACGGCCTCCCCAATATTTATTCCATAATATGCACGCCCTGATCGCTCCAACATAATTAAATATTGAAAACCACACAAAACGATTCCATCGCTTAAAATACAATCTACATTGTGTCAGCATCCCCTCGTTTCGCAGCGTTCCTGTAAAATGGCTCCGTTGATTGGCAAAACCCCGGAGAGAGAGGAAGAAATTGCTTTAAGTAATTGATTTAATTCTACAGCAAAGGCAATATAATTGCATTAGCTCTTCGTTATGTTTGACCTAACCGTTCACCGATATTCAATTTCCACAGTTTACGGGCGCCCTTTGCGCTTGTACGTTGGATTGAAATATTGAGCGGTATTTGAATACGTTATAATTGCTGCATTAAATTCTGCTTATTCCAAATCTGTTTGTAACGATGCGATTCATTTTTGATTCGCCCAGAGACAATCCTGTAAATTCATTGGAGGTGTTTCGTTAAAAGGTGGTTGGGGCATTCGAAGCAAAAAATTTCACTCGTTTAAGGGGAAAGGGAGGGGGGTGCTTGCATAAAATCGGATTACACGACACTTCGCCCAAAGCGTATCATCCAAGTCCGTTTGACCCAACGCAGTTTCACCTAAAACTCCTTTCACCAAAAAAAAAAAAAAAACACTTAATAATAATTCGCCCAAAGGATTTTTCACCCAAACTTTCGGGACTCAATTTGACCCCTCACAATGAAGTCGGTTGAAAGTGGAGGTGCCTATCATTAAATGATTAAATCATTTAACAACAAATGTTGTTGTTTGCTGTTTTTGTTGTGGAATCATGTGGAATCAGTACCAGGCGACATTAAATAAAGAACCCCGGACGATCAACGTAACGGAAGGATGGCACAATAGATTCCAGACGATGATGAGTAAAAATCACCCGACTACACAGGTTTACAAAAAAAAAGGTCAATCTCAGACGCCGCGGAAAAAACCATCAAACTCTGTTTTTTTGGGGGGGGGGGGGGGGTGCTGAATCCGAATCTGACCCCCGTTTTTTCCAGTCACGTCCAAATTTTCGAGATATTGGCGATTTTTTGTTTTTACGGCCTTTTTCCGTTTAGAAAATCACAGCTAAGCGTGCGGATGCCCACAAATTCCACAAAAACTCTCTTCTTACTGGAAATTTATCGCTGATTCCCAAAATATATATGAGTTGGTGTCTAAAACCACGAGAAATGTGTGACTTTGCCTAAAAATGTTGAAAAAACGTGGTTTTTTCAAAACCAAAGTCACGTTTTTTGATACTTTTTACCTTCTAGCGTGAAAACTAAGGCCGTTAATAAAAATTTTCCAACGAGGTCTTGTAGGTAGATTGTTTCTGCGTCGAATGGGACCAACCGCTATTCTGTGCCTTCCTTAATATGGGAGCTATGATTTTTCAAAGTTTCTACCCATTTTGGCCATGTCGTAGAATATGAACTCCTGGAGTCGGCAATGCAACTTGATCACAACAAAACTTTGTTCCGAGGAATATATTGGACTCGGAGGCATCAATTCAGACCGACTCAAAGATGGTTTTATTCATCAAGAACTCACGGACTTGCACTCGAAGCCCTGAAAGACAAGCGCTAGACTCCATTCATAACGGTGTTCCTGATTCCTCGGAAAAAGTTTTGTTGTGATCAAGTTGCATTGCCGACTCCAGGAGTTCATATTCTACGACATGGTCAAAATGGGTAGAAATTTTGAAAAATCATAGCTCCCTTATTATGGAAGGTACAGAATAGCGGTTGGTCCCATTCGACGCAGAAACAATCTACCTACAAGACCTCGTTGGGGAAAAAATGTTAACGGCCTTAGTATTTACGGTATACCAAAGTCACGTTTTTTGATACTTTTTACCTCCTATAGGAGGTAAAAAGTATCAAAAAACGTGACTTTGTTTTGAAAAACCCACGTTTTTTCAACATTTTTTGGCAAAATCACACATTTCTCGTGGTTTTAGACACCAACTCATATATATATTTTTTTTTTCGGAATCAGCGATAAATTTCCAGTAAGAAGAGAGTTTTTGTGGAATTTTGGGGCATCCGCACGTTTAGCTGCGATTTTCTGAACTGAAAAAGCCCGAAAAAACGAAAAATCCTTTTTTTTTGGGTGAAAAGGCAGTTGGGCGAAAAAATTTAGACGAAAGTGCATTGGGCGAAGTGTCGTGCTACCATAAAATCGGGTCAAATGGGTGCCTAGGGAACGTGTTTTTAGCATTTTCCACTAGATTCTGCCATGTGCTCTCTGTGATGCCCGAAAAACCGCGATTTTTTTGCACTTGTTTCGGTTTTTTGCTTATAACTCGTAAATTACGCCTCCTACAGAAAATTGTACTCGTTCCAAACTCAAACAGCATAGAATCCCACGTCGAATGACCACCTCAAAAGTTAAAATCGGTTTTTTCTCAAATCGGCCGAAAAATGGGTAACGCTCACGTTTCAAAAACGACGTACCCAGTCAAAAAATGTCACTTAATCAAAGTTGTAGAGAAGTAAATTTCATGTTAGGAAATTTAAGACCGACTGAAGCTCAACCTAGGCCACTCAGGTACCTATCTAGAAAACAAAGCCAATCAGGCCAATGTTGAATTTCCCGTTCACCACTACTATACCTACTACTGTAATTAGTCGTGAAACATGCATACCAAACACTTGAAAAGGGGAAAAAATCAGATTTACGAAGGAAATAAGTAAACTAAGTAAAAACTCGCCAAAAAAAGGCCAAACGGCTGAACCAATCTTGACGTTTGAGGTGGTCATTCGAACGCGGACTTTTATGCTGTATAATTTTGGATTGAGCTAAAAGCAGGAGTAGGAGGCGTGGTTTACGAGTTAAAAGCAAAAAACTGAAACAAGCGCCAAAAAATCGCGGGTTTTCGGGTACCACAGATTAAGCACATGGAGAATCCAGTAGAAAATGCTAAAAACACTCCTTTTGTTCCGATTTTATGCAAGTTCAAACCCCTTTATCGACTGGACTACGATCTGATTTTCATGCGTTCATAACCTTTGAAAATGTTGGGGAAAAGGACCAAACAACAAAGATGAAAACCACGCGGATTTTTCTTCTGAATTTGACCATAATTGTTTGAAGACGAGAGATGATAGTACAGATTTATTCTGTCTTTTGGCACTGAATTATTCATCCAGCAGTCAAAAATTTGGCGACATTCGGATATTTCTGCGGGAATTGTTACATTGTACATGTTGGTCGTCAATGAGCTTCTTCAATGGCGGATCCAGAATGACCCTTAAAGGGGAGGGTATACGGAAAATGCTAAATTCGCTATAATTGACTCAAGAATGTTTTCTTTGGTTCCAATAGTTCTCTGACCATGAGAAACCCGTTAAAACCGCCGCCATTTTTTAAATTGTTGGTTTATTATTCTTGGGCAGTAAGAAGAGTAAGGTAAGTTTTTAATCTGAAATTTTGACAAAATACTCGGTTGACCATCTAGCTGTGCCCGCAAGGTTTTCAGCCCGATCGCCCAAACCCGTGGGGTGCTATGGGGTTAAATGGGGTTTAATTGGTGCAATAATAAAAGAATGAAAAAAAAAAAAAAAAAAAAAATCTATATCGAAGAATAATAAACTTTTGTGTAAAATGTGCAGCAGGTTTTTTTTTTTTTTTTTTTTTTTTTTTTTTTTTTTTTTTTTTTTAACGGCTATAGATCTGAGTTTATGACAAAAATAATATAGACCTCTAACCCTGTTGAAGGGGAAATAAAAGCCCCGAAAGTTGTAGAGAAGTGACGTCTCTGATAGCAAACGTAAACTGTAAAAGTTTTATTTATTATGGTTAACTTTCTTTTAATACAGCATCTTTTTTTTTCCCCTAAAAAAAAAAAACGTAGATGTATAATTGTCATTATACTATAAATGAATTCATTTATAATCTAATGACAATGTTAGAGAATTAATGAGTTTCTAAGATGAAAATAGAACCTATTCACCCAAGAGGCAGTCGAGACTGATCAAATCTAAGCTCCAAAACCAATCAATATCAATATGCCGAAAGAAACTAACTAAACACGGACAAGTGGGGTTAATCTGTTGCTCAACCCATTTTTCTGGTTTTGACATCCCAGTAGATAAGAGTCTAGTGGAGGCGTGTGGAGTTGAAAAATGGAAACCCTGTCTTGTTAACGACACGCGATAAACCGTCGTGATGTGAAGATAGCGTTCTTCGTTTTACTCGCGTTGCACTAAATATAATGAAACAAATCCATGGGAGACGAACCCAACTAATCTAAAAACCCCATCTAAGGACCGGCACTGATTTCACCAAAATCAGTCGCGCTAATATTTTTGAGAGCCACGATAGTAGCTTATACCTCCTCGACAGTGACTGGGAGAAGAACGAAGTCACTTCGCAGTTCAGGGACACGATTCAAGAAATCAAGAAAATCCTGAGACGAACTTATCACAGATCTTAGCTAAAAAACATCAGCAAAAGAGTGAAATGAAATGAAACCCTTATAGTCCAGTCATTAGGTAGTTTGGAACGGAAAAAATACCTGAAGAATTTGTCTCCACGGATCTGTACATTTTTGGGGGAGCTGAATCAGAATATTTGGTTATCTACTAGATTCGGATATGGCTTCCCATGAAAATGGCGAAATTTCGGTCCTTTGTTTGGTTTTTTGCCTTTAACTCGGAAACCATGCGTCCTAGCGACATGAGTTTACCATACGAAGTTAAAGCTGATAAAATTTCCTAAAAAATGAGACCAAAAACGTCTCGCTAGCTTTCTCCGTTTGGCCGCTAGAGCGTGCTGAAGTTTGACCATTTTTTCTAAGTAAGCCAAAGTCATCGTATTCCAGACTTCCGAAGCCTATTAAACACTATTCAACACCACAATTGGTCCCCCGAACCCCACATATGGTACCCTGACACCTTATGACAATTTCACTAGTTGCAAGTTTTTTCAGAAAACGTTCTTATTTCCCTCCCTTATCAAAGCTCAAATCAAAATTTCACACGGAATAGCTGCGACGGGGAATTGAATCAGCTTTAATCAGTTGGCGGGTGGGGGGGGGGGGGGGGGTCAGGGTACCTTACGTGGGGTTCGGGGGACCGATTGTGGTGTTTAATAGTGTTAGGCTTCGGAAGTCTGGAATAGGAAGATTTTGGCTTAGTTAGAAAAAATGGTCAAACTTCAGCACGCTCTAGCGGCCAAACGGAGAAAGCTAGCGAGGCGTTTTTGGTCTCATATTTTAGGAAATTTCATCAACTTCAATTTTGTATAGAGTAGTCATGTCGCTAGGACGCATGGTTTCCGAGTTAAAGGCAAAATCCAACAACAACAAAAAAGGACCGAAATTTCGCCATTTTCATGTTGAAGCCATATCCGAATCTAGTAGATAACCAAATTTTCGGATTCAGTATCCCCGAAAACGTATAGGAGTCCCCCTAGATCCGTCGAGAAAAATTCTCCAGGTATTTTTTCTTAGATTCACTACTTTTGGACACCTAATGACTGGACTATTACAACTGAGAGCAGCCCGCCGGGGAACATCACTTGGTGTTCAGCACCTCAGAGACCACATCCCAACGGGCCTTAATCTTATTAGTTGACTAACTAATGCGGTCATCGTTAGATTCGCGAACTGGTCAGAAAATGTGTCAGCCATGACCTAACGTTAGGTGACAGTACTGTCCAAAAACGTCGGGGAGGGTGACGCAGGAGTGTCACGTTTATATATATTACGTAATATATAAATATACGTTAGGCCACTAGTTCGGCGTCCTCACTTGTCTTTACGTTAGGCCACTAGTTCGGCGTCCTCACTTGTCTTTACGTTAGGACACTAGTGTGGCGTCCTCACTCGTCTTACCGTCAGGCCACTAGTTCGCGTTGGACAACACGCAACACGCAAGATGGGTATCAATCCCACGTTTTTAGCGTAGCCATTTCGTAATTTTACAATGTTATGTCTCTTCAAAAAATTGTCTTTTTCAGGATGCATTCTCTTCTGCATCATTCATCGGTTAAACCACATCTGGACAAATTGCTGAGCAAAAAAAAAAGTGTCATCGTATTCGTCGGTTTCTGGCTGAGTGAATTCCGCTGTTCGGGCTGAATAAATAAAAAACAGGCAACTCCCTGAGTTGGGAGCGTTTGAAAAGTTGGTGGGGTTTAGAGCGAATCAATCAGACTCCGAGCTCGGCCTAATCCACCTAAACAAATGCACTAATACCGTATCTTCTGGAGAGAAAATAAAAAAATAAAAAAACTCGGCAATCCATTACTACACTTGATTAGCCGGATTTAGTGATTTGTGGGGGGTAAAAAAAGAGTGGTTTTAGCTTTCATTGAGCGTGAGGTTAACATTTTTTAGACCTGCTTTTGCTTCAGGTGTCCCAGTAATAATTATGCCACTTACTGGCTGTTTCAAGAACTGATCGTACCTACTTTTATTTTGGTTTATTACTCTCGGAATGATACACAGGTGTTGGTCTATGTTTTCGCGACGGAGGTCGACGACTCTGATCGGCCTCAAAATTTTACATTGTCTGTTTCAAGAGGTCTAGATTCCAAAACCGAAATGTCCGTTCGCCGTACGGCCCGTTTTTGGGCAGTAGGAATTTTTTTTTTTTTTAAATCTGAAATTTTGACAAAATACCTACTCGGTTTACTATCTAGTTGTGCCCGCAAGGTTTTCAGCCCGATCGCCCAACCCTGTGGGGCGCTATGGGGCTACGGGAGGGTTTTTTAAAGGCTTTTGGCTGTGGGATCAAGTTAGGTGTCGTTTTCGAAGTATTTTTGGACGTAGAATCCATTTTTTGGGCTCCCGGAACGATCCGATTTCACTGTTGCGATCTATAGGGCTTTCATGGGACCACAAAGGGGATTTTCGAAGGATCCCATGAGGTCAAATATTTTTCAAGTAAAAAACGAAAAATGTTTGAAAAATTTGTTTTTCATTGACACAAATTTCTGCAGAAGTAACCTACATATATAGGTATCAAAGAATAATGAACCCGTGTGTAAAATTTGCAGCGTTTTTCTGTCATAATGACGAAATAGAAATGAAATTTCATACCCGACCCTAATATACCCTCGCATACTGCTATCGGAAATGGAGATCTTCACTCTGGCCTTCCCTAACTGTCCAGACCCCATTTCTCACCCGGAACCCCATTTGGGTGCTCTGCCCATTTCCGTAATTTCCATCCCCACCGGGAGAGAGAGGGGGCATCCGACGCAATTATTGTCGTTATTACTCGTTCCCTGAAGCTTATTCCCCGATTCTGCGAAAATTTCGCTCTTTCGAAGGGTAACAAAATGCAGTTCTGCCCAGTTGAAATGTATTTTAGCTCGTTATGGAATTTCGCTTTGTATCTTGATACTCACAGAGATGTAACCACTTTTGTACTCCTCCACTCAGCACAAGCTTTTGCTTAAAGAGGGGGAGCTGCATTGAGAACTTCATTTGTTTGAATTGTTTTTTTGTTTTTGTTTTTTCCAAATAAACCGCACAGGTTACTGCTTAGAGCGTTTGGCTGAAATTTCAGAAACCTGGAACATGCTCCGCCTAGTAACGTTGCCAAGCAAAATTTCGTGACAAATCGCCGTCTCCCAAAAAACGTGTCACTCCATGCTTTTTAGGCGAACGGATAAGGACAGACGAAAACAGTAATAGCATTCGAGTCCGCTAGGAAGGCAGAGCGCTGTCGTCTGGCTGCTGCACAGTACTGCCTACTCCCGCCTAAATAAACTTTCAGCATGTACCCCCACCTTAACGTGAGAAGGAAAAATTCAGCCAATATTTTTACTCGTGCATATAAGTAGATTACGAGCATGTGTCTTTTGGATATTTAGTTAATAAAGGTTAGCAACTACTGTTGATATTCGTCCTGTCCCGAGTTTTCAATTCATTCATCAGGCTCCTGAAGTTCATGCTTGGTGAAGGGAAACAACAACTTGTGGGAACCATCTTGGGCAACAAGTGGCACCATCATGAGGTCTCTTTATTGGCCATCTTCGAGGCGTCCAAACAACAACTCTGAGAAAGATCAGCTGCGTGTCTTTTTTGCGATTCATTCTTCTGCAGAAGAAGAATGACCATGGTCATGGTTGTGGGTGTTCCAGTAGATCAATCAATACGCTCGAAGTCCATTTTTGTAGAAACACCTGCATAGATTATGATGAGCTCGTTTTTTTTTTCCTGTTTTACCTTTATCTACTTTTACAAGTGATTTATTGTAAAAAATTTCATTCATCTGGCCAACAAACATTCTTGACGACCAGATGAATGAATATCAGAGCAAAAGAAAGACAGCAAATGACAGTGATGGAGATTGCCTTTACTCAAGATTTTGATACGTTCCGTTAAAAAATTATATACCATGGTTTCAATTCGCTGGTTTTCTCTTTTAAATTTCGTCTACACTCTCATTTTTCATTCATCTGGCTGTCTAAAATTCTCAAACAGCTGGTGCAACTGAACGATGAAAGTTGCTGTTTAGCCACTGATACACAATAATCACCCAAGGTAATGCAAGTTTATTACCATTAAAAAAAAAGTTCGGAATTTCTCGCTTTTCAATGTTCAAATATGTGACCCCGAAAATGTCGTAGATTCGCCCTAAAAATGAATAAACGTTTGGAAACACTCCTTAGCGAGAGGCTGCTTGTCAGTCATGTCAAAAAAGGTCGACCTGGGGCATTAATTGAGGTAGTAGCTATTGTGATATATCTTATATATATATATATGTTGTTAGGACCTCTACTGGAAGTAAGAATCCAGATTTGCGGGTACGAAAAGCGTGTGGAAGCGACGTGGTAGCCGATAACCCCAGATTGTTAAAGCTGTTTTTGGTTTTTTGATAATAGCTCAATACGTAAGCGGTTTATCGAAGAGACCACCAATAGACTTTTCAAAGTGGTTGAAATGCGACATTTTGAGCTCAGTCCGAGCCTGTTATTATTATATACAGATACGTGTATCTGACACGACCGGCTCGTCCAGTTCCATGAAAGTCTTGACGTGAAAAGGCTCACCAGTCCTGAGTGGCGGCCCCGTTTCTGCTTTATGTCAACCCACAAGACCTTTAAAAACGGTCATCTACAACTTGCCAATCTATAAGGTCTGTTACTCGCTGCCTCGCTGACGGGCACGTCCCGCTTTCCCGTTTTCAAAGACCCCCCCCCCCACTTTCCATAGTAATTACGAGTACAACCTGTCACACGTTTACGAGGTATGTACAAGTTAAAGTAACCAGACGCGGATTCAAAACGCTGCAAATTTTACACACAACAAGGATTTATCATTTTTCGATAATATCGAACTATATTTAGGGTGGCCAGATATTTTTTTCGAGGAAGCACCTACATTAAACAAATAGTCGTCGGACACTATAGTATGATATACTATATATATAGTCTATGTGTATATAGTACCTACTATAGTACAAGAGCCTTTTTTTGTCTAGACAAAATTATTATTATTAGACATTAAAAATTTTTTGTCTATAGATAGAGAAAAAAAAGTTTTTCAATGTCTAATAAAACATCACACTAGGTTAAATCATGGTGCCACTGGCACCAAAAATATTATGACTATATGATAAAATCTACATCTCATAAAGGAGATCCATACCGAGAGATCAATACTATTCGACTGCATTTAAAAACTAGAGAACCCGTTTGAAAATCATAAAAACCGTAGCTCCACCAACCAACTTCTTCTTCTCCTAATTGATAAAAGGTGTTCAATCTAATTTAGGGTCCGGGCGTCTGAGCACCAACATTCTTTGGAAGATATTGCCAAGTGCGTAAGTAAGTTGGCAGGAAGTAGCGAGCCTAAAACTTTACTAGTTTCAAAAAGCAGTACATTTCAGGTGTACACAAGGGTCTCTGTGTACAGCAGTATCACCTACCTTAAAGCAGTACTGTACTGCTTTTTGCATCTGGCCACCCTAACTATATTATAAGCTTAATGGGATCTGATCCTATGTCTAAAAATGAACAAGTTCAGCCGAAAATCTTTCCAGTGGTCGGAAATAAAAGGCACGGGGTCGGTCACGAAAAGGAAATAAGTCTTCAGTGAAGAGAAAATCGCGAAGGAAATTACCTGTATTCAAACCGTGTAAAAGCTATTACGAAAATCAATCAATAAGGTTTTAAAATTGTAATTTTTCATTTAACTTCCAATGTAACGATAAACAGGAAAAATGCATTCTACATTCTGTGTTTCCCCTTCATAATATATATATATTATGGACCATAATATTAATTATATAATATTATTATATTGCACAATCCATTTTCCAGTGCCTTTCGTTTGTCCATTCCCTGTTCGGGAATACAGGTTTTTTAAATATTTATTTTCAATTTAAAAAAAGTTTTTATTGACGATGCACAATTTTACCTAAGAACAATAAACCCTTGTGTAAAATATTCATCATTTTTCTTTGCCTAACTGACGGTACTAGAGCATTCAGAACAATCAAAATCAGGCCACAAAACGGTACAGCATAATTGGCGGCGTCTGTTCTCTTTTGAATGTCGTCGATAAAATTGGTCAGGTTTTCTACAATATTATTGTCTGAGCAGTTTATTTTGAGCTTCGACTAGATAACGTTTTGTTCATAATGAAAAATACCGACTACGTCAGCTGTGTTGCAATATAATCTCGCCGCCGGAGATTCACGTGAGGATTAACTATCGTCGAATCCTCTCCACTTCAAGGTGGAGAGTGTCGTGTTTATCATTATACATAATGATAAACACGACACCATCACATGTGATGGTTTGGGAGAGAAACTGCTGATGTCGGCAGAGGAGTCGTTTCTCTTCGTTGGATTAGTCTGCTCAGGCAAAAAACCACTTCATAATGTCATTATGAATACATAAATGAATTATTAATACATTACATTGCCGGTACAACGTCAGTCGTATAATCATCCCGATCATCTTTTTCTGTGGTAGAACATCTACGTATAGATAGTGTTAAGATTTCGATGGAATGAACAGCTAGATCTTCACCAGATCACAAATTGAATTTTTATTGATTAGGTACCAAAAACCTTCGACACCTGGAAGCAGCGCCTACGCCATGGGCGGATAGGCGGTTTTGACCGGCCCGGGCGATTCAATGTGACTCACAGTTACCTATCCAATGACCTTACTTTTACCTTACATAGGTGAACCTAATACCTGAAAGAGTGAAAGAGAAAAATAATAGCGCCAATATTTAGAAAAAATAAATCGCTGCAAGTTTTACACAAAGGTTTATTATTCTTTGATGATGATATTGATGACTAGTCTCTCTGGCTCGCTTCGCTCGCTCCCCTAGTGGGGTGTATTGCCGCCTGTGGGGTGCGTAGCATCGATGGACACGTTCAAACCCCTACTCAGACATAAGGCCTCGCTCCGCTCGGCCCCTCCTATTCGTAGCAGAGACGATAGAAAAAATCGGCGTATTTTTAGGGCTTACCGTTTAGGAAATTATTATTTTTAATTCAATTCAACTTTTTTTAAATAAAGGCCTCTCCATCTATCAAAGTTCCCTGGACCCTCCGTTTTCTAAGATCCCTGGCCCCGCGCGAATTAAAACGATCCAATTGTCTTCTCACCGTGAAATCGCCCCCTCCCCCTCGTTTTTTTTGAAATCCGACTTCGGAATCGGATTGGCCATATTTTGGCGCGCATTTGGCTCGCGGATACCATACCCAAAAAATGGCTCCTTACTGGGTATTTTTGAACCCGAAAAAACGTGGGACAAACGCGAGAAAGACGATTTTTCGACGAATTTCCGGCGAATTTCCCGGGCGAATTTCCGAATTACGATTTGACCGACGTCTTCCTCCAGGTCTGATCTATACGGCTCGTATTTTTTCGTAATTTTTTCGACCCCCTAAACGGCCAGCGAGCGGAAAGTGAAAAAACTCACTCGGGAACGCGTTATCCCGTACCAACAAACCACACGGCCGTCTACCACACGACAACACAATTTTATATTATTGTATGATATGATATAGGTAGGTTACAAAGTACAAGTGCAGTGATATAGGTAGGTTACGAGTGCACACACTCAAAATTAATTGAAAAAATTAACTGTCAATGAAAAACTTTTGAAAAAATTTAAAAAAAATTTAATTAAATTTTTTTTTTTTTCAATTTTTTTTACTCGGAAAATATTAGACGTCTGGGATCGTTCAAAAATCCCATTCGTAGCCTCATGAAAGCCCTATAAGTCCCAATAGTGAAATCGGATCGTTCCGGGACCCCCGAAAATGGATTCTACGTCCAAAAATACTTAGAAAACGACACCTAACTCGACCCCATAACCAAAAGCCTTCAAAATAACCCCTCCTGTAGCCCCATTTTAGCCCCATAGCGCCCCACAGGGGCACAACTTGATGGTAAGCCAAGTATTATGTCAACATTTCAGATTTAAAAAAAAATTCCTACGGCGGACGGCGTACTGCGTACGGCGTACAGCGGACGAACATTTCGCTCTTGGAACCTAGACCTATTGAAACGGATAATGTCAAATTTTGAGGCCGATCTGAATGTTAGACCTCCGTCGCGATTACATAGGTGGGTAAAAAGGAAAAAGGAAAAAGTGGTAAACGAAGGAGAGAGAAAAAAAAATTCAAATAATATCAACAAATTGACATTAAACTACGTTGGTTACTCATCAAATCACACAGAAAGAATAGTGGTCGAGTGTTTTAAGCTATTTTTACGACGTTTCACGTGTTTTAATTTTCTTGGGGTCGAGGAGGGCATTGCTGAAACGAAAACACACCAAATTAGAGAAAATTAGGAACCTAGGCTAGATGAACTACATGGGAATGTGATTAACCAAGGATTCATCACTTGACAATCTCAGAAAATGGAGGAATCATGCAATTCAGGAGAACAATGAGTACCCAGTTCAAATGTGATCAGGGGGAAACTAGAAAGTGAAGACGTTATCCCATTTAATTCTACGTTAGGGTTGTAACAACATTATAGCCCCAAAAACATCAATCGTCAACTTAATAATTGAAGATAACCGTCACTGGTCCATTCTGGAGGCGCGGAAGTTTCAGAATGTCCCTGGAGTTGACAGTCTCCGGAGTGGACGAATTTTTGTTTTTACCCAATAAACACGACAGCTTCTAATTGAAAACTGTTTTTCAAAGCTTCAATGCCTCATAACCTCCAACTAAACAACACGCAAGATGAAATGATCATTTAAATGAACATAATTACCAAATTTTAGGGGAGACGGAGTTGAAGAGAGATCTCGACCAAACATAGAACTGAACACAAATGGAGTAACACTGTCTAACCAGCTTTATTTTCCGGTTACTGTTATAACCAAATGAAGAGGTTACATATTCTTCTTCCACTTTCACCTTTTATGAAGAACACAGAACGGGATTTTGAATATCCTTTCTCCATGATCTTTAAATGTCCCTGGAGTGGAAAAAAAGCAGGGACAGACTTTCGGCCAAAATTTTTCTTTATTTTTTTCGGAAAATGACATTTTGTACATGCTCACGCCGTTACTAAAGTTGTCAAGTCCTACCACACTGGATGTCGCGATTTTTTCATTCCAAAATTGAGGTTCTGCAGAAGTCTTTCCTCTGGGTACAAAGGAAAAGGACCTCGACGGAGTGGACATTTGGTGCCTGAATCTGGGTATAACTTCTGCTAAACATCAGTTTTGGTATGTTCTTCAGGTGCCAAATGTTTATCTACCTTTCCTGAAGCCACCCAATTTTGAACGTCTAATCAATTTTCCTTGTCAGGTAAAAATCACGGGGACAGCGTTTACCGCTTTTTCCTGAGAATGACCCAGGTGTATTATTCCAAAAATAATAAACCATTAAATAAGGTTCGCAAGAGGAGCATCTGGCTGCAGCACTGAGTGGAGAGGTTTTGGGAGTTTCTGGCCCTCCTCGCCATCGTACCTCGGCCCCTTTTCACTTATGTCCCCTGCTTGTTCATTAGATGGCCTGAGGTTGAGCATAGAGTTCAAAATTAAAATTAAATATCTGCTTAAATTTACACTTTATATCTGAAGGACCCTGAAAAATGAGTTATCAAGATTTTATTCAACTTCCTGGCATCCTTCAAAAGCCCCCACGGTGAAATCAGGTGCTATTGGGACGCCCAAAGAAGCTGTTATTGGGTTTTTTTCCAAACTGATTTTAAATAAATATCATAATATGATTATGATAGGTATTAAATAACATTTGTGTCTCCTCTCGCTCACTCTCATCTTCCCTCCCTCTCTCTCACTATTTTTGGGGGTTCTCTGAACCGCCCCTGCCCAGAATGCAACTCCGACCACGACCAGCATTCTAAGCTCAAGTTGTACTGGTGTGTGAAATGCGAGCAAAACACGGCAAGTGCAGGATGTTGAAAATTATTGAGAGGCGGGAAACTAGTTTCCGGTGATGAGGCATTGTGAAACTGTTTTCAAGGTTATGAAAGAAGCTCTTGTTGATTAAAAAAAAAACTGAGGCTTCTACTTTTGAATAGTGGAACTTGAATAGCAATTAAGTATAGAATGTAGAAGAACTCGGGGTGATCCGGTATAGTAAACCCACGGCCTAGTAGTGACCCACTCAGGTATTGTATCCGGATTGTCTCAAAAGATAACAACACATAAACAAAGATAACCCCCTTTCCCGTTGGGTGTGCTGGTGATAATAATATTAACACACTGAACACCACACGGGACCCAGACATATTATGATACAGAAAGCCCGAGTTGGATCTAATCCACGGACCGTGAATTACACTGAAATTGAGAGGAGGAGAACAATGTAGGATATTATCACGTTAATATCTGGATGTCCAGACGGTTTTGGGCAGAAGGAATTTGTTGGTATATTATTCTTGGAATAATACACCTTTGTATTCGTGTCGGAGGTCGAAGATTCTGATCGGCCTCAAAATTTGACATTAAACGTTTCAAGATGCGTAGATTAAAAAAAAAAGTCCGTCCGCCGCGGTGGCGCCGCCCAAGCCGTTTTGGGCAGTAGGATTTTTTTTTCCAAACCTGAAATTTTGACAAAATACTTGATTTACCATCTAGTTGTGCCCGCAAGGTTTTCATCCCGAGCGCCCAAACCCGTGGGGCGCTATTGGGCTTAAATGGGGCTACGGGGGCGTTTATTGAAGGCTTTCGGCTATGAGATCGAGTTAGGTGTCGTTTTCGAAGTATTTTGGGACGTAGAATCCATTTTTGGGGGTCCCTGAACTATCGGATTTCACTGTAGAGATTTCATGGGGCTACAAATGGGATTTTTGAAGGATCCCAGGAGGTCAAATATTTTCCTATTTCTAAGAATAATAAAAATCCCTTGAGTAAAATTTGCAGCAATTTTTTTATTGACAAACTAGTCTCTCCGGCTCGCTTCGCTCGCTCCCCTAGTGGATGAGTAGCATCGATGTACACGTTGGAACCCCAACATCAAGGAAAACTCTCTCCCCTTATAAAAAGTTTCGAAATTCACACTCGTGGGACACTTTCGGGACACTATCTGAACTAAATAAGGTCCCGCGTGTTATTATATGGAACACATGGAACACACGGGGCATGGGGCATCACACACCAGAATGTTGTTTCCCCTTATAAAAAGTTCCAAACGGAGTTTTCACCCGCCTGCAGACCCCGCGCGAATTAAAACGATCCAATTATTATTATTATTATTATTATTATTATTATTATTATTATTATTATTATTAAAATGATCGACCGAGCAAAGCAAGGCCCCCCCTCCCTGTCAAAGTGCTAGTGAAATCAAATTTGAAAAGTCCTTCTTCAATAATAATAGAACTACCTAGGTAGGCGTCCGAGCGAAGCAACCCCCCTGGCTGTTAAAATGATCAGCCGAGCGAGGAAAGCCCCCCCCCCCCTCTCCCTTTCAAAGTGCTAGTTAAATCAAATTAAATTTGAAAACTCACAGGAAAAAAACCCGTGGGGCGCTATGGGGCTAAAATGGGGAGGGGGTAGAGTTAAGTGTCGTTTTCGAAGTATTTTTGGATGTAGCTGATTAGCTGAGCGAAGTAAGGCCCCCCTGAATTTGAAAAGGGTGCTTGAATGGTGTGGGGGGGGGAGGTAGTGATCGCGGCGGGTGGGCGGGGGGACTGCAGACACGAATTAAAACGATCCAATTGTCTTCTCACCGTGAACTCACCCCCTCTCCCCCTGTTATTTTGAAATCCGACTTCGGAATCGGATTGGCCATAGATTGAAGCGCATTTGGCTCGCAGAAACCATACCAAAAAAAACGGCTCCTTACTGGGTATTTTTGAACCCGAAAAAAAGTGGGACAAACGCGATTTATTTCGACTAATTTTCGACGAATTTCCCCGGTGAATTTCTGATTTACGATTTGACCGACGTCTTCCTCCAGGTCTGATCTATACGGCTTTTTTTTCGAAATTTTGTCGACCCCCTAAACGGCCTTTGGCGCGAGAAAATGGAAAGTGAAAAAACTCACTCGGGAACGCGTTATCCCGTACCACCGACCACCCGACACACACACACACACACGATGAGTGGTATAGATTGTAGTTCGCCATCTTCACTTGTCTCATCGTGAGGCCACTAGTTCAGCGCCCTCAATTGTCTTAACGTGAGGCCACTAGTTCTGCATCATCACTTAACGTCTTAACATTAGGCCACTAGTTCGGCGTCCTCACCAATCGTGGTTTCAATCCCAAATAATAAAGCATGTTCCACGTTTCATGAATTTCAGCCGTAGGCTGCAAGCAAAAAGCATCCGGGGGAGTATGATATCGAGTGGGGTGTCGTTTTCGATGTACTTTCGAACGAATAATTTCGTTTTTGTGATCTCGGATCTGTCCTAACACTACTCAGTGCAACAATTTTTTGTCAAATGTTTATCGTTCGAAGTATTTGCACAACTCGCAAAGGCGAGAGAATTATGATCCCTTCAGTCAATTCGCACCGTTTTCTTTTTTGAGCATGCATTCACCCATGTCGACATAATGGGTGATCATTGTTGTTTTTAAGTTGCGTTCGTTCCGTTTCCGTTTGAAATCAAGAAACAAAAAAACGAGTGGGATGTAAGATGTAGAATGATAAGTACCCAACCGACATTTTGTGGCCGATGGAATCGACAGTCAGGTGTTGACTGAATCGCCCACCATGAAAATTTCGTCTTAAGACTTGAATCTTTAGTCAGTTTGGACGTTTTTTGTGGAAGTGGTTCTAGAGTTTTGACATGTGCAATGGGACATGATGTCGTCTCTCCTACTTATCCGCATTTATTTTTGGATCCCGTACCCGGTTTTTACATTAAATGTAAAATTTTGTTTGTTATAATTTTTATTGGCATAGTTGATTTTTGCCCGCAAAGAATAATGAACAATACTATACTGAAAGAATAATAAACCCTGGCGTAAAATATGCAGAAATTTTATATCTGTTGACGATTTTCTTCCTTTTTGATTTTCCACGTTTTCTTATGATTTTCTTATGAAGACAATGCTTTAAACTGCAATTAAATGACTGGGGAGTTACGTGATGAGTCACCAGCAGATTTAACACTAGTTAGTGAGGCTGGCTCGTGGTTTCGTCTTTATTTAAAGTGCCTTTTTTTTTCTTTCGTGATTCCTGGCGTCGAATTACCTGCAGCCTTTTTATCGTCGTGTGGGAACTTCAATGAAGAATCATGGCTGCACGGGGCATTCTGGTTCTGACAAGGTTGCCAAGCAGGTGATTGAACCCCGCGTTGATTCCGAGAGCCGTCCTCGGATTTCGTGACTCTCGTAGCTCCAAGACTTCCCCACCACTCGTGCGTCTCCCACCTCCTGCATTCTCAAGTCTTGAGGAGGCGAAAGAGAACGTTGCAGAGGAGCGATATGATCGGTTGTATCGCGTTATCCCGGGTGGGCGGAGGCTAGGAAATCCCAGTGCAAAACCTGTTATGTGGTCAAGGTCAAACTCTTCAAGGCTCAACTATTTCCAAGCGCCTCAACATCACTTGTAATTAATTTTGTACGTACAAAAAATTACATTAAAAGTCTTTGTAAACCTCGTCAGAAGCCAAGTAATCGACGCTCTAAAACCAGTTCAAACTGTATTGAGACAATACAAACTGGTAATACAGTAATTGACACCAAGAAACTGGTCAAGACCCCGAGAACCTGATTACTAGAGACTGGAATTTTATGCACCGATTTTGGGAATTTTATGCAGCCGAAATGGAGAAAATATGCAAAATATGCACCCCAAGCCAAAAATACGTAAAAATTTTTTAAATAGGTTCTAAATTACCTACTAAATTTTGTTGTAAACCGTATAAATTTACAGGTAGTCTTAATACCTCTCCGATCATTGTGGCGTCGCGTTATTACTGAGAAAGCTCAAGGAATGAAATGGAATTAACTGATTCCGCAGAAATGTATTAATTACACGTTTTTTCTTGGCATCTTGTATTTCGATAGTACCAGGTACTAAATATTAGGTCCTAATATTTACATAATATGTAAATAGTAGGACCTAAATATTATTTAAAAATATTTGCATTAGATATATACAAAAGTCATTCATCCACCAAAAAACATTGAACTACAATCGATTTTTTCAAATTTTCGACTGTGAAGTAATAAGTGTTGCAGTTGACTCGGTAGGTATTTTCAATTGATTTAGGTTGATAGACCAGTCCAGTCGTTGGGCGTAAATGTATATTACATTAGCACGTGTGTTCACATTTTTTTCCTTTGCGACGTTTCGGTGCCAATGATGGCCACCCTTGTCAAGCGATTTATGTACATTGCTATTGGTTCATACCCATCCCTCCGCCATCAGAAAATCAGAAAGGAGGCCATCAGAAAACAGGTTATTTTGGGATGGATGTGGCTGTACTAGTGATGAAAGGGAGGGTTAGCTTGACAAGGGTGACCATCATTGGCACCGAAACGTCGCAAAGGAAAAAAATGTGAACACACGTGCTAATGTAATATACATTTACGCCCAACGACTGGACTGGTCTATCAACCTAAATCAACTGTGAAGTAATTTCGACTCAGAGAGGAGTAGCTTCAGGGCGGAAAACGACCTCTCGACGTCGCAGGATAAGATGGGCCAAAACTTGAAGGACGACAGCTCATCTGGGGTCTGGTCTGACGACAAGTCAGAGGGCAATCCTCTCAAAATGTTTCCAACCTCCAGTACAAATGACCAACCAGGATTTCGCTCCAGGACTTGATATAGCCTGGAGTGAAGAGGTATCACTCCGTTTGGGTCATCGCCCTTTTAACGGGATGAATGGGATTCAGCGTGGGTGCCAAAAATCATACTTTCGGGATAATAAGTGACCCATATACCTATTGTAACCCCAACAGGTAATTAGAGGACGAGTCCATCTTACCTCGGAAAGGCCTTATTTTTGGAAAATGTAACTGGTATGAGGCAAAATTTCACTCAGGAGTTGAAGAACGTATCAATTTAATATTGCTTAGTACTGTAAATAGTAAAGTAAAATATAAATGGTGAAAAAAACCACTTAATGGGGTTATCACACTGTCAAAAACTCCCCGACGGCCGACGAGTGGCGATTACGTTGAAATCATGAGCTATGACCGGCGGGGGGGAGGCCGAGCCGCCGGGTAGACGACACCCTCTCCCTCCCTCAGCTATGAACGCCGGACGCCTCGCGATCCGTCGGGCCGTGAGAGCAGTTCGCACTGCACGACGTGGTGCCCGACGTCCGGCGTTCATAGCTGAGGGAAGGAGAGGGTGTCGTATACCCGGCGGCTCCCCCCCCCCCCCCCCCCGCCGGTCTACGCCCTATGATTTCAATAGGTTTGTTCCAGGTCTAACTGCGTCTGTTAACAAAAGGTGACGGCTGTCGACAGCAGTCCCAATGCCTTCTGAATCGCGTTTGAGTTCAGTCGAACAGCCCATCTGCTGACCTGGAACGCGATCTGTCAACAAGTGAAGTAATGCTACACAATTTAATTACTTCATGGTGATTCACGTGACAGTAAATTTCATATGGAAAAATCCAAGTGATAATTTTGGGTTTATTTTATTCAGAATAATCAACCTTTTTCAAGAGAGGAGTATCATAAGGGAATGAGTCATTAAAATTTAATGTGTTTGGGGGTATTTACGAGGACTTCGGGAGGACGTGATTACAACTTCACGCGCCGAGCACCAAAATAAAGTGAGAAGGTTATGAGAGAGGTTTCAACTGGGTAGGGTTATCCTAGTCGACAGAACCCAACCGAACTCATTCGAGCTGTCGGTTTTCGGCTGACAGCAGTTCAACTGCTGTCAGCCGACACATCGACCTGGAACAGCCGGCGTCGGCGACTTTTCGCCGACCGAGCGACCTGGAACAGCAGTTTTCTCAACTGTGCATGTCTCCGTCGATTTCTGTTAATAGTCCGTCAAAGCTGGAACAAACCTAATGTAAATCGCCACTCGTCGGCCGGCGGGAGTTTCCGACAGTGTGATTACCCCATTAAATGGGGTTGGTTTTTTAGTTTGACAAATTTTGTCAAACTAAAAAATCCAAAAAATGAATTAAAAATAGAGAAATTCTCCAATTTTGAATAAATATGCAGATATATGCACAACATGGCCATTATATGCAGAAATAGTCAAAATTGTCAAAAATATGCAAAATATGCAATTTCAATTTAACACGCGCACAACGCTTCAGAAACCCTCAAAACGCAAAAGTAGAAAGATATACTCAATTTAAAGACATAATATGTCTTTAAATTGACATAAAGACATAATAATATTATGTCTTTGAATTTTGCATATTATGCAAAATATGCAAATTCCAGTCTCTACTGATTACACAGCAAAGGATACAGTAAACAGGTTTAGACTCCTTTTAACACCCTAAAACCATATTAGACAGCAAAACGCTGCAAATTTTACACAAGGGTTTATTATTCTTTGATATAGGTTACGGGTTACATTTATCGGCACGCAAAAAAAAAAAAAAGAAAAAAAAGTCAATTCACGCAAAAATTATGTTTTCCACGAAATCGATTGCACATCAGTTGTAATAATTCACGGAATGGAAAATGAAGGAACGAAAAGGAAAATGTTTTGCACGAAAAAAGAAAATTGTAAGCAAACCCCAAAAAAAGCAAAAACACGATGAAGCACTGGAAAATAATCTTCTTGCACGTTGAAACTCGCCCGTCCATTTAAGTGTCAGGAACGCTAGGAAAACGTCTAAAAGTTCTTTAAAAATCACGCAAACACGCTCGTCAAATTGTGGACATTATGATGGAAGTGTCTCAATCCACCAACAATGCTCTCTTCGCTTTTGCCGGATTCCCTCTTTTCCGCTTTTGACCCAAAGGAAAGGTTTTGTCACTCGTTCCAACGACCATCACGGGATATCCTTGCCAATTTAATTTGTACGTAGCATCAATTTGTATACCTACAACTATGTATACCATTGAAACTCAGCAGCCCGTGAAACTCAGCAGACCATGAAACGCAGCCGACCATGAAACGCGGACCATGAAACTCAGCAGCAGACCATAAACGCAGCAGACCAGACCAGCAGACCATGAAACCAGTAGACCATGAAACCAGCAGACCAGCAGTCCATGAAACCAGCAGACAGCAGACCTTGAAACGCAGCAGACCAGCAGGCCATGAAATGCAGCAGCCTCAACGTTGAAATCACAATTTTTAAATCATGCTCTTCGACGTTGTGTGATTCAGCGTGAACATAATGTGACAGAACAAATGGCTTGTCCACATCATCTGGCTTTTTTGCACGAGCCTCACACCAATCATGAATTTCTCTCGCCGGCACCGTCGGACTTCCGTACTTTCCTTCCCGCAACGTTTTCAAGTACGTTACTATTCTACCTTTGGGGGGTTCCGGCTGCTTCTTTTGCCTAATAATAGGTTACTTGTGCGAAAATTAATTCTGTCAATGAAAAACATGTTTATTATTCGAAAAATATTTGACCTCCTGGGATCCTTGAAAAGTCCCATTTGTAGCCCCATGAAAGCCCTATAGATCGCCACAGTGAAATCGGATCGTTCCGGTACCCCCTAAAATGGATTCTACGTCCAAAAATACTTCGAAAACGACACCTGACTCGATCCCATAGCCAAAACCCTTTAAAAAAAATCCTCCTGTAGCCCCATTTTAGCCCCATAGCGCCCCACGGGTTTGGGCGATCGGGCTGAAAACCTTGCGGGCACAACTAGATGGTAAACCGAGTAGGTATTTTGTCAAAATTTCAGATTTAAAAAAAAATTCCTACTGCCCAAAACGGCCCGGACGGCGGACGGACATTTCGGATTTTGAACGTAGACCCCCGTCGCGAAAACATAGTATAGGTGTATTATTCCAAGAATAATAAACCAAAAAAAAAAAAAAAATGGTTTTTTGAAAAATAAAATCCAAAATCCATTTTCTCATTGACAGAATTAAATTTCTGCACAAGTAACTCATACCGAAGAATAATAAACCCTCGTGTAAAATTTGCAGCGCTTTAATGTTAGGTATGTCCGTCACGGTTTCAGACTAAACTTGTAAAGCCGTTCAAAGTGAATCTATCTTACCGGGCGATTAAAATGATTTCGATTGTCCACAATTATTGTGTACCTCCGTTCAAAAAATGACAGACTAATATTTCAGGATGCCCCTAAACGTCGAATTCCCGTTGTATTTATTCCGGAAACGAAAGGCCGAGGGTGAATTTTACAAAGGAAAGGTCGAGGGGTTGGGATTTCCACTGGGTGAATCGGACATCCTCATTGGATGCTTCGGAGGGGGGGGGGGGGGGGGGGGGGGCCGTAAATCTGAAGAAGGAAATGACGACGATAGCGGAATTATGACTCTCCGATGGTCCGCGTTTTCCTCCTCGACTGGCTTTATATCAATCGTTCATCTCCATGTTTTTTACGGTCGATGAAATTGAAATGAATGTTTGGTTTATCGCCGAAGAATCGCGCAGCTGAATCGTTAAAAATCCCGATTGCCGTCCCGAGTGAAGTGGGTGTTCAATTGGCCGTTTCAGAGGCTGACTGTGTATGCGCATTAACGACGATAATCTTCGACGGGTTTTCAAACTCTTGGCTACACTTTTTATGGTTCGTCGTCATCAAAATAATCAACCTATGTTGTCGCTAAGAGGGACGACGATTTCGACTGGCCCCTCAACGTGTCCGTTTCAAGGGCTGAAAACGTAGCGTATTGAGTACACTGAGTGAAAATTTCACTTTGTCAGCCCGATCGCCGAAACCCGTGGAGCGCTATGTGGCTAAAATGGGGCGACGTGAGGGGTTTTTGAAGTTTTTCGGCTATAGGATCGACTCATATGGCGTTTTCGAGGTATTTTCGAACGTAGAATCCATTTTTGCAGGTCCCCGAACGATTCGATTTCACTTTTGCGATCTATAGAGCTTTCATGGGGTTACAAATGGGATTTTTGAAGGATCCCAAGTCAAAAATTCTTCGAGTAAAAAACAAAAAAATTTTGAAAAAAATTCCAAAAATTTTTCTTCTCAGACAAAATTAAATTTTTGCCCAAGTAACTAGGTATATCAAAGAATAATAAACCCTTGTGTAAAATTTGCAGCGTTTTGACATTTCATGTCTTTGCTATGGCACACAACCAAATTTTCGTTATGTCACGTTACGTTACGTAACGAAATATGCTCAATGATTACATTACATGAAATGTCCTAATGCGTTGCAGACTTGTATGCAAGCGTACATTTTACATTGATTTATGCTCTTCTAATTTCTTTTCATTTGATTCTTGAAGACAATACATAATGCAAAAATCTTTTTAGTTTAGTTTATTATTTTGGCCAGTTGGAATTTTTTTTTTTTTTAATCTGAAATTTTGACAAAATACGTGGTTGACCATCCATCCAGCTGTGCCCGCAAGGTTTTCAGCCCGATGGCCCAAACCCGTGGGGCGCTATGGGGCTAAAATGGGGCTACGAGAGGGTTTATCGAAGGTTTTCTGCTATGGGGTCAAATTAGGTGTCGTTTTCGAACTATTTTTGGACGTAGAATCCACTTTTGGGGGTCCCAGAACGATCCGATTTCACCCTGGGGGATCTATGGGGCTGTCCAAACGTTGTATCTACCAAAAATTTTTCTTAATGACAATTAATTTTTGCACAATTAATCTATGTCAAAGAGTAATAAACCCTTGTGTAAAAGTTGCAGCGCTTTTTCTTCGTATTGCCGTCGTTCAATCCGTTCCACTCATGGCGTCCGCCTCCACCCAACTCAATCCTTCTTTACCATCAACTCTCAACCCTCTTCACGAGTTTCCTCTCACGCTTTCAGAATGCTCTCAAACCCTTCTTTGTGAACGTTTGAGAGCTTCAAGCGCGCCCGTCGCCCGACGAATCCGTCATAAATTGGGAGAAGGTACGTTCGCTGAGGTTGCTGCAGCTGATTTTCAATCTGATCGCCCCGTCAGTGGTTTTCTCGCATCAACTTTTGTTTCTATGACGCCCTCAGTCTGCTTTCAGCCCTCAAAGAGTGACTCCGCGATTGCAATTTAAATTGTGTTGAGCGTTAATTGAAAGACTTACACTAAGTGTAAGTCTTTCAATTAACTAAGTCTTAGTGTAATTGTGTAATTTAGTAGAGTAAGACTGTGTTAATATTTTAACGTTAATTATTAACCTGTGATATATTGAAAATTAAACTAATAATCGTCGTAAGTTAAAATTTATTTTTATCCCATGGCGGGTGATGTAGTCCCTTTGAATTGATTATATAAAAACGCTGCAATTTTACACAAGGGTTTACTATTCTTTGATGTAACGTACTTGTGCAGAAATTTCTGTCAATAAAAAATTTTTGACATTTCATGTCTTTGCTATGGCACACAACCAAATTTTCGTTATGTCACGTTACGTTACGTAACGAAATATGCTCAATGATTACATTACATGAAATGTCCTAATGCGTTGCAGACTTGTATGCAAGCGTTTTGTTCAGTTGAATTTACTATCTTCATCGAGTTTGACAATTTGTTTTTATGCGTTTTCTTATAGCAAAGACATGAAATGTCAAAAAAAAAAAAAACGCTGCAAATTTTACACAAGGGTTTATTATTCGTTTTCGAAGTATTTTTTTTTTAAGATTTTTTTTTTTCAAAAATTTTTGGTTTTTTCTTGAAAAATATTTGACCTCCTTCGATCCTTCAAAAATCCCATTTGTAGCCCCATGAAAGTCCTACAGGTCGCAACAGTGAAATTGGATCGTGCCGGGACCCCAAAAATGGATTCGACGTCCGAAAATACTTCGAAAACGACACCTAACTCGATCCCATAGCCAAAAGCCTTCAAAAAACCCCTCCCATAGCCCCATTTTAGCCCCATAGCGCCCCTTGGGTTTGGACGATCGGGCTGAAAACCTTGCGGGCACAACTAGATGGTAAACCTGGTATTTACCAGTTTACCTAGATGGTAAATTTGGCATTTTGTCAAAATTTCAGATTTAAAAAAAAATTCCTACTGTCCTAACCGGTCCGGACGGCGGACGGACATTTCGGTTTTGGAATCTAGACCTCTTGAAACGGATTCGTCGACCTCCGTCGCGAAAACAAAGGTGTTTATTCCAAGAATAATAAACCAAAACGCTTCAAATTTTACACAAGGGTTTATTATTCTTTGATATAAGTTACTTAAGCAAAAATTAATTCTGTGTCTTGAAAACTCTCGGGATGTGTCATATCGATGTTGAGTTTCTGATTCGGAAGTAGCAACTTTTGGATCTCTTTCCATCGCTGTTGCGTGTGAAAGTTAGAAACAGATCCGTTGTGCCAAATTTTCTGACAAAACTCATCCCATCCTGCATTCTCTCGCACTTGTAGCGAGGACTCCCGATGAACAAAAAATACAGTATAGACCCTAACTAGTTTCCTAATGTTGTCAGCAGTGTCAATATCCAGAGAATCCTTAAGATGGCAGTATTGCTTTGAGCAAAGTCTCTTTTGATTTAATGTGGCGATGTATAGATTGAAAAGATAACGAGAGTTCAATAAACAGTTGGTTAGTTGGCAACTTCATTGACCAAAGGAGTGCAAATTTTGTTTGTCGAGGATGAGCTCCTGCTATACGTGCATCCCGAATGGTAATTTTTACGTTTTCGAAAGAGCGTTCACCACTATTTAATTCCTTCTCGTTCAGGCACTTGAGCTCTTTAACGTGGAAATTTATTGCGTAGCGCATCATTTGGAGCTCTTTCATCGACACGTTATCGTCTGTTTTGCTGCGAGTACAATGAAAGCTTGCTTCGACTTCATCATCTCCAAGAAAATAAATTTGTAGAAATTTGGCTGCCAATTAACCACCAATGAGATGGCGGAGCTGTCCACAAAATATTATTTTGAATGTGGACATAAAATTTCCCTCTCTAATTTCTTGCCACCCTATGGACGTCATTACAAAAGCGTTATTATATGACCTGATTTTGCTGAAGAATAACACCAGATTCTGGTGTTTCATCTCTTTCTCAACAACTCATCAACACAGCTGAGCAGTGGGTGCATTTCCTGAGAGGCTCACTGATACCTGTTTATCCCTCGTATTCTGCGTTTGGATCGAAGGATGATGCGGAGTTGAGCAGCCATCCTTGATTGGCCTTCCTTGCTCTTTGTTGAAGTCTATCATCTTTATCGAAGAAAAGAAGAAATTAGTCACACGTATTAAGATAAGAAATGAAGAATGATTTGAGATTAGTTTTATTTATATTATCTATTTATTCAAAAACGGCACCCAGTTACAAGAAAAGAAATCACAGCAAACGCACCAAGAACGGAATTAGAACAGGAACGAAGCAACTTAATATCCTCTATTTCTTTAAGAAAAAAAAAACTAACTTCGTTTTCGAAAAGCGAGAAGAAGTGGTCACAGGCCAGGTGGGAGAGGTCGGGGGTTGACTGTTTTTAGCCAGCAGTGTGGCCCCCTAGTGTGACATGAGGAGGAGGAGGAGGAGGAGGAGGAGGGTGACACGATTTTGGTCATCTTTATTCTAGTGCACTTCTAGCGGTGGGAAAAATCTTGAAATTGGTCTTAAAAAACGCTGCAAATTTTACACAAGGGTTTATTATTCTTTGATATAAGTTACTTGCGCAGGAATTTAATTCTGTGTCAAAGAAGAAGTGTAAAAAAAATACTTAATAAAAATTTGTTTGGATTTCTTTTTTCAAAAAAAAAAAAAGATTTTTTTTTTTTTCAATTTTTTGTTTTGTTTTTTACCTACTTGAAAAACATTTGACCTCTGGGATCTTTGTAGCCCCATGAAAGCCCTATAGATCGCAACAGTGAAAACGGATCGTTCCTGGACCCCCAAAAATGGATTCTACGTCCAAAAATACTTGGAAAACGACACCTGACTCGATCCCATAGCCAAAAGCCTTAAAAAAAAAACCCTCTCGTAGCCCCATTTTAGCCCCATAGCGTCCCACGGGTTTGGGGGAAGTCCGGGAAGTCAGAATCATAAACCAAAACCATAAGGCATTCGGGCTGAAAAACTTTGCGGGCACAACTAGATGGTAAACCGAATATTTTGTCGAAATTCAGTTTAAACAAAAAAATCCTACTGCCCAAAACGGCCCAGACGCCTGACGGACATTTTGGTTTTGGAATCTAGACCTCTTGAAACGAATAATGTCAAATTTTGAGGCCGATCGGAGTCGTCGACATCCAAGAATAATAAACCAAAATCCAGTTTGACGAGCATAGTGCGAGAAATGTCTGAAACCACCAAAAAGTAGCTCCATGTGGCGCATCTAAGCTCCAAAAGTGGAGCAAAAATCAAAAAAGCTGTATTTTTTAAGAAAAAAAAAATGCACAATTTGAGAAAACGAGTTGTTTGGTCTGAGGCCAGGCGGGATACGGTCGGGGGTTGGCTGGCGTGCCCAGCAGGGGATGGCCCCCTAGTGTTATATTATTATCGATTAGGGTGGAGCAGCTGAATGATGAGGACGCAGTAGTTAATCAGTTAATCGAGTTCGGAGTGAGGGTAGGGAAATATACAGGAGGTCAGGAATCTTGACCTTCTATATATTTCCCTCATTCATCCCTTTTCTTGACTCAAGATAAGGGGGCATGAATGATACAAGTTTGCTACGCGGGGTAAGCGGCTCAAAGGTCGAAGGGTCATGTACTTAGTGGAGGAAAACTTCCCTAAGGAGTTGCTATGTGGAGGGAACAGAAAATGGCTGATTTAGGCGGGGGACGCAGAGACCAACTTAGGCCAGAAGTTCAGGCGCATCGACCGATCGAAGGAAGACCATGGGCCGTATTCAAAAACGCTCCTTAGCGTTAAGGAAGTCCTTAGGAGGCGTTTTAGGGAGCCTGAAACGCCTCCTAAGGACTTCCGTAACGCTAAGGAGCGTTTTTGAATACGGCCCCAAATCAGCCTCAGTCCGGCGGTCGGTTGGTCCCTAAAGCTTCAGGTTTCCTAAGAGGGTAATCATAGTCCGTCGCGTCACGAGGAATCCCACAGATTATTCGATGATAGGCCCGGAGAACTCGGTCGATCCGCTCAGTATGACACCTATAATAAGGGCACCGAACCACACTCAAATTCAAGGAATCACTGGACGAGGAAGCGATACAAAGCCACCAAAGCAGGAATGGACCCGGAACTCTCTGGCATTTCTCTTCAGGAAGCCCAGGGATCGCATCGCACGAGTAGAGACATGGTCGACGTGCTCAGAAAAGGAAAGCTGAGTGTCCAGTAGCACACCCAGATCCCTTATGGACTTACCTCGTTCTCATCAGCATGTTACTGGCTTTCCGCGTGGACCGTGAAAGAGCGGATCGCGTAGGAGGCATTTAAGAAGTGAAAACTCGTAGAAAAGTTTATTTCTAAGCTTAGTGGGTGCTTCGCACGAAATATGAAATTCTTGTCATTCCTGTTTTCCCTAATCGCTGCAATGACGACTCGTTCACACCATGACGATCACTACTATCGAAAAATTCGGCATTTTCTCTTATCGATTGCAAAGTAAACAATCCTATCATAGAAACCAAACACTCGGGTGGCGAAGGAATGCGAAGTTCTCGACGAAAGAGACGTAGTTGGGAGTTTTAGCATATCCGTATTAGGAACTCAAAGATCACAAAACGCGAAACATGATGGAAATCGGTTGAGCGGTTCGGCGAGCCATACGTAACAAACTTTGCTTTTTATAAATCGCTGGCCCAATTCAAGACCGGCTTAAGTGCAAATTCACAACCTTTTCAGGGAGCGCGTTTAAAAATGCATTGTGAATTCAATGTTGAATTTCTCTGGAGCTAATGCAGCCAGCCCCTTGAAACTTTGGCCATTAACTCAGTATGGTCTTGGTATACCTACCTGCGAATTTGAGATTTTTCTGTTAATTAAAGAGTTAATTAGTAGCTAAGACAGTATTGTCCTGAATAATGTTCACATATTATGTTGAATAATATTCACATATTATGTTGAGCTATTCTGAAAATTGAAACCGTGCAAGAGCGACTTAATTGTAAATAATATTTGAATAATAAATACAAATCCATTTGGGAATAGTTTTAATTGGGGTATGATAGACGTTTTGAGAAAATAATGTAAAATCATTTAATTTTTCCACAAACCATAGGAAGTATACCGAATATGTGAGTTGAATCAATCTTTTAAACAATTGGCGTTGAACACAATGTGGCCCAGTTCAAGACCGGCTTAAGCGCAAATTCACAAATTTTTCAGGAAGCGCGTTTAAAAAAGCATTGTAAATTCAATGTTGAATTTCTCTGGAGCTAATGCAGCCACCGCCTTGAAACTTTGGCCACTGACTCAGTATGGTCTTGGTATACTTACCTGCGAATTTGAGATTTTTCCGTCTGGTAATTAAAGAGTTAATTAGTAGATAAGATAGTATTGTCCTGAATATGTTGAGCTAGTCTGAAAATTGAGACCGTGCAAGAGCGACTTATTTGTAAATAATATTTGAATAATAATTACAAATCCATCTGGGAATTGTTTTAATTGGAATATGATAGAAGTTTTGAGAAAATAATGTAAAATCATTCAATTTTTCCACCAACCATAACAAGTATCACCGAATATGTGAGTTGAATCAGTCTTCTAAACAATTGGCATCGAACACATGAATAGGAACGTGACAAGCAATCTTAAAATATTTTGGGCAGTTAGACGCTAATACAGGTACTTTCTCTTGTACATAAATTGCAGTTCTATGCAGTTTTTCTAAGATGCATCAAAACAGCTACTCATGACTTAATGATGAAGGTAGGCCGAGTATCTGCAGCTCAAAGTAAAGAAAACCAAAATTAAATTTAAAAAATTATAAAATTATGCCAATGTTAAGACTGTGAATTTGAAAAAAGAGTGAAAAAGAATTTGTTTAAAAAATTGTAACCAGAAAACGACTGTCTTGCATGAAAATAAATACTAGTGGATTGGAGCTCCCCACTGTAAGACAGACTTAAGAGTGCAGATAAGACAGTTTTCACAATTACACTAATATGGAAATAACCTTATCTTTGCATGTAAAACAGTCTTAAGTGGCAGATGAGACGGTCTTACCCGGGACTATCGGGTAGTGGAGTGCTGTTGAGACACTCTTGCACAGAAAAACACACCTTTCATCTCCAAGGTCAACGCGAAACTGTACATCAGCCACTATTGCATTGGGGTTCAGAGAGATTGTGTTCAGTGTGGAATGTCGCAAGTGCACTCTGGGGGCGATTGGGTAAAGTTAGAAAAAAACCGCTTATACCATTAGAAAGAGCGGAAAAAATTGAGCAAGACTGACTCAAAAACCGAAAAACGCAAAATTTGCACTTAAGCCGGTCTTGAACTGGACCAGCGACATAATAATTATTAGGAACGTGACAACAAGAATAGTTTGGGCAGTTAGAAGCTAATACAGGTACTTTCTCTTATACATAAATTGCAGTTCTATGCAGTTCTTCTAATAAGCATCAAAACAGCTACTCATGACTTAATGATGAAGGTAGGACGAGTATCTGTAGCTCAAAGTAAACAAAACCAAAATTGAATTTAAAAAATTATAAAAGTATGCCAATGTTATTGCTGTTATGGCAATTGTGAATTTGAAAAAAGACTGAAGAAGAATTTAAAAAAAATTGTAACCAGAAAACGACTGTCTCGCATGAAAATAAATACTAGTTGATTTGAGCTCCCCACTGTCTTAAGTGCAGATAAGACAGTTTTCACAATTACACTATTATGGAAATAACCTTACCTTTGCATGTAAAACAGTCTTAAGTGGCAGATGAGACGGTCTTACCTGGGACTATCGGGTAGTGGAATGCTGATGAGACACTCTTGCACAGAAAAACACACCTTTCTTCTCCAAGGTCAACGCGAAACTGAACATCATGCATCTGCAGCCGCTATTGCATTGGGGTTCAGAGAGATTGTGTTCAGTGCGGAACACATTCAAGTGCGCTCTAGCAGGCGATTGGTACAGTTAGAAAAAGACCGCTTATACCATTAGAAAGAGCACGAAAAATTGTGCAAGACTGACTCAAATACCGAAAAACGCAAAATTCGCACTTAAGCTGGTCTTGAATTGGGCCAGCGAAATATAAATACGTAACAAACTTTGCGTTTTATATAGGTAATTTAAAAACTTACTAAACAAAATCTATATTAAATATATATCTATATCTATATTTAATATAGATTTTGTTTAAGTTTTAATATAGAGTTGTGTAAGTTTTTATATCTATTATTATTTATTTTATCGAATTAGGTTAGAATTTCACAGAAATAAATTTTTATTTCTGTGAAATTCAAACCTAATTCGATATAATAGTTCATTAGAAAAGTGCATAACATCCAACTGCATATATTATTTATTTTATTTTCTGAACGGGCCCACAGGTGGGTACTGGGATCAAATCGGCCTCCAGGATTGAACATAAATGATTGAGATCCCAGAAACGCTGTATCCAACAACCCCGGATCCAGGGAGCACTCCAAAAATTCTTTTTCTTCTAACTTTGACAAAGATTGATTCGAAATATCAAAAAACTTTGCCTCTTTATTTCTGTGAAATTTCTCCAACCTAATTCGATATTATTTATTTTATTTATATTTTATACTAGATGCCCGCACGTGCTTCGCACGAAATAACAAATTTCCGTCCATCACCTATCAACGATGCACCCGTGGCGACGCTTTTTGACCCGTCTCTCGTTGCGAAGGAAAGCTCCGTTCGCGTAATATGCAGCCCATAGCAATCCATCAACTCCAAATGAAATTACCTATCAATCTAATCGAAGGCTTGCAAAAAATACTCGTACCCACCTACCGACGATCTTCGAATAACTTGCGAACGGGTTATCGCACAGAAATCGTTTTGTGCTCGTTGAAATCAGCGCGAAAAGCTCGTTTTAACAAACGTAGTTTCGTTCAAAACCGACGCCAAAAGTTGTATCGGGTTTCGGAGTTTCGAAAATTTTCCTAGTAATCCCTAGTAACGACGCTATTTGACCCGTCTCTCGTCGCGAAGGAGCACCCGAAAACCGATGAAGGGGATGAGTGAGGAAAAATCAAGGTAGCCTATGACCATCGCGCTGGTTTTTGGAACGGGTCGCAATAAACGGCACGCGAATCGGTCATTCCGTTCAGGCGTGAAAAGGGAAACAGACAGACAGACAGACAGACATTTCTCGGTTTTTATTAGGTGGGATTTCTACTTATTTTATGTATGTATTTATCTCAACCAATAGTTTTTTGTCCCTCCCGAAAAATTTGGTACTTTTGAGGAACGAAGACATCGAAATCCGTGATCCCATCAAAATCTCTCTCCAAGGACGTCCCAAATTTTCAACTCAAGTCGCCAAAACGTAGATGGATGGTTCAGTTGATCAGCCCGAAAGGACAATAGTGCCAAAACTGTGTTAATTCTCATAAGGTTTTTCGAGCCATGCAGAGGACACTCAAAGGTTCATTTGCTGAACTTCGAAGTTCCAACTTAAAATCTATTTATTAACACACCCCGAGGCTCTGAAAGGGCGTTCTTTGTTCAATTCTCCCTTTTCAAACACCGATACAGCGAAATAAGTTGACGACTCTGAAACCGGTTAGAGCGTTTGTTAGTGGTTACCAGTCGCTGACGTGCTTTGTAGCCCGCTTTTCACGTCGCCAGAAAGCATCAAACTCCGCTTTCCGAGAAATATAAATCCGAGTTAGTTCAAAAGGGTTGGAAAACTCGAGGCGAATGATGAGGGTGGTATTATAAAGAGGTTAACCCCCTTCTTTCGCTACCGCAAATCCCTTTAAAAACAATTCAAAGTGATAAATGGGGCAGAGTCTTGTTTCCGGGTTCATTTTCAGAGTCAGCATTTCCCAAAGGCGCAATATGTTATTTTCGTTTGAATTTCGGCAATTCGTGAACGTAGTTATGAGGAATTCCCATTTTTACTATATCTGACAATAGTATTTTTGTTTTGGTTTTTGCTAAGTATTTCGTTTTGGTTTGTGTATTCATGTCAGAGGTCGAAAATTGTTATCGGCCTTAAAATTTGCCTTGAAACGTATTCAAGATAAGTAGACTCCAAAAATGAATGCCGTCCTTGCTGTTTGGGGGAGGAAATGTTTTCGAAAGTATTTTGTCAAATTTTCGGATTTAAAAAAAAAAATTCCTATTCCCAAAACTGCCTAGACGGCTGGCGGACATTTCATTTTTGGAGTAGACCTCTTGAAACGTATAATAACAAATTTTGAGGCCGACCAAAATATTCGACCTCCGAAACGAATACATAGGCGTATTATTCCAAGAATAATAAACCATAATTACGACGGCAAGAAATTCCGTGATAACCGAGACAAAAGCCGCGTTTAATTACTGATCTCTGGTCAACTTTTAAAGGGTGTAGGAACAAAAAGGGAAGACGAAAAAAAAAAAGTTGGCAGAAGATTTGGAAGATTTTCACGAGTAATATCAGCGTTCATTACCGTTCCCCACGATTCCGAGCCCTAACTTTTGTAGCCCCGAGGGGATTTCCCGACTAGGGTTTCTCCGCCGAGTGACGTCCCCAGTGGAAAGCGGACTGATCGGGGAGTTTTGAAGGGTAAAGTAAATACTCAACTCTCGGGAAGAGGAGGATTCTCCGCTGACCCGATTCCGTCGAATATCGTTTCATTTCTGGCCGGCTAAATACGAACGAGGCAGGAACATGAGATGCAAATTAATCTCTCAGTTTGAGATTGTTGCGGCTTTGCTCTTCATCGGTGGCGCGGATTTTGATGCTTTTGGTTTATTATTATTATTATTATTATTATTATTATTATTATTATTATTATTATTATTATTATTATTATTATTATTGTCTGGTGCTAGCACTTTAACAGGGGGGCTTCGCTCGGCCGTGTTCGGATGTTCGGATGTTTTATAATTTACGACTGGCCTAATAGCTTCACTTCTCCCAAAACCCACTTACGACAGTTTTCGGTTATTCGTCATTATCTCAGAAACTAATGAAGGTACAGACCTCCGGTTGGTCCCAAATTAAAGCTAATTAAATTTACTAAAAGTTCATCTCATATGACTTTTTGGTAGGATGCATATTTCAGGCGATATTTAACAACAACAACAAAAAAAAAAACACGTTTTCGTAAAATTTGCACATTTTGGAAAATATTGCCATTTTTCAACAACCTGTATCTCGGAAACTATTTACTGTAGAGAGCTGCGGTTGGTTTCAAATCGTAGCAAATATTGCCCAGTTTAAGATTAAACGTAGTGCCTTTGGTCGTAAAATGCTTTCTTCACTGACTTTCACAGCAAAATGTGAAAAATGGGCGAAAAAATCGTGGTTTTTCGCTAACCCCCAAGCCGGCACAAGGTTTTTTAAATTGATAACTAGGTCAAAGACTACTCTCATGGTTCCTAACAACATAACAAAAAATAAAAACTACCCCACCACCTTCCCGCACGACCCCCTTTTCAAGTACAAAGGAACCTGGACTATAATAGTTCAACAATTGAACGCCCCCGATTCCAAAATGTAAACTCGTCTCGTTGACTACTGGGTGAGAACCAAATGACTTGTGTAATCTCGTGTAGAATGTTTGCTAGGGTAGATAAGTAGGTGAACTCGCTTAACAATAGTTTATTCACAAAATCCGAAAAAATACTGGTCATGAAAAGCGTACTTATTTACACTAAGTATAAGACTTCTATAATTAGGATAGAGAGGAATCGCCGACTCAATCGTACAGTGTACATTGAAGAGAATTCGCGAATTTGCGCTCATCAAAAATTGCGGTCTATGCGCTTATCTGACGTAAAATTGGCCAGGGAATCCTAATTTCCTAAAAAATTCAGGGGTTACCATTTAAAATACGAACGTCGGGCGCAAATGCGCCTATTCGCGCTCTTCTTGGGGGGGGGGGGGGGATCTTGAACCCCCAAGTTGGTAGCTATGGTTCTCGGAGACAGTCGAAAAACGCTGCAAGTTTTACACAAGGGTTTATTATTCTTTGATATAGGTTACTTGTGCAGAAATTTAATTCTGTGTCAATGAAAAAATTAAAAACAATTTTTTTTTGGAATTTTATATTTCAAAAAAATTTATTTTTATTTTATTTTTTCAAATTTTTTTTTTTTTTTTTTTCACTTGAAAAATATTTGTCCTCCTGGGATCCATCAAAAATCTCATTTGTAGCCCCATGAAAGCCCTAAAGATCGCAACAGTGAAATCGGATCGTTGCAGGACCCGAAAAAATGGATTTCGAAAACGACACCTGACTCGATAGCCTCGTAGCCCCATTGCTGAATGTGGGAGGGGTTTACACGCAAATGGATTGCTTCGGGTGGTTTATATTTTTCGAAAGGTCACACCCTTGTAACAGTGTGATAGTAAGGGATCAGGCATCTCAGGCTGATGGGGTGTTCAAAAATTAATGCGAATTGTTATAGATGAGGCCGTTAGTGTTGTGTGCTCTGATGGGTGGGGGGGATACGAGCGGCATAACGTTCTATCGCATTATTTCTTCATTTGAGGTCGAGAAGGCCCCTCCGAACCCCTCCCAAGTTGAAATGCTCCGAACAAAACCTGTTTAATATTAATAGGCCTTTTCGGTGTCGCGGGGAGGGGGGAAGGGGTGGCTTACTGTGTAGCCTCCCCTCGTGATGGGTAACAGCCTGCTTACGCCGGAGATATATCAGCGAATGTGTCCCGGAAAATGGTAGAGGGGGACCCAGTGGATATTGGAATGATTGTTTTCCTGCGCATCCCATTTGAATGCTATTACCTACTCCAGGGAGATGAAAATCGCTGCAAATTGTACACAAGGGTTTATTGTTCTTTGATATAGGTTACTCGTCCTAAAATTAATTCATCAATTAAAAAATTTTGGGGTTTTTTTTTTTCAATTTTTTTGGTTTATTATTCTTGGAATAATACACCTATGTTTTCGCGACGGGGGTCGACGACTCCGATCGGCCTCAAAATTTGACACTATCCGTTTCAAGAGATCTACCTACATTCTAAATCCGAAATGTCCGTCCGCCGTCCAGGCCGTTTTGGGTAGTAGGAATTTTTTTAAAAATCTGAAATTTAGACAAAATACTCGGTTTACCATCTAGTTGTGCCCGCAAGGTTTTCAGTCCGATCGCCCAAACCCGTGGGGCGCTATGGGGCTAAAATGGGGCTAAAATGGGGCTACAGGAGGGTTTTTTTGAAGGCTTTTAGCTATGGGATCGAGTTAGGTGTCGTTTTCGAAGTATTTTTGAACGTAGAATCCATTTTTGGGGGTCCCGGAACGATTCGATTTCACTGTGGCGATCTACGGGGCTTTCATGGGGCTAAAAATGAGATTTTTGAGGGATCCCAGGAGATTAAATATTTTTCGAGTAATTTAAAAAAATTATAATAAAGAATTTAAAAAAAACACGTTTGAAAAAAAAAAAAAAAAATCCCCACAAAAAACTTTTTTTTAATTTTTTTTTTATAACACAATAAAACTTTATTCAAGGAATATGAGCAAAAATGACAACACCACATGTGGACATTTTAGAGTTGAGTTTCTCCCGCTCTGCTCTTGCGAGTTGTAGGCAGTAACTTCTGAAGAAGGCGTTTTAGACCCTCGGCTCTGAGGCGAGTTTGTTGTGGGGTTTTTGTTCTGGGTCAAATTTCCTGGAGAAAACGTCGAAGTCGTGGGATCAAGGTGCTGTCAATCAACAAAGTTTTTTTTAATTATAAATATTTAAAAAAAATTTTTTTAATTTTTTTTCATTGACAATTAAATGTCTGTACAAGTAACCTATATCAAAGAATAATAAACCCTTGTGTAAAATTTGCAGCGTTTTGAATCTAGACCTCTTGAAACGGATAATATCAAATTTTGAGGCCGATCCGAGCCGTTGACCTCTGTCGCGATTACATAGGTGTATTATTCCAAGAATAATAAACCAAAAGCATCCGGGGGTCCAGAGGGCTTGCTTCCCGACGAGGCCCAAAGGGCCGAGGTTTTTTTAAAATTCATCAATCGCCGAAAGCCTTTTTTTTTTTTTTCTTGCTCTATATACCGAGAAAAATCTGCAAAACAAGCTTCCTGGGCCGATTAGGCTATTATTATGGAAATCCTGCCTGCGGGAGCCGTTTGGGCCGCAGATCGAGGGTTTTGCCCAGTTTTAATGGAAAGCCGCATATCCCCCGTATAATTGCTGATGAGAATCTTGAGTCAACAAGCGTTCAATTAAAATCATCCGGATAGTCAGGATCAACACAAGAATGACGACTGGTGGGGGGGGGGGGGGGGACTGATGAACTGAACCGTGTGCAACGTAAACAAATGACAGGGCGGGGAGGGGAAAGTTATTCATGTCGAAACATTAGCATTTGATTGAAATTCACAATTCAGCAGTTTATTTTCGGAAAGTATTGGCACACACGAGAGTTAATGAACGTCCTAATTTGTCGTCATTATTTTGGGGCGAACCCTGAAGTATTTCATTTTCGCTGTTATTATCTAGTAGGTAGTAGTAGTCTAGTCAAATTAGCTCGAAATAGGGCAAATAAAAAAAGTTTTGTTGTCGTTCTGGAAATTTCCATTTTTATATAAGTAAACACTGTATATAGCATTTTGGGCTGCTGAGCACGAATCTGAGGTTTGCGACTAATCATTTGGCCCGGAAAAACGTTTTATCTCGCAAAAAACCGTCAACATTTTGGGAAATGTCACCTTTTTGGTTTAATTCTTGGAATAATACACCTATGTGGGCGCGACAGAGGTCGACGACTCCGATCGGCCTCAAAATTTGACATTATCCGTTTCAAGAGGTGTAGATTTCAAAACCGAAATGACCGTCCGCCGTCCGGGCCGATTTGGGCAGTAGGTTTTTTTTAAATCTGAAATTTTGACAAAATACTCGGGTTACCATCGGATTCAGCCCGATCGCCCAAATCCGTGGGGCGCTATGGGGGCTAAAAAGGGGCTAGGGGTGGTTTTTTAAAGGCTATTGTCTATGGGATCGAGTTAGGTGTCGTTTTCGAAGTATTCTAGGACGTAGAATACATTTTTTGGGGTCCCGCTACGATCCGATTTCACTGTTGCGATCTATAAGGCTTTCATGGGGCTGCAAATGGGATTTTTGAAGGATCCCTGGAGGTCAAATATTTTTCAAGTTAAATACCTACCTACTCAAAAAAAAAAAAAAAAAAAAAAAAAAAAATCTAAAAGTTTTCCCAATTTTTTTTTATCGACAGAATTAAATTTATGCACAAGAAACCTCCTATATCAAAGAATAATAAACCCTTGTGTAAAATTTGGAGTGTTTTTGTTTATAATATTTACATATTCGTGAAAAGTGTAAATTCGTAAATTCGTTATTATAATATTTACATATTCGTGAAAAAAACCCATACCTATACAAAATGAAAGAGCAATAAATTGTCTACATTTTAAGTACAGAGCCCGACGGGGTTGAGTGAACGGGCAGAAAAGCTTGTGGGTAGGTACAACTAAATGGTAAACCGAGTATTTCATAATAATTTCAGAAAAAAAAAAAAAATCCTACCCACCTACTGCCCAAAACGGCCCGGACGGCGGACGGACATTTCATTTTTGGGATCTACACATCTTGAAACGTATGGCAAGTTTAAAGGGAGATCAACATTTTCGACCTCCCACATGTTATTATTTTTATTATCCTGACCGAACGGCTTTTTCCATTTTTAGCTGTTCTGGGAGTTTTTATAGTAGGTACTTTGACATCGTTTGTTCGTCGTTAATATTTATTTTCCATACCTACTTATTTGCAAAAAAAAAAAAAAAACAAAAAAAAACGATGTTTTCTGAAGAAAGATTTGTACTCTCAAAAGGTTGGATGTTTTCCCTGAACGGCTTTGAACACTCACGTAAAGGTATTTTTGGAGGTTTCATTGACGATGCTCCGAGTGTGAAGCAAATCATTTCCCTTGAAGCCCCCCCAACGTCCGTAAGAGCGAAAAAGCCGAAATAAATTACTCCTCTACTCTTTCGGGGGCGAAAAAAATTTCCGCACGTGGGGAGTATTGCTTGTGACTATGTAGGTATGGTGTATTTTCACCGTTGTACTTGGGGACACCCCCAGACCCCCTGATTATTACTGTTATGATCGAGGATCAAACCGACGCGACGGAACACAGAATGTGGTTTTAGGTTATTCCACAGAGGCCTGGTGGAATGCCTAAAAGTAATCAATCATTCAGCCATATTTACATTAACACTCACACAACTAATGCTTCTGGTTTTTTTTAGGATTTAATTTATTTTCTATCCAACTCCAGGAGCAGTGTGCAGGTTTTCAGTCCGACCGACAAACCCGCGGGGCTCTGTTGGGCCAAAAAGGGGCTACGGGAAGCGATTTTGAAGAATTCCAGCTATGGGGTACAGTTAAATTGCAGACCCGAACACACCTAATTAAAACGCTGCATTCTTTGATATACCTAGTGAAATTGTGCAAAAAATTAGTTTTTAGGCCAGTCGCCAGAGGTTTTGACTCTTGTAAGAAATGGTGTTTTTTTAAAAAGGTCTGAACAACAAAATATACAAAACGATTGCAAAATATTTGTTGGGAGACCTTTTGGCGGCCTAAAAACCTCGATTTTGGTTTATTATTCTTGGAATAATACACCTATGTTTTCGCGACGCGGGTCGACGACTCCGATCGGCCTCAAAATTTGACATTATCCGTTTCAAGAGGTCTACATTCAAAATCCAAAATGTCCGTCCGCCGTCCAGGCCGTTTTGGGCAGTAGGAATTTTTTTTAAAATCTGAAATTTTGAAAAAATACTTGGTTTACCATCTAGTTGTGCCCGCAAGGTTTTCAGTCCGATCGCCCAAACCCGTGGGGCGCTATGGGGCTATAATGGGGCTACGGGTGGGTTTTTTGAAGGCTTTGGAGTATGGGATCGAGTTAGGTGTCGTTTTCGAAGTATTTTTGGAAGTAGAATCCATTTTTGGGGGTCCCGGAACGATCCGATTTCACTGTCGCGATCTATAGGGCTTTCATGGGGCTAAAAATTGTATTTTTGAAGAATTCCAGGAGGTTAAATGTTTTTCGAGTAAAAAATACATAATTTTTGAATAACCATTTTTGAATAAAAATCCCCCCAAAAAATTTTTTTTTTTTAAATATAAAAATCCAAAAAAATTTTTTTAATATTTTTCATTGACAGAATTAAATTTCTGTACAAGTAACCTATATCAAAGAATAATAAACCCTTGTGTAAAATTTGCAGCGTTTTTTCGGACATTTTCCACTTTATCACCTATAACTCAAAAACTAAGCATCTCAGAGACATGTTTTCTTATACAAAGTTGAAGAGCCTACAATTCTGCGTCAAATGGCCTCCTTGCGCATTAAAATCGCTTCAGCCACAATCAAGCGTCAAAAATTGGCAAATCTTTCCAACTTGGCTGAAAAGTAGGGTTCGCTCATGTTTCAACCCCTGCAAGTTATGAACTTGCTCAAAATTTAAGTTGTAGAGCATCAAATTACAATTACAGGGAACAGGCGAAATTAAAAAGAAATACCAATCGAGAAAACGAATTTAAACCAAAATATGAAACACCCAATCTGACGCCGCTCGGTAAGCGGAAAACCGCGTTTTTCAGAACCTTTTCGGCTGTAGCTCGGAAACTATTGGCTCGATTCCAAATATCTTTTTTTCTCTTAAAAGCTGATTAAATTCCCCATCGCGGCTATTCTATGTGAAATTTTGATTTGAGCTTCGATAAGGAGGTGCGGGCACGGCAAAAATGGCAAATTTGGACAAAAACGTGATTTTTCGCACATTTTTGCCCATAACTCGGGAACGGTTCGTCCGATCTTAGTTATCTTTTTTTTCTCGTGAAAGCTGATTTGATTTCATATAAGGGGCGGTATATTGCATTTCTATTGAGACTACAAAAGTGCCATTAGTATTCGTTGGAAAGGGTGGAAACCGGAAATTTGACCACCTACGACCACGGTTTTCAGAACATTTTCTTCTCTCCCTCCGAGACTATTCCTCCGATCTAAATTTCAATGTGTGCAAGAAGTTCGAAAAAACAAGAAATTATACACGTTGACTAAAACGACTCGTCATTGTACAGAATGCACTGCTCAATGTGCTCGAAAAAGTCCTTCGAAGAGTGCATTTAATTAATAAATTTATTTCCGACTCATCACAATATAAGTTGGAACCCAGGCCAGTGGGGGAACGGTCGGGGGATTGGCTGGCGAGGCCCCAGCAGGGGGTGGCCTCTTTGTCAAAGAATAATAAACCCCTGCGTAAAATTTGCATTGTTTTGCTTTATTAGTCTTGGAATAATGCACCAATGTTTTACGTACACCTAAGTAGAGAGACGAAAGTCTACGAACAAAAACGTCCCCGCCATAAAAGGCCTCCCCGGTGGGAAACCCGCTGGCGCTAAAAGAACAAAACAAGTTGGACGGAAAAGAGAATTGTCAAATTGAGGAAAGCTCGAGGAAGATTCGCCCTTCAGCCCTTTAACCGCCAAATCCCTCAAGCTTGAGAAACATCGGAAAGCTCTTCGTCTCCCGACCGCATCTCAATGGGTCGAAGGAGAAGAAGAGCCAAGAAAATCGAGAAGTCTGATCCTTTTCTAACAGCTCCGTGCAAAGGAATTAGTAATAGAGCTCTCAAGAAGAAAAACATTGTTGGGAGGAAAGTCGCACTCATACATTGTAAGAAGGTTCCACGAATAACCAAATTTCAAAAGTCACGGCTTTTTCAATTTCAAAAACGCCAATAAAAGTTGTTTGTAGTGGTGAGTACAATCGACAGGAACATCGTTATGAATTAATTACCGCGTCATATTTTATTGTTTTATGTTGTCCGGTATGATCCCAGTAGTATTATTCGATTATACATTGCAACTTCGAACTAGTGCTGCTAGGGGAGAGGGGAACTTGGCAATATGTCGACACATAAACTGGTCGACACCTCCTGTCGCCATATTTCCACACCAGGTGTTGAAGAACGTCGATAACGCACATCTTTAAAACTGGTCGACTGATTTATGTCGAAAACTTGAGATCCGTTTTTCGCTGAATTTCAACATCAGAGTGGAAAATGAGCTAAAAACACCGCTCTTGAAACTGGTCGACTGCTGAACGACGACAAAAGGGTTGTTTGGCCACTACCTGTCCTCAGCCCTTGTCCCGTGGGGTCTTGGGAAGTGGGTCATTGACACTGCCTTGCCAACTGTAGCCCTCAACCTAACTCAAAACAATTAGGAAGATTCAGGAAATGTAGGCCTGGATTCAGATTCCTGCCCATCTTTTTTTAACATAGATATGCTTTTGGGCTGGGGGTCATTCTAAAATTTTCGTAACGACACCAAAATTTGTTACGGAACATAATCGCGAAAACTATAATCACATGATTGGTCTGTAAGGAAGTTTGGCGGTTGGTTACTAGAAACTGTTTCTACTCGACAAGTACAAAAATTTGATTGAAGCAATATTGGATGCAGAGAAAGCCTACTCTATCGACTGCATCACGATAAAGAATGGCCGGGGGAAGGTGATCCTGTGAATGAAATGAGTTCTGATTTGCGTACATCCCTTGTACATGAAGACCCAGTTACTTGTTGCTTGTATGTTGACAAATTAGTTGACACGATAATGTTTTGCTGCAGTCGTCGCGTTACAGTCCATTTGGTTCATACCGCGTCATAGAGTACTTTAAACGTATACGTTTACATAGAGTTTCAGCAAAGAGGCAGTCCACACGCACACATTTTACTTTGGTTAAAAAGTGACCCAAAAGAACAGGTAGATGAGAACATGCCCGAGACAATTCGTCTTGTTTAGCAATGAGACGGACAAATAAGCGTCAGCGCGATTTGATTCTGGAAGCGATACATCGTATAATATATTATGTACATACATGTACAAAGATGATGAGAAGACTCCGCTTCAAATCTTTCTCACCGGTCCAGCTGGTTGTGGCAAAACTTTCACAATGAAGTTGATGATGGAGACCTATAATCGATTTTCTCAAGCTCATAATGTAGCGTTCAATGCTTACGTAGCTACAGCTTCAACTGGTATGGCCGCAGCCGCGATCAATGGTACTACGGTTCACGCTGCTTTTCGAATTGGAAACTCGCAACGTGAAACTGGTCTCTCTGTTGAATCACTTAATTCATTCAGAACTGCCTTCAACAATGTGAGGATAGTGTTTATCGACGAGTGCAGTATGATCGGCTCAGGTTTACTTGGACAAATAAATTCTCGTTTGCAGCATATTCTTCACGATCGTGAACGTCCCTTCGCTGGCATGAATATGGTTTTCTGCGGTGATCTACGACAATTACCCCCTCTATGTCAAACTCCAATCTATAAACGCAGTAAACAAAACTTTTGTTGCGAGATTGTGTGTATTATTCACTCAGTATTATCCACTTGTCCAAGTAATGCGTCAAGCTGATGTTACTTTCTCGTCTACCTATATTAACGAAAATTGGAGATGTTCAGCATTTACTACCTGAAGAAAAGGAACTAATTGAGAGTAGATTTGTAACACGAGAATATGTGGACGAGCATTACCCTGAATCGATACGACTGTTCTTTCGTACCCTAGAATCTAGGGTGAATGCATCTGATGTGGATGCATTCAACGCTGCTTCCATTCGTGGTGAAGGAGTAATTGAGTACGTTGCCCAGGATGAATATATTGGAGCTCGTAATGATGACCAAGTCAAACATGCTCGCGAAAAGGTGCCCCCAGATCCCATTCCAAGTAGATCTTATAAATTCCTTGGGCTTAGGTCAATACAGTTAGGTACAGGTGAAAATCTGGTTTCCAAAGTTAACCGATTTTCTGAGGCGTACCTAGGTACCTATATCTCGAAAACGGTTCGGAATTTGGAAAAAGTTTTTATAATCAAAGTTGTGCAGAATCATATCATCTTTCATTAAAAAAAACATCTTTTTTAAATGAAATTTTACTATAGGGCATGATTTATCGAAAAAGGCACAGTTTCCGAGATATGAATATTTTAGTGAATTCACTAAAATCCTGAAAAAGGGACCTTTGGAGATACTCCAGGCAAATTAGAAAAGTTAGCAGAAAGTTTAGTAATACTCGTAATCACCACGTTCCTATACGTTTTTTGGGTCGCTGAACACGAATCATTTAATGCTACTAGTGCATTTTGTAGAAAATCTTATGTACTTCCATGTTGTATAGAGTGGTCATGTCGTTAGAACGCATAGTTAGGGAGATATGAGCAAAAAACCGGAAAAAGTGCCAACAAACTTCAGAGTCGTGTTCAGCGACCCAAAAAACATAAAGGAATGTGGTGATTACGACTATTACTAAACTTTCAGCTAACTGCCTTTTATTTTCCTAATTTGCCTGGCCTAAGACCCCCCTCATAACGCAGCACCCCCACCCCCCAGAACTTTTAGTATGTTACTTGCTTTGTATGTTGCTTTAGTTGTTACTTGAACTTTGTATGTTGTTTTTTATCTTTCTTTTTTTTCTACCTCAAGACCTTTTTTCGTCTCTGTTGCCTGGACTATATGCATTCTGCAACTATTCATGATAATAATTATCATGAATATAATCTGATTTACTTAAACCATCGGTAAAAGTACGCAAAACTAACTTTCTTTTTTTTAGGGGTTTTCCAGTTTCCTGTGCAATAGCCATAATTCCTTCCTTTTTAAAAATGACTTTAATAGAATAATGAAATAATGTAATAACAATAAACTAAAAACAAATTTTCATTTCATAGGTATTTCATCAAAATAATTTTGCAATTCATTAAGGCACCACCAGGGGAGGGTGAGTTTGTTGGTCGCTAAGTCATAAGCCGATGAGTCATGAGAAGTCACTTTCAATAATTGAATTGAATTGAATTGAATTATTCCGGGAGGGGAAGCCTGATGAGGTGAACTCCAACGTAAATACTTACGACCAAATTACGCGAAAAGGGTAGTGCAACGTGTTAGGATAGGGATAGGGGCCATCTACCTGCTTTTGTTAACTGTAACTCTTCAACAGGCCTACTTTCGTAACTTCGTAGGTAACTTCGTAGGCCTACAGTAAGTCATCCGGCTTTGTTGATCTATAATTGGCCAGGTAGAGTGTCTGCCATTTCCCTTCGAGACTTCGCAGGTATACGAAGGATGTCGATGGAAATCTGTCGTCGTATCCCCTTGTTTGACTTGGACGACCTTTTTCAACAAGGGGTGTTGAAACTTGTCGACTTGTCGCTGTATTTTTATGTCGCCGTATTTCCAATGCCAGTGAAGTCGACTTAGTTCAACTCTTGGTGTTGAAAGATGTCGACACGGCTTCTGGGCCGTTTGTCGACCAGTTTATGTGTCGACATATTGCCCCCCATCCGGGGAGAGGGGAGTAAAAACCAGTTTTTTTTTTTTTTTCTCCCATCGCCTAAACGATGCATTCTGGCGGTATGGGCACTATATAATCGAAACTACATTAAATTTGCTGCAATTTGAGCACAAGTACGGCTCTGTAAAATCACCTTTCCGAACGAATACTTACGGCACTTTTGTTGCCTCAACAGAAATGTACCGCCCCTTATGTTAAAATTTAACTTTCTGGTGAAAGCTGATTACATTTAATGTAATCAGCTTTCACCAGAAAAAAAGAGAACACGGAGGAGGTCCGTGCAATAATGGCTTATAGTAAAAAACGACGTTCTGAGAAAATCAGCTTAGAAGTTTTTCAACATGCACCCTGTAATGTGTATACGTTATTTTCTGCCCAAACCTTTTTCCGTCAAATGTCTTATTCTTCAACTTGAAATCTCACTAAGCTAATTTACCATAAAATTAACCGCATCGGAGATATTTTCTTATTTATGCGAAGAGGTTATAAGCCCTTATTGTGGGGAAAGAAAAATCCCCTTTCAGCCTGTAACAGGAACTGTTCGCTCCAAGAAGGGCTTATGAACTTGGACAATATTGGTTTTGAAGGAGAAACGAGGAAAATATACTTTTTATGAACAGTATTTTTTAGAATGATTGAATATAAAATATAAAATGAACACGAAAAGAAACCCAATACAAAAAAATTGATTACAGAATCAGAAGACAGCTCACGGACCGTTCCCCACAAGAAGAGCGTATAAGAGTTATCACTAAAAACAAGGGTACAAACAAAACAAATGGGAATTTGTTCCTGAAACTTGGTACCTGTATAGAAAACAACATGGCGAATCGATTTTCCCGTTCCCCACAAGAGGGCTTATAGGCCTATACGCCCTTATTGCACGGACCTCCTCAATTGAGATCGGACTAACCGTTCCCGAGTTATGGGCAAAAATGTGCGAAAAAATTCGTTTTTGTCTTACTGCCTTTTTTTTTGTCGTGCCCGCCCCTCCCTTATCGAAGCTCTAATCAAAATTTCACATGAAATAGCCCGTAAAATGTCTCCCCAGATCGGTATTCAGAGGGAAAATTGTCTATTCCCCGCAACATTTTCAAAGTGCTCTTGTAGCAGTTGTAACTTTGAAATGGTTAGTCATAGGTAGCCAAATAATGCATAGAATGAAAGTTATAGATAATGAAATTTTCATCTTGGTGATCATCTTTCTTTTCAGATTAGCAGATCTTAAAACATAAAATACACAAAACACGGGTTCGCTCCTCCAAAGTGATCACATTTCGCCTTAACGGCTGCTACGGCGGGAGGTCGGGCTCTTCCTGAGGTCTCCGGGAAAAATCCTAATATTAGTTCTGAAAGTAAATTTAATCAGCGTTCGCGTGGAGACAATGAAATTTCGATCGGAGGAATAGTCTCGGAGGGAGAGAAGAAAATGTTCTGAAAAACGTGGTCGTACGTGGTCAAATTGAGGCGGTTGGTGGAAAAAGTGCATATGAGTCAAAAACGCGTTTCGAGAAAACGATCTCCCAATATTTTGAGAATTATTCTCAAAATAAATCTGTTTTTCTTCTTCTTCAATCGATTATAAGTTTGTGCTAATAATTAGCACAAAATTATTTTTCATTTCATCGCCTTTTACTGATTCTCAGGTGAAAATGGGCCGTTCGATCTGGTGTCTCTTTCGCACCTTTCCATTTTTTGAGGGAAAGGTTGCGCTAATCACCAATCACCTTCATCAATATTTTCGCCACAGAGTTTTGAGCAACATTCAGTAACGAATGAAAATATTTTTGGCCCAACAATGTGGCCTTTTGCGTCAACGTAATCCTCTCCTGACTGACGGGCGATCTTGGCTTTTTTTTTTCTCCCAATTCTCAGGGCTTGGTATTCTCCTCGTCCTGGATGGACGCACAACTGCACTACTTGTCGCAATACTCATGTTAAAGTTAGTGTAATATTCTGATAAATGTACAAATCACAAAAACTTCACTAGAACCCGACTAGATAACAGCCTGTTATTAACAGGACAGCCACAATACACAATTTCTTATCACAAAAATCTCGATAACTCAGTCAATTTTCGAGATATCGAACTGAAATTTTGAGTGGGTTCTCTCGAGATGGCATTGCTTCTAAAACCGCGTTTTTTCAAAAAAGGGCACATGAGCGGTAGGTATGTGCCCTTTTTCCACCAACCGCCTCAATTTCTTGTTGCCACACTTTCCAACGAATACTAATGGCACTTTTGTAGTCTCAATAGAAATGCAATGTACCGCCCCTTATATGAAATCAAATCAGCTTTCACGAGAAAAAAAAGATAACTAAGATCGGACGAACCGTTCCCGAGTTATGGGCAAAAATGTGCGAAAAATCACGTTTTTGTCCAAATTTGCCATTTTTGCCGTGCCCGCCCCTCCCTTATCGAAGCTCAAATCAAAATTTCACACAGAATAGCCGCGATGGGGAATCTAATGCAATTTCACGAGAAAAAAAAAAGAAGATATTCGGAATCAGGCTAATAGTTTCCGAGCTACAGCCGAAAACGTTCTGAAAAACGTGGTTTTCCGCTTTCCAAGCAGTATTGGGCGTTTCTTTTATTGGTTCAAATTCGTTTTCTCGGTTCCTATTTGACGTCTAGTGCTCAAATGAAAGCTAATTAGATTTGCTATCAACCCATACCCCTAGATAGGGCGGTCGGAATGCATCAAAACCAAGATATGAGCCGTGAAAGACGAAAAATGGGTGAAATCTGCACGTCTGGCGAAAATAGCCTATGTTTGAAGGGCTGAATCTCGGAACCTATTTGACATAGTATGTCAAATACATACTTAGTACCTATGTATTACAGCAATTTACTGTACCTTAAGTTGTACTTGTGCTCTAATTGTTGCAATTTTAATGTAGTCTCGATTATATAACAGTGCCCACACAGCTAGGTTTCATCGCTTAGGCCCAGTGAGCAATATATTATAGGTAGTGGCCCACTAGTTGTGCCCACAAGGTTTTCAGTCCGATCGCCCGAACCCGTGGGGCTCTGTGGGGCTGTTGGAGGGGTTTTTGGTGGTTTTCGTGTATGATATCGAGTGGGGTGTCGATTTGATTTTCAAGTTGGTACTTTAGGTCGTAGAATCCATTTTTTGGGGTCCCAGAACCTTTGGATTTCACCGGTAGGATCAATCGGGCTTTTACGGGAATACAAAATTTGTATGAGAATACAAAAAACCTCACTTAATGAGGCTTTTTTGGGGATGGCAGGAAGTCGAGTGAGGTGTCGTTTTCCGAGCAATTTTGTAAGCATAATCCATTTTTCGGGGTCCGACATCCGTCGACAAACTTTTCAAGAAAATTAAAAAAAAATTAAATAGGTAATAGAAACTATTTATGAGTCATTCTAAAATTATGGTGCTTTTGCATGAAATACGAAGATGCTGCCTAGAATGTTAACCAAATGACGTCATCAGTACCTTCCAGACAAAATCAGACCCTGCCCATAATACACGGCGGGGTCTGACAAAACCAAACGTTTCGAGCTATGGTTTTTGTTATAAAATAGCACTATGACACGCGGGCCTTGCTTCGCTCGGCCGACCGCTTTCTCGAACAGGGGAGGGTTTCATCATTTTGAAATGAGGGAGGCCGGAAGAACGCTAAAATTTCCAGTGCGGGTAAAACGACGTGGTCCGCATGAAAATCGCCCGTTTCTCCAAATGTACGTTTTTGCGAGAAAATCCGCCCCCCAAAAATATAATTCGCCACCCAACAAACCGTCGACAGCTGTCAACCTTTTACGCCGTCCGACGTGCAACTCGTAGGAAGCAAAACACGCCGGATGTTATTGAGACGAAGGATCACCGGTTTCTCTATAAATAAAACCCGTCCTTAACCTGATATTTACGGAACTTGTCGTCTAGTCGGTATGTGCGCGGGTACATGCGGGACGACCTCGACAGATCACCGAAGATAATACCCGACACGGTTCAGCCCATTAGTGCCCAGATGTGCGACCAGCAGCTATTTCATCGGTTACCCCGGTAGCATTTCGCGCGACTTTTAAAATGGCCTTAAGGAAGCTTCCCATAATAAGCCATTCCCTACATACCTAGTAGAAATAACGTGAAACTAGTGGGTCCGCTGACCAGGGGCCTCACGCGAGAGGTGTAAAATAAAAGAATGAAGACAAATGGCGAAAACCCAAAAATACTCGAAGAAGATTTACGGTAATAAAAAGTTAAATAATGTTGATACTTAAAACAAAAATTCCAATTAATACCCTGGATGCAACATATGCCAAACAAAAAACGCTGCAAATTTTACACCAGGGGTTATTATTTATTGTATAATGGTTAATCGTGCAAAAATTAATTCTGTCATTAAAAAAAAAAATCAATTCAATGTTTGGACATATTTAAGTTCTCGAAAAAAGAATTATGCGTCCAAATTTACTCGGAAAACAAAACCTCATTCGACGTCCTGACAAAAAGCGCTACAGCCCCATCAGAGTCCCCCACGCACAGTGGGGCGAAAACGCCAAAATGCGCGATAATTCAAAATGAACTGTCTAAATCGATGTCTGAAAAAACTTGTGTTATTTAGAGTATTTTTCTGTGCTGAAACTGGGGACTTTTCCTGGGGGCCGTAGGTTCACTGGCGGACTCGGCTCTTGTCCCGCATGTCCACCCCTGTAATGTTCAGGCTGATACCTCGGGTAACGCTGAGGTGTTGGGGGCACGCAAAGCGGTAGAGGGGCTAGTCCCTTCGGGCCTCTGACTGGAGCGGCCTTAATGGGGAGGATTGCTCCCATTAACGCATTAACACCGCTTGGAGCAACTCCTCTTCTCCGGTGCCCCGGGCGAGGGGGAGCCGCGGCATCTGATCAGGGGGGTCATCCTGTCGGTCCTTGGCCGTCCCCCTCGGACTGGTGTCGGACTCGAGGGGGTCGTGGGGCCTGCTGGGAGGTGGAGGCCCGCGGAAGGTTAAGACCCCACATGGTTGGAGCTCCCTTTGGGGGGGCCTGCTGATAGCTAACGCTCCATAGCAGTTTCCACAGCTCACACTGTGCTCACAGGAATCCAATGGAATCATTTTGGATCAGTTCGACGTCTTCTTTGGGTTGAAAATTCAAAAATTTGAGCAAGTCTTATTTGTTTGCCATGTTGCCAGAAATTGTAAGTTTGCTCCTTTTTCAAGTGATTGAAATTTTAAACATTGTTTAAGAATCATTAAACGATTAAAATTAATTTCAGTACTTCAATTGAAGTTGAATTAAATTAATTTCATATTGAAGTAAGTAAAAAAATAAATTTATTAAATCAGCTGCAGATTTTCCATCATTCAAAAATTCATTACACGAGAAAAACTGGATTCAAATTAACTTGTAAACAGCAGTTATGAGGTTCCTTTGAGCAGTCACTGTTTTCGCAATGCCTTCCAACATCTTTCGTTTATCGACAAGAAATGACATAGCATGGAGGAATAGAGCCTCCATGATGACATAGCTCTATTCCTCCATGATGACATAGCTAACTTTTTCAAGATAAATACGGCTCTGGAGCCCAAAGCAGCAAGTTGGAGCAGCAAACTATTGTTGGAGGTGTTTGTAGATAGGTAGAGGTTTCTCCTGGAAATTTTTCTCTGTGGAAATTGCGCAAAGATGCGCAAAAACTGTACAGTGACATGAAAAAAATTAACACTGTACACGACAGTTTTGTCAAGTTTGTAGCTTTACAAAAAGAAATTTTTTTTTTTTTTTTTTTTTTTTTTTGTGTCAAGTTACAAACTTCTGACACGGCAAAAATGGTTATTTGTACTTCTACTATAGGTAGTACATAACGGAGACTTCTTAAGTTGTCAACGAATCAGTGCTTACTTGGTGCAATAAGTTTCAAAAAAAAAAAAAAAAACGTAAGCAACACGAAAGGTTCAAAGGAAAGCGCGCACAACCTATGATGGCTATTTACAACTCAAGTGCCCCCCCCCCCCCCCCATGTCGCTATGCGATCACCGCTTACGGTTCCCTGCGAAAACACAAAAAGAGATTAGGTGTCGAGCAATAAAATTTAGCCCGGGAGCGGCCTTTGGAAAATTCTCCCGAAAATATGAACATGTGCAGCAAAGAGAAAACGACAAGCCCCCCCCCCCCCCCCCCAAACGCTGGTCCGTCGTTCTTGGAAAACCTCAACTGCGTCACTACGTAATAAAACGTAGGTTTTTTTTTAATTATTCGTTTCGATCTGACACGGGCGCCGCGCCACTCAGTCCAACAAAGGAACAAATAATTGATTCCAAGAAAACCAGCGTCGAAGGGTTGACGACATGATGAAGGGATTATACCTGACGTGACATGTGTCGGCTGATTTATGACTCGGTAATTGACCATTCGGTCTATCCTGACTCAACGTTAAAGGTTTCCAGATGCTTATTCCTGGATGTTTGTCGATTCGGTTTCCTTGAAAAATGAAGTAGGAGAATCCTCGACAATCCCTCGACCATTTGAAAATATTTCACAATTATGTGAACGTTGATAATACAACGTTGACTGAAGAAAATAGTGAGAATAAAAATCTCAATTGGTTTTCGTTTCATCTGGTTTTGTTTTGTATGAATAAATGATGAAGTATTAGCCTGCGGGATCCCGTATAATGGGGGTTTCAGTCATTTTATTATTATTATTTTATTATCCTCGGTCCATACAAAAAAAAAAAAATCCTTTGATTTCCATTTTACATTTCGTCAACTTTTTTACAACTTCTTACACGTTTTCACATGATTGTACCTACAAACATCTCAACGGTTTTTCTCATCACTTGGCCGTTTGGCGTTGGCGTTGACAGCAAACAAACCACTTTCTGCCATCACTTGGACCAAATCTCGACTTTGAAAAATTCGATTTATAAGCGCTTTTATGCGTTTTCGCCCCGCTGTGTCACGGTGAAAATTTCGCGATTTAATCGGATCGTTTTGGGACCCCCAAAAATGTATTCTACGTGGATTCATTCTACGCTAATTTCGGATATATTCTGGCGTGTGATGCCCGATTAAGTGGTCTTATGTCTGAGTGTATGGGTGAATATTTCTCGTGTTTCGTGTAGGAAAAAATTTCTTCTTCTAGTAAAGATATATGGGAGGAGTCCTATTAAATTATTAGTTAAAATAAATAAAAATAATGAAATGATTAATAAAGTTAATCCTTTGCTAGCGGATCCGGGGAGAACTATTACACAGGTTTACAAAAAAAAGGTCAATCTCAGGCGCCGCAGAAAAAACCATCAAACTCTATGTTTTTTGGTGTGCTGAATCCGAATCTGACCCCCGTTTTTTCCGGTCACGCCCAAATTTTCGAGATATTGGCGATTTTTCGTTTTTTCGCCCTTTTTCCGTTTTGAAAATCACAGCTAAACGTGCGGATGCCCAAAAATTCCACAAAAACTCTCTTCTTACTGGAAATTTATCGCTGATTCCGAAAATATATATGAGTTGGTGTCTAAAACTACGAGAAATGTGTGATTTTGCCAAAAAAATGTTGAAAAAACGTGGTTTTTTCAAAACCAAAGTCACGTTTTTTGATACTTTTTACCTTCTAGCGTGAAAACTAAGGCCGTTAATAAAAAATTTCCAACGAGGTCTTGTAGGTAGATTGTTTCTGCGTCGAATGGGACCAACCGTGATTCTTTACCTTCCATAATAAGGGAGCTATGATTTTTCAAAGTTTCTACCCATTTTGGTCATGTCGTAGAATATGAACTCCTGGAGTCGGCAATGCAACTTGATCACAACAAAACTTTGTTCCGAATAGTCCTTCATAGACATCGTTGGGGGGGGGGGGGGGGGGCAGTTACGCTGGAGGCCGTCCCCCAAACACTCAACACAATTAATGATATACGTATTACTTAGAGAACCAGGAACTCATTTTGTGCATGTAGGACCTACGTTGTAGGTGCACCTTCATCATTCGTTAACGACCTCCGGCACGAATACTGAATATTAAACCAAAACAGGCATCAGACAGACAAACGGGTGTCAGGGGTTGAATGAGGTTCACCTGGAAATGTCGAGACGATTGCGGGCCCGGCCAACAAACTTGGGAAGATCCTGGGATTTACAGGTCAAAGATACTCCCCTGCTACAGCCCTTCGGTAATTACCTGGTTTCCTTTGGTTATTCAATAGTTCCAACTGATTTCAAACAACAGTCGGGACTAACTTGGGTTGTTATCGAGCTCGGGGACAACGACTTTCGTCGAGCTTCCACCTCTAAAACTGGAGTTAGGGCCAGGAATTATCGCGAATGCGCGAACCTTCGGTGATTGTCTTCCCTGCCTTCCGAACTCTCCGAAACTTCCTCTGTAGCGTCATTGAAGGGACATAAAGCTGGTTGTGTGTGGTATACCATAAAATTGATGGTACACATTTAATGTGTACTGTTGCAAACTTCTGAAGTGCTCTTCACGCTGCATTGGTTAGTAGAGCATTAGTAAACTACAGCCAAATTGGGCGCAATCAAATTATTCACGTAAAATCGGCGTATTGTGTATTCATTGGCATCCACACAGATTATTCGGTGAATTATTACTCTCATGAATATAGCATCTGGACCGACAACTCATCAACGTGAACCTGTCAGCTCCGTGTCATGGAAATTAGCCGTCTGCTAAAGCATATTATATGTATAATAATATTATACATATAATATGCTAATAATAATATAATATAATATTATTATAATATATTATAATATTATAATAATATATTATTGGGGATATCATTCAGGGGGATATTGACGATTGCCCCCCGAAAAAGAAAGAGTTCCATTTGCGTCTGCTAAAAACGCTGCAAATTTTACTGAAGGTTTATTATTCTTTGAAATAGAAAAATTGCGCAAAAATTAATTCTGTAACAAAGGAAAATATTTTTGAAAAACAAAATTTTTTCTGTACAATGTTTCAACCACGAAAGTGTCAAAAGAGCCAATCCCTGCTATTAGTTATTAGTGAGCTACCTAATGAAAAGAGCCAACATTTGAACCAACGAAGCTGCTTGAAAAGATCAACAGTTGACAGTACAGTAGGAAAGAGGGTGAGTTTAAAAACCACGAATCACAAAATACAGTCGAACTCGCCTAAGGGAGACACATTGGGCGGAGCCATTTTGTCCCGGGCGTCTCCCTTAACCAAAACTTGAGAAAAAGTGAAGAATTTGAGGAAAAAGAAGTGCGTATTTCAATGCACTATAGGTATGTAGGTGGGGGGGGGGGGGGGGGGCAAAGTCCTGCATGGGGCAAAGCTATGCAGTGGCTTTTTCAGTAGTTCACTAGTGATTGAGAAACTGGCAACCTGGCAGCAGTTGAGGTTCAGCAACAGTGGTGTTGGGCGGGAGAAACTCTAGGCACTTGAATGTTTTTCAACAGCACTGATGGTTGTGAGGTGGCGTTATCGATCAGGAGCAGAATCTTTCTGGATGACGTAGCAGTGAATCCCAATCTTCCAACCATTGGGAAAAAATTAAGGCAGTCATCCAGGCGTTCTTATTAGAGTGGTATGAAACGGGCAAATTGTTAACATTGAGGCGGTAGCTACCCCAGCCTCTGTTGGCCTACAGGGCGACAGACGATTCGGTGACAGGGTTTTCTCCGCTTGGTCGTCGCCTAGCCCTGCCAGTTCACCTGATCACGGACCCTGCGCCTAATTTGCAGCTGTCTCCCGGTACCTATGCTCAGCACCTTCAGGAACATTTGGAGCAAACGCACCAGCTAGGGAGAGACTGGTGATGTCAGCCGAGGAGCAGGAACGAAGATACATCCTCAAATCTGACCCAGCACCATACAAACCAGGAGAAAAGATCATGGGCGTAGGCAGGATTTAACCAAGGGGGGGGGGGGCACCCCACTAAGCGCTATTATATATATATATAAACGCAGCAAATTTTACACAAGGGTTTATTGTTCTTAAACATAAGTTACTTGTGCGAAAATTAATTCTTTGCCAATAAAAAAATATTTTTGACAAAAAAAAAAAAAAAAAATCTGCACATTATTTGAACAAACAGTCATGAAACCTCGAAAAATTGATTAAGCATCCAAAATTATTCGGAAAATATTTGACCTGGGATCGTTCACAAATCCCATTTGTAGTACCATTAGAGCCCCCGGTGAAATTGAATCGTTCTAGGAGCCCCGAAAACGGATTCTACGTCCAAAAATACTTCGAAAACCTATAGGTCGAGTTATAACTCGATCCCATCGCCGAAACCCTTTAAAAAACCCTCCCGTAGCCCTTTTTTTTAGCCCCACAGAGCCCCACGGGTTTGGGCGATCGGGCTGAAAACCTTGCGGGCACAACTAGATGGTGAAATGAGTATTTTGTTAACACCTATTTAATCGCGACGGAGGTTGACGACTCCAATCGGCCTCAAAATTTCAGGGTGGCCGCCATCTGGAAAAGTCAGGGAATGAAAATTTTCAGGAAAAGTCAGGGAAATCGGTCACAAGGCAGGGAAAAAATTTTGATTAAAAAAAAAAAATCAAAAATTGTATTAAAATACGAATTTTGTTTGGTGACAAGTTTGTCCCTCTCTTCCGTCCCGAAAATGATGATAATTTTTGAATTTTGGTGGGAGCGACTTTGCCGGGTTTGTTTTCCCCTCACTCTTCATCCATGTTGCCCGCAAAAGTTCAATGAGTTGGCGGAATTCCCGTTACAGATATAATATCCCCATTCACACGATGAATGGATACGACCAAGTTCCAATTAAGGTATAAATTATTCTATTGTTTTTTATTTTTCAAGTGTTACTATTTTTGTCAAATAAATAGTTTTTTAAACGCAGTTTACTTATCTACTTTCCCTGGGTTTTAATTGTTTGGTGTAAAAATTTATGTATTTTCTAATCAACTTTCAATAACAAAACAAAAAAAAACAAAAAATCAAGCGATTAAAATTATCAGAATTAATAAAATGTCAGATTAAATTATTATTATTAATAATTAAATTATTAAAATCTCAGATTTTGAATAATTTCGGGTCTGGAAATTAGGTATTTTTGCAGGGAAAAGTCAGGGAATTAATTTTTGCCAGCTTGGCGGCCACCCTGAATTTGACATTATCCGTTTCAAGAGGTCTAGATTCCAAAACCGAAATGTCCGTCCGCCGTACGCTCGCTGTACCGAGCTTCTTAGATTGTATCTAAGGCCATTTCTGGCCCATAACAATCTTTCGCTTACCTAACTTCTTGCTCGCTTTCTTCCCCTAGGGGAAGTGCACTTATGTTTCTTCAAAATTAAATTTTGAAGAAACATAAGAAATCAAATTTTGATGTCTTCTTGTTCTTGATATTCAGCACTGCCCTAGGGGGAGTACAGCGGGGAGGAGTACAGCAGGCCCTCCTGCCCTCTCCGGCGTTAGCCACACCATTCTGGTGCGCCCGGGATGGGGTCCCAGGAAACTGCCCGACCAGGAAACTGCCCGAATCGCCCTACCTGGAAATTCGGGGAGATCGGTGCCTCGTCTCAAATCTGTCCGAAAATCTGATCCTAAAAACTCCCCGAAAAGGTGGGACGAGGATTCTGCCAGAAAACTGAAACACGCATGTGAATAGGGGATACTGCCCGAATCTATCCGAACTGGAAACTCACCGAAAGTCGTAAACCCCTTTCAGGTACCTGCTTCCGAGGACCTTCGTCCTCGGAAAGCGAACGTAACTAATTAGGTCATGAGGGACTCCCAAGTTCTCTGCCAACAACAGAAGGCCAGTAATATTTGCACCATCTATTTAGGCACAGGTGGGACGGAAAAATACCTCATTATAATGAGGTATAATTAAACGACATGTGGCTTTGTCATTGGCTCTGGTCCCCCCCGCCTGTTCCTTTTCCGGGCCGGCTCCTCCATTCCTCTATGTATCGAATAGAAATTCTCTTCAGGAAAAAGTTGATATATTAACTTTTTCCTGAAGAGAATTTGAACTATTCACTACTGATCGAATAGGTATTTCTCCGAATCACGAAAAATTTGATCATGATATGATCTTATCATATTATGACTTGGAGTCATAACAACAAACACCAGCAGAAATTGGGTCCGGCCACCTAAAATTTCCTTCTAAAAAGCCGATATTTCCTGGGTTTACCTTCAGGTGCAAGTTGCATTAAATGCATTAAATGCACGACAAGAAATTTTCTTGTCAATGTTATTAATCATGAGGTTCAATGTGGTTTGCACCTAGTCCAATTCAAACATTCGCCGTCAATAAATGTTTATTGATTAAAATTAAAGTATTCATGGTTCACATGTCATAAGTTAGTAAAATGTATTATGTAAGTCTGTATAAAAAGGAGGAGGAGGTATGGATAATCAAAATAGCCTAACGAAGCAACTTACAAGGGCACGGCACTGAGCACAGGTGATTGGTTTTGGGATGTTGCTGCTCTCATATAGGGATCTTGCTGCAAGGAGGGAGTCAACCACGTTTGTGGAAACAGGTTTTGAAAATATTGATCTTGAGATTTACAAGAGCGGAGCAAACTTGACACTTTTCAATGGCATTCCAGCGTCACTTGCTAGACCTGTAGACGAAAAATATACTAATAAATAATACACAAAAGGTACATAATATCACAAAAGAAGAAACTGTAAATCTGGCTCTCAACCTAGTGGGTTAAATGCGTCGAAAAATGCAACTTTTCAGGAAAGGCAAAAACCTACAAAGTAACTGTCTGGGCGTTTTTTTTTTTTTTTTTTTTTTTTTTTTTTCATTGATTAGAGGGAGAAAGAAGGATGACCAGAGTATGAAGCAGGCGCCTTCTGGACTAATTTTTAATAATTACAATTGAAGTTGAAGGATTGTGCAGTATACCATTTCGTTCAGTATATAACGTAGTTTATTTTAAGAAGAAAAACAAAAAATTTTACGGCGTAAGGAACCAACTGCCCCAAAAACCAAGAAATGATGACAATGCGCAATTAATAAAGCTAGTTGTCCTTTCTAAGCCTCGTATTACACTTGTTTCACTTACCTGGCGTTGAATGATCCGTTTTGGCGGTTGTAAGGAACACTGACACCACGAGAAAAATAAAATTTTCTGAACTCATTATCACCTTCACTGCGTTTTAAACCTCGAGAACGTTACTAGTCCAGTCAAATTAGCTCTCCAGGGGCCCGTTTTTCAAAAAAACTGTTGGAAAGCTGGAAATGGTTCTAATCGCTTTAGTAGGTGTCTGTTAGATGTAATATGAGTTTGCGAATGTCCAGACCCTGGGCTCGCTGTGGGGCATCCCGAAAACCACGAAATTTTCGGACTTGTTGCAGTTTTTCGCCTATAACTTCTAAACTAAGCTTCGGATAGAAAATCTTGCTCTTGACAAAGTGAAAGAGCATTAAATTCTGCGTCGAATGAGTACCTCAAAGTTTGAATTTGCTCCAAGGGTATGGTCACAATCCATGGTTGAAAATCGACCATTTTTCCCAACTTTGCCAAAATTTAACATATGTCAGTTTTTATTCGTCTCTGATGTCCAAACGCCTACTCCAATTGAAAAAATGAATGGAATGAAACTTGTAGGGCATCAAACGCTGATTTCAAAAAGCACCTCAAATTTAAATTTCGGTTGGAGGTACTCGTAGAAATTCAAATCTGCAGCCAAAAGCGCTCCGACTGGAAAAGTCGTTCCTCTCAAAAATGCTAGTCTTGAGTTTGGAAATGGTGTAGGTAATAATATAATACCAAGGCAATAATATAATGAAAAGGTTATATAATTTATAATATATACATCTATGAAATACATATAAAGGCATAATAGATGTGCAAAATTGAAAATATTACTGTAATAAGGTAGGGTACATAATACAAGGGGGATACATAATAGAACTCAAGGACATAACAGATTAATTATATAAATGTTAAATTGACGGATTAGATGGACACGTAGTAAAACTAATAGGGAAAATGGAATAGGCTAGAATCTAAATCTTTTAGAAGTAGAGGGCCCTGGATCTTCAAATGGCGGCGCTGGAATTATGGCCTCAGGAGGAGGATCATCGACGTGAAGGTCTAAAAAAAAGTAAAGAAAAGAACAATTGAATGAAGTTGAATTGTAAAGCTCTTCAGTCTCATACTTGCACTTTAATTCTCGGTGAAGGATAATGAGCAAACATATGAACAACTTACTGAAGGGGTCGTCCATATCCTCTTCCACGCTGGGATCATCCTGGACTTCGGAAGACAATGGGTCGACCTCTGGGCTATTTGAACACGACAGCCCCTTGCATCCCTGGCATACGTACGAGCACTTCAACCCCCCCTTCCTGCAGCTGCATCCTCCTCGGCATCCTTTCGTGCATTTGCAGGAAACTGATTGGAGGATGACAGCTGGTGCAGGCTCCTCAGGGGTTCTAAGGGGCATCAATCCCTCGGGGGTTCTTCTCCACCCCCACTGGAGAGGATCGAGCGAACTTCCCATCCACAGTTGGACCTGGTGGTAGGCTCGGAGACAGTGCTCTTTTGCTGCAGCCTGAGTGGGGGGAAGGGACGCAAGGTTCGCCGTGTTCCTGGTCAGCGATCTTGTGAAGCACTCATACCTCATGAGGTTGAGGTTCGTTTCCGCGCACCTGCTACCGTAGATGACTTCCAAAAAATGTTGGCCCACTCTGCTGATGTCATCTTGAGTGACGTCACTGTTGGAAAAGTAAGCCAACTCTTCTTGTAGGAGGGTGTTCTTTTCAAGGACAGAGATGAACCTCATTTTCCCTTGGTTGTGGCTACCATGCCTAAGGAAGCATTCCTCAGAAATGCAAAGAACAAACAGCGCCTCATCACCAAGATTTAGATTCTAGCCTATTCCATTTTCCCTATTAGTTTTACTACGTGTCCATCTAATCCGTCAATTTAACATTTATATAATTAATCTGTTATGTCCTTGAGTTCTATTATGTATCCCCCTTGTATTATGTACCCTACCTTATTACAGTAATATTTTCAATTTTGCACATCTATTATGCCTTTATATGTATTTCATAGATGTATATATTATAAATTATATAACCTTTTCATTATATTATTGCCTTGGTATTATATTATTACCTACACCATTTCCAAACTCAAGACTAGCATTTTTGAGAGGAACGACTTTTCCAGTCGGAGCGCTTTTGGCTGCAGATTTGAATTTCTACGAGTACCTCCAACCGAAATTTAAATTTGAGGTGCTTTTTGAAATCAGCGTTTGATGCCCTACAAGTTTCATTCCATTCATTTTTTCAATTGGAGTAGGCGTTTGGACATCAGAGACGAATAAAAACTGACATATGTTAAATTTTGGCAAAGTTGGGAAAAATGGTCGATTTTCAACCATGGATTGTGACCATACCCTTGGAGCAAATTCAAACTTTGAGGTACTCATTCGACGCAGAATTTAATGCTCTTTCACTTTGTCAAGAGCAAGATTTTCTATCCGAAGCTTAGTTTAGAAGTTATAGGCGAAAAACTGCAACAAGTCCGAAAATTTCGTGGTTTTCGGGATGCCCCACAGCGAGCCCAGGGTCTGGACATTCGCAAACTCATATTACATCTAACAGACACCTACTAAAGCGATTAGAACCATTTCCAGCTTTCCAACAGTTTTTTTGTTGGTCAGTACCTTATTTGACTGGACTATACGCTTTGTTCTCTACCCGCTCAGAATGTGTTGATTTTCGACCATCTTCAGATGTCCAGGAATTCGGGTGTTCTGCCCCACAGTGCGCCCGCATGAACAAATTTAGGCTACATTATTTCTAGTCTCATTGCACACTTTCTACAGGTAAATTGCAAGAATTTTCCTAAAGAGTTGATTATTTCCTCGTCTGTCGTATCGGGATTTGGGTCAAACGAATTTCACCACTCTTTCGCCGAGCTTTCGAAAATTATATTTTCTTCTTCAAGGCCTACAAAATATTATAGCATTAGAGCAGTAAAAGCTATATAATTTATTATATTACGCGAATCCCGAAAAGGCGACTTACTCAGAGGGAGGTTATCGTGTGGATCTCACAACGATGTCAAACATGAGTAGGTATGAACCGGGAAACACTGTAGATCGTTGATATTTCGTTCACTTGGTCGTAGTCAAAAATACTCCCAAAAAGAGGAAGTCGACAAGGTCCGAGAGAATTTTAGTCGTGGATGCTCCCATTGAACTGACCAGAGTTAGTCGCCGATACTCCGTACCTTTTCAGTACATTTCAAACGCTGCAAAATCTGAGTAACATTTAATGTTACTCAAGGGTTCATTAACTTCTTCACAATTTATGCCAAAGAGGCTTAGGGGTTTTTTTTTTTTTTTTTTTTGTTTGTGTGTGTGTGAAGATTTGGGCTGTGATATCGAGTGGGGAGTCGTTTTCGAAGTATCGAAGCTCTTCCGGTTATCGAGTCAACACGCCTGCGTTTCTCCCCCTTCACGATAGGTCAACGAGCGTAGGTAAATACAGTTTTCAAATAATTTCATTAATTTCAGTAATAAATAGTTTTCAAGCCTCAACAATTTTCGCTTCCTTTGAGTAAAACCGACACCGCCCTTGGATAAACCCCAGAGGAAAAGGTACAAAGGAGACCCAATTAGGGGCCCCTGCCGTCTCAACACTAATCCTCTTAGGTACCTGAAGCTCGTCACAGACCCACTCGAGGGTTCAGAAATTCTGACAGTTTTCAAAGCCGAAACGGGGGTCTTTCATTCTGCCAGAATATTTTCGGACAGTTGCCAGATTTATGTTTTCCGACAGTTTCCTGGCCATACTTTCGGGGACTTTTTCGCCAACGCCCCAAACTCCCCGAATCGGTTTCTGGGCAGAAATTCGGACAGTATCCTGGTCTGGCAGTTTCCAAGTTCCCCCGGGATGGACCAACGTGGAGGTGGCGGGTTTTAATGCATTAAAAGACCCCCATGGGTCTTGTTCAACTTTCATTCGTAATTCTTTGGGACAGGAGTCATCGCAACGGACCTACCAGCCTAAAAATTCCAAGAGACCTCAGGTCGAATTCTGGGACCTGTCGAATATTTTCCGAGTAAAAAATTGCTTTAAAGAAAAAAAAAAATTTAAAAAAGTTTGTTGTTGTTCCAGAAATAATATTCGGACATGTAACCTATATCAAAGAATAATAAACCCTTTTGTAAAATTTGCAGCGTTTTTCAATCGTCTCGGGATCCCTTTTAGCTACTCATAGGGGTTGAGATCCTCCCAAAATGCGGGCCTCATTTGCGCCCAACTTTCTTATTTTAAATGGGAACCCCTAATTTTTTTATGCAGTTGGAATCCCAGGCCATTTTTACGTCCGACAAGCGCATTGAGCGAAATTTCTGACCCTCGCAAATCCTTACAACTCCTCCTATTTTCGTTGGTTACAGTCCAATTGAGTCGGCGTTTGTTCTGTAGGTATCCTATCTACAGATCTAAATTTTAATACTAAATCCCTATTATTTAAATGGGCAAGCGAAGTGAGGCCCCCATGTCGGAGTGCTAGTGTTTACAAATGGGCTTCTTGAAAAGGTCAGAATTCAGCATTTCTGACAACATATTCGTATTCAGCACCCTTTAAAACCCATAAACCCCCAATTTTTAGTTCGAAAATCCGTATAGGTACGTGCTGAGCTGTTTTCGAAATGTTAGAGATTTTGAAATGAACGCCGGGCAAATTTGACGTCACACCTCGCCAGGCTGGGCGTGGAATAGTTGGGCACTGAGCCGCCAGAGCGCTAAATAATAAATCTGAACAGAATCGGAATAAAAACACTCAGCCCGGGTCGATTTTTGAATAACATTCTTTGATAATAACCTCGATGCTCAATTTTCGAATGACCGTCTATAATGATTAACCCGATTTTCGATTTTTGGGGTCGACTTTTTGCGTAGCAAAGTTGGCTGACTTGTGTAGATGAGAGAGAGAGGGATCTCTCGGCCAATCAAAAGACGACGAAGCAGCCCACGTCATGTACCCCCTCCAGACCTCGGAATTCAAATATCATATTTTTCCTAAGGCCCTATAAATAATTGAAATGGGGTTTCTGCAATATGGACCCGTTTTCGTAACTTTTGAAGCACGACCTTTGCAGGAAAAACATTTTTAAAAATCATTCAAGGAGCTCATTCCATAATTTCCTTTCCTTGCCCCTACCTACGCATTCTTTCTTTTGATTTCAGCACAATTCATTTTTGTGTTCCCGAAAATTCTAGGGGGGGGGGGGGGGGGCCCACAGTGGGGCAAAACGGCTGTTTGCAACGAAACGGTCCAAATTCGCACCGTTGAGCAAAACCTCGCATAATTCGCGATATTGAATTATGAGCCCTGGCATTGTTGCGGCGACCTCTTAGGATATTGAACTGACTAAATGAATGGTCTGGGAATGACATCTTATGTGAAAGGATCAAATTTTCTACCGTAAACCTCCAGCTACGGAGTAGGCACCTTATATTCGATCAAGCTCGTTTATCTCGCCGAAAGCGGCTGAATCGGCCATGTTTTTTACACTAAAATCAATCCTGCGTCCAGAATTGCAAATGATTGCAGCAAATTTTTACAAGAGCTTCCCTAGGGTGTCTACAATCGAAAAATTGCCCTGCCAGAGCGGAGCTCGGTGGAGCATTTTTTGAAAGCTTAGAAACCCGAGATTACTCGTTAAAACACGATAAATTACTAAATAATTCAGCCACCCATGAAGAGCATGGTATTTCAAGCGGATTGAAGGTTCTTAATTTTCTTTAATATATCAGGAACACGCCCAAAAAATTTCAGATTTCTATCTTCAAAAATGAACACACACGAATACTCCAAACTTTATGTTTATAAGTGCCTATTTTCGAAGTCTCAAAAAACTCCACATTGTACCTCTCAGTCCAAGCAGAAAATAAATTCTTCCAGGAAAACGGCTACAGGGATGGATTCTACAACTATTCAACATATATAAACCATCGGAAAAAGTTCGCAAAACTAATTTTCGTTTTGGGTTTTTTTTCCGGCTTTGCCCCACTGTGCCCCCCCCCCCTGTCCCACCCTGTATACGCCCATGGAAAAGATACTGGTGGCCAAAGCGAAGGGTAGTAGGAATCTGCCCGAAACTCCAATCTTCGTGGGTTGATCCTTGCCAAGTGGTTACCGTACTTTCTGACGTCACCGTGCGTATAAGAACGCCCCAGAAGAAGTTGAGAGAGGTTCATGTCGATCACCTTCGCCCATTCCAAAGAAACAGAGGGGGAGTAGTGATGGTTTCCTCGAGTTGTGACCCATCATGCGTTCTTGGCTGGTTACAGGAGATGAAAATATACGCATTCGTGATTTTGAGTTGAACGGAGTCCTTTCTTATTGTGAGCGAATTCATTTCAATATTAAACCCCCTTCAACGCCATGGATTGCGTTTAATCCTTTTATGACTGGGTTTGGCGATGCAGGTTTTTCCATCTTGTGGGGGATCAAAGGGGTTCTAAACCGGGTTGTCTACAAACAGTTTTTGTAGCTGAAAGGGATTCACAACTAGTTTTACGGGGATTAAACCCTATTTTTGGAATTGATGGAAGTGAAACCCCGGTTTGAACAAACGTGCCATTATATCTGGTGCAAAACTATTTCGCTATTTTGCTCAGCGCTATCAGAAAAGTATCATTATCGACAAACAAATTCACGTAACGTCGAAAAGTTTATTTGAAAATGTCTTTGAGCCCCTGTTATTGAACCTGTTGTGTCGAATGTTGAAACAGTAAATCGTTGACATATTTTAATCCCGATATCCCCCCCGAGGATTCGTTTCGGGGGAGCCGTAATCCCTTGAAATGAGAGATCGCTTCCTTTTTTTTTCCCCCTCCCCGCATTTTATTTCCGAAACTTCCATTTGCCTTTGGGGTTTTCCCCTAAAGCGCTTATAAGGCCGGGCTTCGACAGAATTTTTCGTATGAAACTCGAAATGATAAATCGTTTTGGTCAGAAATCGTAATTCCCTCCCTTTGACGCTCCTCGGGAAATGGGGGAGGGGAGGCTTTATACCCTATTATCGGAAATATTTGGCGAGTTCTCCAACCCAATCATCAGCTTTGGTTTAAAAGGCAATCCGACGTTCCCACTTTTGATTTTTATTTACTTGAACTTCGGAGTTTCTTCTCTGGTAACGTGGACTGAAAAGATCAAAATGTAATATGAAACATTTCAACAGAATAAATAACGAGGTATCCACAGATTTTGAACTCAAGTTATCAAAAACGGTCAAGCCTTCCGTTTTAGAGTACTTTTTGGGAAAGTTGATTGGGGGAAAAACCGCTGCAAATTTTACACAAGGGTTCATTATTCTTTGATGAAGGTTTTAAGTGTGCAAAAATTAATTCTGTGACAATAAAAATAATTCTGTACAATGTTTGGACAAATGTGGGTCCTCGAAAAATGGATTTTGCGTCCAAAATTATTCGAAAGAGGAATTCCGAATTGCGTCAAAATTATCCGGAGATTCTTTATCTCCGCTGTAGTATCGTAGTCAGTTTAGGAATGATTTCTTTCTGAGCCATTTCGTCAGTGTCTGTTTTGCTTTGGGAGTCTGCTCTATCTGCTTCTTGTTCTTCTTGACGTATTGTTCGTCGTCTGGTCGATGAGGTGCTAGTGACACTAGTGTTATCAGTTTGTGCTTTCTTAAATGCCTCGAGACATTAAAGATCTTAACGAGTATACACGTTATACTGAGTATACCGAGTATTCTGAGCAAGTGGCTCAGAACAACTACTTCAGCGCAATAGACTTGAAATCAGGTACCTATTTTGGAGAGTGAGCAATTTGTATAGGTACTGCTTTCGAGGCTGACGGTGTTCTGTACCAATTCAAAAGGTTTCCATTTAGAGTGACCGATGGAGTGCCTGCCTTTCAAGAATTTATTCACAAAATCATTCGTAAAGAGAACCTACAAGAAACCTACGCTTACCTTGATGATGTCACTGTTTGTGGCAAGACCAAAGAAGAACTCAGTTGGTGCACGGGGTTTGGGACCAGGAGAGGATGGCGTACGCCTCCTCTTATGGTGCCCTTGACTGGCCAACATTCGCCGAGAATGCAGCCAACGGGAGACACCGCAAATATGATGCCGCATCAGAAGACCTTCGGGGTTCTTTCACGCCTTTGGTAGTCGGCTGTGAGGGGTCCCTGCGCAGGGAGTATGATCGGTTTCTGAAAAGAATGGCTGAAGCTCTGGCAGAAAAATGGTCGAAGCCTCTGTCCCAAGTCACCTGTTGGGTCAGAGTGAAGACACAGGTAGCGGTGGTCAGGGCGGTATCAATGTGGTTTCGTGGCTGTCGCCGACGGGTCCGTTGCCTTGGCCTAGAGGACGGGGCCATTATGCCTCTGAGATGATTGTCGGCCAAAGTACGACGCACAGTGGGGCAAAACGGCTGTTTTTCGGAAAAAAAACCCTGTAAAAACTCTACTTACACCTTTAAAAATCTGAAAAAAAAATCACACGTGGTCTTTGAGTCTCACTACGCATTGTACGTAGTCAGTAGGCCACATTGACCGAATTCACATGGGTCAATTGACCCACCGACTCACTATTTCTCACTATAATTCAACTCCATTATGAGGTAGGTACAAAGCTGGCAATGTCACCAATCGATTCTAAATATTAAATTTCATAGGATATCATAGTCCATATGCCCGGGGTCAATTGACCTATAGTGGGTCAATTGCTTTCCAATTTTTTATTAAAATGCGGTGAGAATCGCTTTTGTAATTCACGGATCACTAAGTTCAATTTAGTTTCATTCAACTTCTCAAGTTTTTGGTTTATTATTCTTGGAATAATACACCTATGTTTTCGCGACAGAGGTCGACGACTCTGATCGGCCTCAAAATTTGACATTATCCGTTTCAAGAGGTCTACATACAAAATCCGAAATGTCCGTCCGCCGTCCGGGCCGTTTTGGGCAGTAGGAATTTTTTTTTTTTTTTTAAATCTGAAATTTTGACAAAATACTTGGTTTACCATCTAGTTGTGCCCGCAAGGTTTTCAGTCCGATCGCCCAAACCCGTGGGGCGCTATGGGGCTATAATGGGGCTACGGGAGGGTTTTTTTTTAAGGCTTTTAGCTATGGGATCGAGTTAGGTGCCGTTTTCGAAGTATTTTTGAACGTAGAATCCATTTTTTGGGGTCCCGGAACGATCCGATTTCACTGGGGCGATCTTTAGGGCTTTCATGGGGCTAAAAATGGGATTTTTGAAGGATCCTAGGATGTTAAATATTTTTCGACTAAAAAATACAGAATTTTTGAAAAAACACATTTTTGAACAAAAAAAGCCCAAAAAAAAATTTTTTTGAGATAAAAATACGAAAAAAATTTTTTTTTTAAATTTTTTCATTGACAGAATTAAATTTCTACACAAGTAATGTATATCAAAGAATAATAAACCCTTGTGTAAAATTTGCAGCGTTTTTCTTAAAATGCGGTGAGAATCGCTTTTGTAATTCACGGATCATAAGTTCAATTTAGTTTCATTCAACTTCTCGCCAAATTTTTCTGAAATTGAATAATAATGATTTTTTAAATTAGGTATTTGTGAATCATTCAGAGATTTGGTACAATGATAAATACTTGCTTGAACAACCTGGCTTGAGATAAGCCGTTCTACATTATTTGTTAATGACAAATCCTGATAAAATCAGCCTGCAAGGAAACGGTCCAAATTCGCACCGTTGAGCAAAACCTCGCATAATTCGCGATATTGAATTTTGAGCCCTGTCATAGTTGCGGCGACCACTTAGGATATTGAACTGACTAAATGAATGGTCTGGGAATGACATCTTATGTGAAAGGATCAAAGTTTCTACCGATAAACCTCCAGCTACGGAGTAGGCACCTTATATTCGATCAAGCTCGTTTATCTCGCCGAAAGCGGCTGAATCGGCCATGTTTTTTACACTAAAATCAATCCTGCGTCCAGAATTGCAAATGATTGCAGCAAATTTTTACAAGAGCTTCCCTAGGGTGTTTACAATCGAAAAATTGCCCTGCCAGAGCGGAGCTCGGTGGAGCATTTTTTGAAAGCTTAGAAACCCGAGATTACTCGTTAAAACACGATAAATTACTAAATAATTCAGCCACCCATGAAGAGCATGGTATTTCAAGCGGATTGAAGGTTCTTAATTTTCTTTAATATATCAGGAACACGCCCAAAAAATTTCAGATTTCTATCTTCAAAAATGAACACACACGAATACTTCAAACTTTATGTTTATAAGTGCCTATTTTCGAAGTCTCAAAAAACTCCACATTGTACCTCTCAGTCCAAGCTGAAAATAAATTCTTCCAGGAAAACGGCTACAGGGATGGATTCTACAACTATTCAACATATATAAACCATCGGAAAAAGTTCGCAAAACTAATTTTCGTTTTTGAGGGTTTTTTTTCCGGCTTTGCCCCACTGTGCGACGGCGCCCAGAATGGCATAAGACGCCAGGCAGCAGGGCAGAAACGCAGTGGTTCAAACGCGGGCCGGCGGGTTTCTTGTTCATGTTTTCGTTTGTTTTTGTTTATGTTTTGGCTTGTTACCTTGATAAGAAAATTTAATGTATACACGGTATTGAGTGTGTCTAAGGGAATTCTAACGTCAATTTCCATCCATAATTCTCTAAATATCAGTCCCTTTCCTAGTTGAAATGGGCTAGGGAACAAGGTCAGAGAAATGGGAAAATTCGGCCGAACATAGTTGAACTAAAAATGAACAAAGTAGCAGTTAGCACTGAGAAATTAGGTGTCAGAGCAGGGGAAATCACTAGTGAATATTCGGCGTTTTGAATTTTCCCGCGTGACACTTTAACTAATCCGCCAGAGTGCACTCGCACAAAAAGTAGAAAGTGTACAAAAAAATCTTTTTTATTTTTGGTTATGTTATGTTGGTGAACATGAATATGGTCTGTCCCGTCACGCTAGCGTCAGAACAAATCCGAACGACTATTTTCCCTGCGATTTCACCTTTTCTGATCTCGTGAATCTCTCTGAATTCGGGCTTTTAGTTCATTGGCTGACCACCAGAGAGCACTTCTTGGAAGGCTTTCAATGGAAGCGCCACTCTTCCCTCCAGATTCAAAGTTGAAAATTTCGAAAGTGCCCTGGAAATTTGTATTACACCGTAGGAGCCCAAAACTCACTGCTATGGCTTTAAATTATGAAGTTCTTTCAGAAAAAAGTATTAGTCCCTAGCCCATTCTGCGTCATATATATGTATAGCGTTTTGTAACGTCTTGATTATGGTCTTTTCGTTATTAAACAATGGGTATGTCCACCAAGCATGTAAAGTATCCCTTATTGATTCCCATGGTAATTTTCCTTGTCCTTCAGCATAACATGCTTTATATATTTATAAACCAAATATGTAGTTTATATTATAAACCAAATTTCGTTAAGTCACTTATTCACTCTTGACCAATTCTTCTTGTATTGGTGTATTTGTCCGTCTAATCAACCTTTCAATGACCTGAATTAAAATGGGCTGTTCTTGTATTTCACAAGCGGTTTTATGTGGATGATTTCCATCCATATATAATACATAGGTATATATGAAACTGTTATTTTAGTTGATGTTATGAATCAGTTGTATTAATTTATGTTTCTTATGTTTCAGGTAAGTGTCTAGCAATGCAGTGTTGGTAAGCTGAGTTTGTGTCAGTACTCGTTCAATACCATAAATTGAATCTTGTATAAATTTTCATATCGAATTAAGTACTATTCTAGATGCGGGTTTAGGAGGAGATTCTAGTTCTACTCAGGAGATTTCGTCGGTGGATACTTTCGGCTGTTACGCCATCTTCAGTACTAAGCTTGGAAGGTTGAAAGACCCAGTTCACATGCATTTGGATTGAGCAAATTTAGATTAGGAGAAAATTAAATTGAATAGAACTGAGATGGAAACAGCTGCTGCTTTCCAGACCTGTCCAAATCTTGCAAAGTTGGTGTTAAGCTGGCTAAGGGTTTCCAAGGCTTGCGAAGCTGGACCCAAGTATTTCAGACCTGATCCGTTGATGGCCTCCACGCTTAACAGGCCTGTCCAGGTTGTTTCCAAAATGGGAGTCGATCACTGGGAGGGGATCGCAATGCCCCAATGGTCAGACGGGTCGATCCTTGTGTGGCCTTCAGAGGTCTTCGTGGCCAAACGCGTTTCCCCGGCCGGAGGCAGCCGCCTGTCGGCACAAAGTGGGATACGGGAGCCGTTTGGGAATTTTTATCGTGACGAGACCGGGAGCCAAGAAGGAAGTAGGTAAAATGGGAGCCGAGTGGGGAGCCGCCCCCCCCCCCCCCATGCTAATCGGTGCCCCCTCGGGGTTTACCCTGGGCGTTAACGCTCGCAGTACCTCGGGTGGTGAAAGCGACCCCTACCCCAGAAACGTACCTAATAGGTTCGTTATCGTTTCTTTCAGACATGTCTAGAGAAGATTCTGTAAAAAAAAAAAAAAAAAAAAAAAACACAACTTGCAATGTTCACCTAGATTGGGAAATAGGCTACCGTGCAGCGCCACCACCAATTGGAGGCGATCTAAGATTTAAGATCTAAATTTTCAACAGTTGTAAGAATTACTTTCTGGAAGGAAATCTAAACTTCCTCTAGCTAACCGTCCACTGGTAATTCCTGCTTCCTGGGATTTTAAAAAAAATACGCGAGTCAAAGTAAGTCGTTAATATATTGATTGACCATAGGAGCAAGATACATAAATGAATCATTAAAATTTAATTAATTATAAAATATAATTTAATTGATTTACGAAGGTTATAAAATTTAACGTTTAATGATACATTTCATAACCTTCGTACTAATGCTGGAAACAGACGGTTGGTTATTCCCGCCTGGGCCGATCTGAAGATGAGTGTTTTCGGTGGATCTTCCCTTTGTGGTATCCCGGGCTTTCCAGCAGAAGTTCAAGCACTCACGTCAAACTCCAAAAGACGCTTCTTCCGGGGCAACCTGCCGTTTTTGTTCACCCGGAGTGCCCAAAATTGAGGTGCTCCTAGATGACTTCGATTGGCCATCAGTCGTCCAATGACAGCGCCGTACGAATTTGGGATGCTGTCCGTGTGTTCAGCGGCCTCCACAACCCACTGATTCATCAATCCCACGACAATGCACCGAAGTTTCGTGGGAAGTGCAATGTCAGTTGCTTGGCCGACGATTCTGACTCGCAGCATGGAAAATACCACAGACAACATTGTTATCTTTCTACTGGGAGAGGCTTGCCGCCTTGAGATATCTTCCGTAATGAAGTTGATAACTTGGAAAAAAGAACATTTTACACGAGCTCGTCGGTAGTATCGAGGATTTGGATCCTAGTCCCGATATTACCGACGAGTTAATAAATTTTGAATCTATCTCCACAGTTTACGTTTTACACGAGGGTTTATTCCATTGATAAATTTTCTTATTATACAATTTTATGATACAATTTTATTAAGTTGTGCAAAAAGCAATTCTAAGCTAGTAAAAATAATTAAGGAAAACTTATTTTAAAATAAATATTTTTTTCCACAGTATTTCAACGGGACCCCGAAACACGGATTATGCGTTTAAATAACTCGGAAAACGACTCCTCATTTGCAGCCCCGATGGGGCTTCAGAAAATAGGGTGTCCCTTATTTTTTCGACTTCAATTTTTCTGAACGCATACCCTCTCATTTTGCTTCCGAGTCTGCGAAGCAGCGGAAGCCTTGTGTTCACTTTCAGCAGCCAAAATATTTTTGTTGTCCGAATTTAAAATTTCCACTCGCATTTTGCGTTTCATAGCCTACTGAATAAATTTGGTTCCGTGTCTGTCGGTCTGTCGGTCTGTGGGTCTGTGGGTCTGTCTGTGTGTGATATTTTCTGCTCCTATTAGAGAGTTCCTAAAGAAACATCCGAGATACGGCGACCGTTAATTTTTATCGCCGTAAGGGATTTGTCTAGGGAGAATCAAAGAAAAGCTAACTTCACATATCACCGTAACAGAGATACGGTCTTATCAAAAGTCACGCTAAATTTAAAGTGCCGCTATTTACCTTATATTGTTCGAAATTAACAGCGTTATCCTTAAGACCGTAAGCTTATCGCCGCATAGTGCGTTGTTTGACCAATTTAGGGGAAGGAAAATCGTAGCATCTAAACGATAAGTCATATCGGGCTGAATATCGGTAAATTTATGTTTTGGGGTGCGTAGAATCCAAAAATGATGTTAAAAATTAGATAAGAGGATGATTTAGTACATTTCTTTCCTCGTTATAGGCGCATTTCCAACTCTAAAATTTATATTCTTTAGGGTGGACTCTGATCTTTCATCTTACATTCAAAATTCTGCGAGGCTGAATGGTTTTGATAGAATCGAGCTCCGTATTACGTGATTTTTAGTGTTCAGTAGAAAAAAAAATTGTTATTGTCCTCCTTCACATTACCTAATATAAGGATGTGGGATTTTAACTAAATAAATCAACATATGTATGATATTTTTCATCATCTTGACTTTAAATGATGAATCTTTTTATATCACACTATAATCACACAAATATGAACAAATATGTTAGGAGCAAAAAATAAACAGGAACAATAATAAGAACAAAAAAAAAAGGTAACAGAGGGTAACCAACGAAAAACGTATAAGAAAACATGAGATGTAAATAAAAAGTTTTCACAAGTCTGCAAAGTAATAAAAAATAAAAAAATAAAAAAAATCAAAAAATCCTGTCTTTGATTACAATTTCAAAATTTTGGTCAATTCGGAATCGGATGAGATATCATCCACATCACTGTAACAATCAGATTCTGAGTCACTACCGTGGTCATTGGATGGTAATGTTTCAGCTAGTAATGCTACAACTTCAGGTCTTATAGCAATTCGCTTTCTTTTGCTTGCTTGCCTGACAATTGATATAATATAAGACCCTCCTTCTTGGCTCCGTGGCGGTATATTTGATTTTACCCCCACAACCATAAAAGGGGCAAAAATAACAATAAATACATTTTCACTCACAGCAATTCTCGAAAAAAAAATTTTTTTAAGCCATAATTTAACTTTAAATCGACTTTTTCAAAAATCGTGCAAAAAACGTGCAAGATCCAGTGGTTAACCCTTCATCAGTAGGTATTGGAGAGACGTTCCCCAAAAAACCAGAGAGGTGTTTTGCGGAGATTTTTTTAAAAGCTTATTTTTGTAAAACAAAATAACGCTTTCAAGTCTCATCTGAGAATGAGCATACGGAAAGCGTTTAAAATTTTGAAAAAATGTGTTTCACGTACCTTATAAGGCGTAGAATACAGAGAACCTCGCAATTATCTTGTTTGGTTGCATCTGAGACGTACTCGTTCATCAGTTGAAGAAGTTAGATAATCGGACTATCATCAAACGTCAAGTTTGGGCAGGTGCTCCGACCGTCTCGGTCGTCCTTGAAGGTTTTGTAATACATTTTCTTTTACTTTAGGTATCCATGTACACATACATTGGGTCCGAAAATATTTATTACAACTTTCATTTTTCGATTTTCCTTCCCCTAAATTGGTCAAACAACGCACTGTGCGCCGTATCTTTACGGCAATAACGTTCGACGTTAGGCATAAGGACGTAAGTTATCGCCGTTATTTCTGCACATGCGCGAAATCTCGAGTTACGTCGACCGTAACTCATCACCGTTAGGCAAAAAGTGGCTTTAGGAACTCTCTATTATTTCTTAAATCTGTAAAATCCTGTGTTTTTTCGCGTGCATGTGAAATGCACATTGTGCATGATCCCTCATTATTCCATTGTTCTTGTTGTGGTACGTACCGTTTCATCTTTTTCAAAATGTTAGCCTTCATAGCGCTAAGAAAATATTTCTGGTCGGTTAATTCAATAATCAACTCCTGGCAGTAATATTTTGTAACTTGAGAGAAGTTAAACAGATACTCGAATGTTTTGTTATATAGCACATCCTGACGCTCTCGTAATAATCACAGATTTTCCAACAACGACAGAGAGAGCCAGGGCGGCCAGGTTGCTTGGGTGGAGTGGACATAAATTTGTCAGCAAAAGAAAAACGGGCAAGAAAAAGGTCTGAAGAAGAAGCAAATCGAAGACTGTGATTCGTAGAGGCTTCGTCGTCTGCTTTAGTTTTATAAAACCAAAGAAGATATAATCTATTGATAGAAGTTCTTCAGTCAGCTCTTACGATGACGAGCCCCCATTATTAGAGTCGTCCCAGCAGCCACACGATTCAACATCCTTACCGAAGACAAAACGTGGTAGGAAGAATTTTATAACTCCTAAATTGTTATCATATCACAAAATGTCGAATTAGGTATGTACTGAGCTCATCAACAAACCAAAACCGAAATGGGCGCAAAACCACCAAAACCGGACCACAACTGAAATTGACGCGTTGGTAAATTATTTTCGAGCTGAACTAGAAATGAAAGGCAAGATTAGAGACGAGTACCGTGAATTAGTTGAACTGTCGATAATTTTCCTGGGAGGGGATGGTGAGAGGTAACTGAAAATCAGGCCAACCTGTGCAATGCATCAAGATCGAAGATTTTCACGGTTTACTCACAGCCGACGAAGACAAAAGCAGTTTGTGATTAAGTGATTAACAGTGATTAAGCGAACACAGGTAAATATATTTCAATATATTATTTAGTTTGCTTACACATTTTTGTACACATATTATTCGGACTGCAAAAAAGGAACGCGTACGACGATGATTTTTATGGCTGTTCTCATTTTCAGGTTTCATGTTTAATGTTTACTATTATTCTGGAATAAAATTATTCTAAAAATATTCTTTAAAATCTAAGGCTAGTTGTTTCTCTCATTCAGTTTCGTCACTACAAATTTTTTTTTAAACTCAGGATTTAACAGATTTGAGGGAGAATAGGACGAAAAATGTACCTCTGGATGTCTTTTTTCTGAAAAATGTCATTTTTGTACCCATTCAAATTTTCTCCCTACCAACCCTACCAATCAATCGAATTCAAATTTTTACCGGACCTTTAATAACAATGACCAGACAACTGGTAAAAACTTCGGGTTGAACAGACGAGTGGGAAGATGTGGGGGAATTATACAGTACCCCGGACATGGGTCTGATTTACCAAATTTCATGATATCAATTTTGGTGACAATTCGGCACGGGTTAACGTCATCCGAGGGCGAAAAAATTTCGTTCACAGTAGTTTTAGACCAAAAGGGGGAAAAAATGAGAGGGTATGCGTTTTGATTTTCCAGAAAAAAAAATTTAAGGGACACCCTAAGCCCCATAAATCCCCTCGGTGGAATCGGATGGTTCTGAAGGGGAAAATTTTCAGAAACCTCTCCCTTAGTCCCTTGAAGCCCCACAGCTTTGGGCGATAGGGCTGAAAACTTTGCTGGCACAACTAGATGGCAAACCGAGTATTTTGTCAAAATTTTAGATTAAAAAAAAAAAAAAATTCCTACTGCCCAAAACGACCCGGACGAGAATGATAAACCGATAAGGATCGACCCACACTGAGCTAGTTTGAGTTATGTTTCATCTATATTTTATTATCTATAACTATTTTAAAAGTCTACTTTAGTTTTATTCATTTTATTTTCCTTCCTCCCAATTAAACTCCACCATCAACCGAGCTTTTTATTACCAGGCAAAGTCGTGCCACACTCATCCAACACGATTCAACAAGAGAAGCAAGAATGACGATATAGTATCGGGCAAATATGCCGTTTTTCCGTTAGCTGCGTGTGACGCCCTCGCCTGGGAATCGCACCCTGGAATAGGTAGCTTAGATTTTTCACGCCCTCGCCTGGTAGCTTAGATTTTTCTTTTTGATCCGAAAATGGAGGACTTTTCCGTTCAATGACGGACAGGGGAGGGCTTCGTAAATGGAAGACGTGTCATCCCAATGGATACCATCTGGTAATCCTATGTAGCAGCTATATAGTCTATAGACTACCTGTGGGTACGTTTCAAAACAAAATTTTGTTAATTTTAGAACCTATTAAAATTGTTTTAACGTATTTTGGCTTGGGGTGCATCTTTTGCTTATATTTCCCATTTCGTATGCTTATAATTCCCAAAGTTTAAGCGTCAAATTCCAGTCTTTAGAAATCAGTATTATTGGTTCTGTTCTCGCATATAGTTGACCAAAATCCTTCGATTTCGACCGTTCTTTTTTCCGCCGAACGGAGCATGTCAAGAATTTCAAATCAATTCTTCTGCCGGGGACGTAACGCTCCTCAACCCCCCTCCAGTCCAAACGTCTTTAAACTATGCGGAATCCGTTCCGACGAATTCAATTTCCTCCGCCCTGTTTCGGAGTATCGACAACAGTGATTTATCTGCCGAAAAAGCTGCTGTGAAGGTCTCAGCTGGTAAGGCAATCCTTCCAAACTGTCAGCAACCGAACCCGTTTCGGCAGCCCTTCGAGCCGCGAGAAACAGGGAAAGTTTTTCCTTTTTCGTTGTTACGAATTTGCGTAATGGTGGGGGGGGGGGGGGGTGTGTTATTTTGTGACTTGAAACCGTGAAAACGTTATTAAAGGAAACCGCTGTAAATTTAACACAAGGGTTTATTATCCTTTGATATAAATTTTCAGAAAATTAATTCTATGGGGCATTCATTCCACGTGAAAGTTTAAAGATTTCGCATTTAATTGCACATCAATTTCGTGGCGGCAGTGAAAGTGTTAATCGGGTACCGGATCACATTTTTTGAAGGGTTTCGGCTATGGGGTCGTGTAAGGTGTCGTTTTCGAAGTATTTTTGGACGTAGAATCCATTTTTGGGGGTCCCGGAAAGATCCAAATTCACTGTGGGGATCTATTGGGGCTATCGTGAGGCTACAAAAGGTATTTTTGAAGGATCCCAAAAAGTCAAATATTTTCCGAGTAAAAAAAATTGTCAAAAATTTAGGGTGATACATTTAAAAAATAAAAAATTATTAATTTTTAAAAATCTCTCAAAATTAAATTTTTTTAGCATGGATTTTATTTTTTATTTTTTTAATTTCTTTAATTTTTTATTTTGTTTTTACTTGAAAAATATTTGATCTCCTGGGATCCATCAAAGCCGCATGAAAGCCCTTTAGCTCGCAACAGTGAAATTGGATCGTTGCGGGGCCCCAAAAAATTGATTCCGCGTCCAAAAATACTTCGAAAACGACACCTGACTCGATCCCATTATGGGAGGATATGATGGGATAGCTATGATAGCCAAAAGCCTTCAGTAAAAACCCTCCAGTAGCCCCATTTTAGCCCCATAGCGCACCACGGGTTTGGGCGATCGGACTGAAAATTTTGCGGGCACAACTAGGTGGTAAACCGAGTATTTTGTCAAAATTTCAGATTTAAAAAAAATTCCTACTGCCCAAAACGGCCCGGACGGCGGACGGACATTTCGGTTTTGTAATCTAGACCTCTTGAAACGGATAATGTCAAATCGGAGTCGTCGACCTCTGTCGCGAAAACAGGTGTATTATTCCAAGAATAATAAACCAAAACACCAAACACGGGTTTGCTCCACCAATGTGATCACATTTCACTATATAATAGTAGCTGCTATGGCGGCTGCGCGGCAACTAATATGAAAACTACGACGATCACCTTGGTAAAGCCAAATTTCATGGTCTACTGTAGTTGTAACAACTCCGCATCGGAATTATAAATCATCCACAGTTATTTCTCATCGTGCGAAGAGAATTTTTCCTTCCATTAAAATCTCTTCCACAATAATTTTTTTTTTTAACGAGATGAAAGATCATAATATGATGATATATTATATGGACTGACAGCAGGGAAGTCCCAACCCTTCGTTTGGGAGTCCTGCCTACATTAGTACAGGGTGGCCGCCATCTGGAAAAGTCAGGGAAAACCTGGAAAAGTCAGGGAATGAAAAATTTCAGGAAAAGTCAGGGAAAAGTCAGGGAAATCGGTCACAAGTCAGGGAAAAATTTTTGATTAAAAAAAAAAAAAATCAAAAATTGTATTAAAATACGAATTTTGTTTGGTGTCAAGTTTGTCCCTCTCTTCCGTCCCGAAAATGATGATAATTTTTGAATTTTGGTGGGAGCGACTTTGCCGGGTTTGTTTTCCCCTCACTCTTCATCCATGTTGCCCGCACAAGTTCAATGAGTTGGCGGAATTCCCGTTACAGATATAATATCCCCATTCACACGATGAAAAGTCCCACTTCATGCACCAATATCCCTCTCTTCATAATGGAATGTTCCACTTCACCCACGAAGTAACCTATCAATCTTTCACTTGGTATTTTGGTTCGAGATCTCTGTCCTTGTAATCATTACTAGTTAATTAAAAAGATTTTTTTCTGTTCGGGTACGTACCCGAATCCTGCTTTTATTCGCAGAATCTGGCTTCTCGAAAATTATTTTTAGCTAGAAAAAATGTAGGTACGGAGAAATTATCGGGAAATCCGTTAAAACTGATGGGGAAGTAGGGAAAATTTTGATCTCTGATTGTGGTTGTGACTAGGCAGTCGGGCTCTCTAAAACCGTAGGTACCTAAAGGTATCTAACTAGTCTTTTAAATATATTTAATTCATCTCTTTAATATGCAACAATGTGACTAGATGTAATAGATCCCATCCTAGTAATTCCATGTCATATAGATACAACCAAGTTCCAATTAAGGTATAAATTATTCTATTGTTTTTGGTTTATTATTCTTGGAATAATACACCTATGTTTTCGCGACGCGGGTCGACGACTCCGATCGGGCTCAAAATTTGACATTATCCGTTTCAAGAGGTCTACATTCTAAATCCGTCCGCCGTCCAGGCCGTTTTGGGCAGTAGGAATTTTTTTTTAAATCTGAAATTTTGACAAAATACTTGGTTTACCATCTAGTTGTGCCCGCAAGGTTTTCAGTCCGATCGCCCAAACCCGTGGGGCGCTATGGGGCTATAATGGGGCTACGGGAGGGTTTTTTTGAAGGCTTTTAGCTATAGTATTGAGTTAGGTGTCGTTTTCGAAGTATTTTTGGGCGTAGAATCCCTTTTTTGGGGCCCCGGAACGATCCGATTTCACTGGGGCGATCATTAGGGCTTTCTTGGGGTAAACATGGGATTTGTGAAGGATCGATCCCAGGATGTTGAATATTTTTCGAGTAAAAAATACAGAATTTTGGAAAAAAAAACACATTCTTGAAACTCTATGTTTTTTGGGGTGCTGAATCCGAATCCGGTCCCCGTTTTTTCCGGTCACGTCCAAATTTTCGAGATATTGGCGATTTTTCGTTTTTTCGACCTTTTTCCGTTTTGGAAGTCACAGCTAAACGTGCGGATACCACAAAAACTCTCTTCTTACTGGAAATTTATCGCTGATTCCGAAAATATATATGAGTTGGTGTCTAAAACCACGAGAAATGTGTGATTTTGCCAAAAAATGTTGAAAAAACGTGGTTTTTTCAAAACCAAAGTCACGTTTTTTGATACTTTTTACCTTCTAGCGTGAAAACTAAGGCCGTTAATAAAAATTTTCCAACGAGGTCATGTAGGTAGATTGTTTCTGCGTCGAATGGGACCAACCGTGATTCTTTACCTTCCATAATAAGGGAGCTATTATTTTTCAAAGTTTTTACCCATTTTGGCCATGTCGTAGAACATGAACTCCTGGAGTCGGCAATGCAACTTGATCACAACAAAACTTTGTTCCAAGGAATATATTGGACTCGAAGGCATCAATTCAGACCGACTCAAAGATGGTTTTATTCATCAAGAACTCACGGAATTGCACTTGAAGCCCTGAAAAACAAGCGCCCAGAAACTTTGAAAAATCATAGCTCCCTAATTATGGAAGATAAAGAATCACGGTTGGTCCCATTCGACGCAGAAACAATCTACCTACAAGACCTCGTTGGAAAAATTTTATTAACGGCCTTAGTTTTCACGCTAGAAGGTAAAAAGTATCAAAAAACGTGACTTTGGTTTTGAAAAAACCACGTTTTTTCAACATTTTTTGGCAAAATCACACATTTCTCGTGGTTTTAGACACCAACTCATATATATTTTCGGAATCAGCGATAAATTTCCAGTAAGAAGAGAGTTTTTGTGGAATTTTTGGACATCCGCACGTTTAGCTGTGATTTTCAAAAAGGAAAAAGGTCGAAAAAACGAAAAATCGCCAATATCTCGAAAATTTTGGACGTGACCAGAAAAAACGGGGGTCGGATTCGGATTCAGCACCCCAAAAAACATAGAGTTTGATGGTTTTTTCTGCGGCGCCTGAGATCGACCTTTTTTTTGTAAACCTGTGTTATTATTATTAATAATTAAATTATTAAAATCTCAGATTTTGAATAATTTCGGGTCTGGAAATTAGGTATTTTTGCAGGGAAAAGTCAGGGAAAAGTCAGGGAATTAATTTTTCCCAGCTTGGCGGCCACCCTGTAGTATACCCACTAAAAAACCCCTCGATTTCTCTCAGGAAGCTGCCCCTGAACTTCTGTGTAAGTGCGTGTCTCCTGTTTTGAGGGAGATAGGGATAGTGTGGGAGGGCAGGTTCGCCAGCCTTCCCCATCTCCATCCACCAGCCCACAATAATAATAATAACAATATTATTCCACAATAATTATATTATCTGCTATACGCCAGTTCATCTCGCCCAAATCAACCAGCAGCCTGAAAGAGCTCGTCCCGCAGGAAAGCTGGGAAAATAATTTCCTTTCCTTCCTCCCCAGATTGCTAATGGGGGGTTTGCCTAGCTTAAATGAGGGGGGGGGGGGGGAAATTAGTTTTTAGTTCGGACAGGTACAAAGTACCCACGAAGCTGCTCCCCTGATTAATAGCCTTCCGTTGAAACGTTTGAAAGCTCCTCCTCCCACCTCTTTGGTTGAATACTTCAAAATTAATTACGACCAAGTTGTTTACATTTTGCCTGTTTATTTCAGACTTTTCCCGCTGTGTGGGAGGGCTTGAAAAATTGTTTCATTTCTAGTTTGGACGCGAAGTGCTGCCGGTAAACGAAGCTTGCGCTGTTCATTCCGTTGGAACTTTCCGATATTTTGGTGGGTCGTGTGGGACCCCATCAGGGACCCTAAATTTAAAAAGTCGGACTGATTATCCCTATGCTCACTTGTAGCCCTAATAACCACGATTTTTTGGGACCTTTTTCAGTTTTTGGATCTTAACGTTTTTCCTATCCAACCTATCGAATACTGGTCGAGGTAAAAGTTAAAGAGGACAACAATTTTCAACGCTTAAGTTTATTTTTTATTTTTTATCAAATAGGCTTCAAAAATTCAGATTTCACAACTTTTAAATCCGCTTTCGAGCGAGTGGTAGGTACATTGTGAATTATAAAACTACAAAACGGAAGGTTATTAGGTTATTACCTAATTATTTTAAATATAAAACGACCTGTTGGAGGCTCAATTTTTTTTAACGTTCCTTTCAAATAATTTTTTTCTCGAATTATTTTATAACCAATCAAAAATATTTGATAATTTTTACTGTTTCCCCATCACTTGTAGGTACATAATATCACACGTGATGTTTGATGAGCAAAATCAAGATGCTAAGAGGTTTTCCTTAAACCGCAAGATGTACTCCAACGATAAATCCCGCCAACTCAAATTGGGATTATTCAGGCTTGGATTGATCCCAAAGGGAATTAAACACGAGTAATATGAGAGCCGTGTTGTGCGGAGCTTCCTTAATTATCTCCGATATGCCGAACGTCAACAGCTGCGCTTTAATCACGATCAAACATCTCATGTACATCTTGGGGCTCCGCCTTTCCCCGGCTACTTGATCTAATAAAGCCGCGTAATTTACCATCTACGGGAGTCAGCATTGTGAGGCATTTCGGTGCGAAACGTGGCTCAATAATCCGTAAATGTATACCGAGGGGGCCGTCCCCCTGCTGGCCACGCCTGCCAACCCCCGACCGTTCCCCAGCTGGCCTCAGATCCAACAACTCGTTTTCCCATATTACAGTAGTTTTTCCCCTATACATTTGGGGAGTAGCGTTGGGGGCGCACACCCCGGCCCACCGCCATCCCAACATCCTGTCAACTGGTCCAGTCCCCCATTTTCCGACTGCTCGAAGTAGAAAGTAAAGTTGAATACAAAACGAGAGAAGTTCGGCTCGGTAATCCGCATACTCGTTCATTCTTGTAAAGAAGTGGATACCTCGTAGGTTAACTGATGAAGTATGTCAAGGTTGAAGAAATATCCCACCACCATGCCGTCCGACCGACTCCTAAACCAGAAATCAGCTGAGCGTTTCAAATGAATAGACGTTGAATATGATGGCAAGCTGATATACAATATAATATATTTTATTATATTTTAACGATCGCAAAACTCAATTCCAGGAGCAGAGATCATCCCCTACTATTTAAAATGATGGACAACACTTTATCGATTCCATACCGGAACTGAATCTTTTTAATTACCGAATATTTGATCATAAGGGCGAGACGATAAAACAAACTATCAACAACTGAAGTTGGGGTTTTCAACGCTACTGGCACTCAGATATATTATGTTTTATATGTCTTATGTCGCTCCGCTTAGCCAACCATTTTCTCGGGCAGGGGCGAGACACTCGCTCAATGCACTAAATTTAACGGACGTCTTAAATCGTCTTCCCACACACATATCCGAAATTAGCGCAGAATGATCCATTTCCCAAAACTGCCCCCCCAAATCAGACAGAAGGCTTCGCTTCGCTCGGCCAACCGCTTATTCGGATAGAATGAACCATCCCCCCCCCCCCCCCCCCCCAATCAAGTTTCCCTGTCTCTCCACCGTTGTAAGGTTCCTGGCACCCTCCGTTTTCAAAGGTCCCTAACCGAGTTCCATCACAAAGGGCAAAACGCGCCCGGATCTCTGGAAATCGTTCATATTAAACTCGCCGTCTAAATTCGCTGATCGTCGGAATGCATTTTTTCGGGATTTCGTATTAAAATTCGGATCTCTACGTAGGATACTATTAATCCCAATTCCATCGGGCCGTTAACAACGAAGATACGAATAGTTGGACCAATTTGCGCGTGCCATAAATTTGGGTTCTAAACTCCCCCTAAGGACACCTAAACAGTCCACCGAGACGATAGAAAAAATCGCTTATAGTTTCGGAGGAGTAGGCTCGTGACATACCCAGCCAGACGGTGAGAATTAGTGGTATCAGTGAGTGGGGGGATGCTTGAGTCCATCCGTGTCGTCCACCGCTGTCTCTCCGCCTTTCCGCTTCTGCTGCCATCCTTCTTCTTCTCTTCATTCACACCTCATCTTCTCAGCATTTTCTGCAGTTTCTCTCCAGCAAAGTTAGTGTCAAGCTGGTTAGGGGGTTTCCAAGTCGTGCCAATATGGTTCCCAAGCTCTCCAGAGCTGACCAAGGCTTGCGAATTTGGTGCCAAGCGGGGGAATTGAGAACGAGAGAGACTTCGTCCTGGGATCGCCGAGAAGCTAGTGATGTGTCGCCATGATTTTTCGACGGCGGAGATTGCTCGCCGGTTCCCGAGTATATCGTATCGGTTTCGACAGATTCGCAATGGGAAAATAACTCCGAGTTTTGGCTCTGAAAGTACAACACGCGTTCCAGCCCTTGTACGAGCATTAGTGCTTGTTAGAGTGGCATAGTTGATTTAGTGTCAACCGGGGAGTGTGAGTTCGGTAATTGAGAGCTCAGGAAAGCCGAACTTAGCGAGCACTATTGATAAGTGCATTAGTCCCCTACATCTGCTACTAATCGTGTATCATCGTGGCGGTGGCTTTATGTGGATGTTGCCGCACCGTTTCACACATTGATTAGTTGCCAGTTGAATGTTCGAGGTGGCTGATATCATTTTTGGTTTATTATTCTTGGAATAGTATCGCGAAGAAGGTCGACAATTTGGATCGAACTCAAAATTTGACATTATCCGTTTCAAGAGGTATAGATTCCAAAAAAAGTCTATTAGGAGAGGATTTTTTTTTTTTTTTTAGTCTGAAATTTTGACAAAAAACTCGGTTTACCATCTAGTTGTACCCGCAAGGTTTTCAACCCGATTGCCCATACTCGCGGGGCTCTGCGGGGCTAAAAAGGGGCTACAACAATGTAGGTTTTCGGCTATGGGGTCGAGTTAGGTGTCGTTTTCGAAGTATTTTTGAACGTAGAATCCATTTTTGGGGGTATCAGAACGATTCGATTTCACAGTGGCGATGTATTGGGCTCACATGGGGCTACAAATGGGTTTTTGAAGGATCTTAGGAAGTCAAATATTTTCCGAATAATTTTGAATGATTAATACATTTTTTTGAGGTTTCACACTTTGTTTTTTTCTTTTTCGAAAAATCTTTTTTTGATTGACGCAGAATTAATTTTCGCGCAAGTAACGTATATCAAAGAATAATAAACCCTTGTGTAAGATGTGTGACCCTTGTGTTTGCAGCGTTTTGGTTTATGATTCTTGGAATAATACACCTATGTAATCGCGACGGGGGTCGAAAATTTGGATCGGCCTCAAAATTTGACATTATTCGCTTCATGACACGAATATTTCAAAAATCCAATGCACCTCCGCTAAGAGCTGTACTGAGCAGTTTTTTTTTTTTTTTTTTTTACTTAAGTAATCAGAAAGGTTGGCAAAATACTCGGTTTACGATCTAGTTGTGCCCGCAAGGTTTTCAGCCAGTTTTCAAATCCCGTCGAAGACCATGGAAATTTTCGGGGGGCAGCTAGGTTAAGTGATTCATTAATAAATTAGCGCCCCGTCATGTCAGGCCCAAGAGGTCAAACATCTTGACGTAAAACTCACTTTACCTTTTCACCTTCATCAGTTTCAATGCAATTCCATCAATTTTATTTTATTAAATAAACATTTTTATTTTATTAAATAAAATTTTTTTTTACTTTCAATGTATTTTTCTTTTGTTTCTCGCAATCCCTAAGTAAGTAATTATTGGTTTCTCGCAACTACTTTATCAACTCTGAATCGGCCAGTGGTGAAGGGAACTAAGTGCAAAAAATCGAATTTTTTTTAAATTGGAGTTTCGAGTTTTCCTTGGCAAGACTCATCATCTGGGGCTGAAAGGAACAGTTCGCGAGAACTTAGTTACTCGCGTCGGCATATTCGTCTCCAGATATTCGTCTCCAACACCGAGCGTTTCTTGGAGAAAGGAACTAAGTGGCCTTCACCACCAGATGTCGGGTCTCTGCGGGCATGTTCGTTGCTAATAATAATAATAATATGCAATAGTTAATTCAATACACAGTGTCCTTCGTTCAAATAAAGGTATTTGGATCATATTCCGTCTTCATTTTCTTCATGCCCAGGTCATACAGTAGTAAATGGCACTAAGTTCCCAAAATTGATTTTTTTTTTTTTTGTTATCCCCCTCAAAATTTGTCGGCAGTTCGTTGATGTTTGAACATCACTATTATTGGTCTTCCAAAAGGAAAAAAACTGGGTCAAAATCACGTGCTTCTGTTAGTCTAAGCGTATTTTGCTTCTCCTGAAAAATCAATTTTGGTTTATTATTCTTGGAATAATACACCTATGTTTTCGCGACGCGGGTCGACGACTCCGATCGGCCTCAAAATTTGACATTATCCGTTTCAAGAGGTCTACATTCAAAATCCGAAATGTCCGTCCGCCGTCCGCCGTCCGGGCCGTTTTGGGCAGTAGGAATTTTTTTTAAAATCTGAAATTTTGGCAAAATACTTGGTTTACCATCTAGTTGTGCCCGCAAGGTTTTCAGTCCGATCGCCCAAACCCGTGGGGCGCTATGGGGCTAAAATGGGGCTAAAATGGGGCTACAGGAGGGGTGTTTTGAAGGCTTTTAGCTATGGGATCGAGTTAGGTGTCGTTTTCGAAGTATTTTTGGACGTAGAATCCATTTTTGGGGGTCCCGGAACGATCCGATTTCACTGTGGCGTTCTATAGGGCTTTCATGGGGCTAAAAATGGGATTTTTGAAGGATCCCAAGAAGTTAAATATTTTTCGAGTAAAAACTAAAGAATTTTTGAAAAAACACATTTTTGAAAAAAAAAAAATCCCCCCAAAAAATTTTTTTTGAAATATAAAAATCCAAAAAAAAATTTTTTTAATTTTTTTTTATTGACAGAATTAAATGTCTGTACAAGTAACCTATATCACAGAATAATAAACCCTTGTGTAAAATTTGCAGCGTTTTTTCACTTAGTTCCCTTCACCACTGGCCGATTCAAATGGGCTCTCCCGTATTTTGAAAATAAACAAATTACTATTGTTGACCCTATTGAGCGAGCCCTGGTCTGGTTGACTAATAAATTACTCCATACCCGCCCGGTGCCAATCTGGTTCGAAACCCCTCACAGAGGCTGCCATTATCGGGGGCGGGTTAATGAAATCACTTCGTTACCTTTCAATAACCTCCGACCGGTTCCTGACTTGTCTCCACCCGAACGTTCAACCCCTTCCGGTTTCCGGTAATTGCTTCCTCCGAATCTGAGAGCCGCCGCCCTTAGGAGGAGAATTACCTCTCAACCTGGGAACCTGTACAAAGCTTATCGAAGTTCGTAGGATGAGAACAAGAGAAAAGGGCGATTGGGGGGTTTGAGAAAATGAGGCCAAATAGTTTCAGGGGAACCTGACCCAAAACTAAAGTTTCCATGACTTCTCTTCTTTTTCGATATTCTACTTATTTCCGCGTGACATCTGTATTATTCCCTGCACATTCGCCTCTAACACTGAAAAAGAGCTGCAAAATGTACACAAGTGTTTAACATTCTTAGATTAAATTGATTAAAAAACAAATTAATTCCGCCATTGAAAAAAAAAAAAAAACTCGGCAAGCCCCCTGAACCCCTGGATGATTTTGGTTTATTATTCTTGGAATAGCACACCTATGTAAGCGCGACGGAGTTCGACGACTCCGCTCGGCCTCAAAATTTGACATTATCCGTTTCAAGAGGTCTAGATTGCAAAACCAAAGAGTTCGTCCGCCGCACAGTGGTCTGAAACCCGAAAAACGTGATCAAAATCCATAGCGACTCAAATCTCTTAGTTTCTTCTACCAAAACGAATATATTTCATGTTTTCGAACGCGCCGAATCCAAAAAATCATGGTACCATTCGGTTTTGAGCGTCACATATGGGCCAAAATTGCCTTTAAACAATGTTTATTCGCTCTTTGAGATATTTTTGCAATTGTTCGGTCGATAAAAGAGTGGTCTTGAACGAAATAATATTTTCTTTATTGGCTATCACAATGTTAAACCCCGCTGGGCTCCATAATCGAAAAATAAAAAGATCCATTTCAATTTTCAAAGAAATACAATTATTGGAAATCAAATTATAGATCCTACTATTACTTTATTTTTGTTCGGTTTTGGAAAAATATAGTTAAAACTATACTGAATAGAGATACATAAATACATCACATAAATGTGATATAAATTTATCGTTTATCAAACATCACAATAACACCCCTTCCCATCGCTTGGTATTGACATCGTAATATTGCGCTCAAGGTCCGGGCTGCAGGTAGCTGCAGTTGGACATGATTTAACTCGTTTCTCCTGGCCCCAGGCAGTGATGCCAGATAATTTTGGGCTGTTTCCCCTAGATCGACTTCGAATATCCCTAGATTGAGACAAAAATCCGTAGATCAAGCTGGAAAATTCCCTGAAAAAATCAGTAGATTTTTTTTAAGCAAAAATTATTTAAAAAAATTAGTATTGATAGGTATTATCGCCCCAAAAACTAAGGAGTGTTTGATATTATTACCTATTTATTGACTAAATTGAGATTATTTTGCGGGGTTTTTGTCTTCTGTCAGAAGATGTAGGTAGGTACCTACTCGTTTCAGAGAAAATTATCTCCATCTACTGCCTACACTTTATTATTTTTTATTTTTTGATTTTTATATTTCAAAAAAAAATTTTGGGTTTTTTCTTTTCAAAAAATTTTTGAAAAAAAAAATAAATTTTCAAAAAAAATAACGAATTTTTGAAAAAAAAAAAAAAAAAAAAAAAAAATTTAATGTTTTTTTTTCAAAACTATTTTTTACTCGAAAAATATTTAACCTCCTGGGATCCTTCAAAAATCCCATTTTTAGCCCCATGAAAGCCCTGTAGATCGCAACAGTGAAATCGGATCGTTTTGGGACCCCCAAAAATGGTGGTTCCCCATTAAAAGTTCCCCCTTAAATTGCTGTCTCCTCTATCGGAGACATCATTAGATGCTGAGGTACGCAACTCAATACTCCTATGGTATTGAACGCATAAACCGAAGCGGAGCACAACTTTTTGAAAACGGGTTTTCACAAAGCGAGATTTACCCCCCTCTACTCTTAATCACCAGTACTTAAGGGAGGATGAACTACCTTATCCTTGCCAGTCACAGGAGACATATACTGCAATAGCATTTATTGAGGAGAAAGAGCCCGATTGTCCCCCTTAAAATTTAAGTATTTTGTCGAAATTTCAGATTTTTTAAAAAATTCCTACTGCCCAAAACGGCCCGGGCATTTCGGATTTAGAATGTAGACCTCTTGAAATGGAACATAACATAAACCCATCCTGTATCGTTTAGCGGGGAAACCCCGGTTTTGTTCCCAAATACCCCCACGCGATTGTTAGGCTTTAGATTAGGTCGAGCCGTGCAACTCGTATCACAATCATTCTCACTGAATGAGAATAATTAAATTCTGGCAGGGTTGTTGATCGGAGATTAGGGAGTCAGGTTGGAGCCACATCCCCTTCATTAGACACCTGCAAAATTCAAAGTAAGATACACCTACGATATCAGTAATAGCAAACACAAAGGGGCCAACCCCCTACTGAACGAAAGGAGAGCGGACGAAAGGAGAAGAATTCACTCACGCAAAGGAGAAAATGCGCCAGCAACAGTGAAGAAAGAAGAACGGAGAATGACCATGGAGAAGTGGCAGGATAGATGGAGGATGGAGAGCCGAGGAAGATGGACTGCAAGGCTCATACGCAATGTTCGAGAGTGGTCGGAAAGAAAGCACGGGGAGATGAGCTACTATCTCACCCAGTTCCTAACAGGACATGGCTATTTCCGAGCATACCTGAAAAATATAGGAAAGACTATAGAAGCAGAGCGCATATACTGCCACACTGAGGATGACGACGCCCATCACACCTTCTTCGTGTGCCCCTTCTGGCAAAGGCTGCGGAGAGGTCTGATGGAGGAGGTCGAAGACTTCGAGCCAGAAACCATTGTAGCAAAGATGCTGGCGGCGAAAGACAATTGGGACGCCGTGCACACTTTCGTCGTAGCAATACTGAAGACAAAAGAGAGAGACAGGGAGTGGGAGGGAATTGGTGATGTACCAACCCCTTCCATCACCACCACTCTCGAACATTGCGTATGAGCCTTGCAGTCCATCTTCCTCGGCTCTCCATCCTCCATCTATCCTGCCACTTCTCCATGGTCATTCTCCGTTCTTCTTTCTTCACTGTTGCTGGCGCATTTTCTCCTTTGCGTGAGTGAATTCTTCTCCTTTCGTCCGCTCTCCTTTCGTTCAGTAGGGGGTTGGCCCCTTTGTGTTTGCTATTACTGATATCATAGGTGTATCTTACTTTGAATTTTGCAGGTGTCTAATGAAGGGGATGTGGCTCCAACCTGACTCCCTAATCTCCGATCAACAACCCTGCCAGAATTGAATTATTCTCATTCAGTGAGAATGATTGTGATACGAGTTGTACGGCTCGACCTAATCTATACCTAACAATCGCGTGGGGGTATTTGGGAACAAAACCGGGGTTTCCCCGCTAAACGATACAGGATGGGTTTATGTTTGGAAGAGCTTTCCTCCCTCTCCCCCTCGGGGTAAACTCCCTGAATAACATTACATTGTTCGCGGCGATGCCATTGTGCGATATTACAACCTGCGTGTGCATACAATGCGGGCCAACTTTTAGAACGGACTTCAATGGCAAGCCCTGGGGACGAAGTCCGTAGAGATGGCTCCTTGTACCTACGTGGAGAAATTGCCCCTGATGTGTGTCATTCATTAATTTATTCATTGGCACTCCACATGTTATACATAACATCATATTTTTTTTTATTTTTTTTTTTAATGAGTTTATTACGGAAAATAATTCCAATGCAAAGAATAGTGATAAATCATATCAAAATGAATAAAATACACTTGAGGAGTTGGAGTCAACTGCTCGATAGAAAGAAAAACGACGCAGATTAAAATAATTCACCTATGAAAAAAGTTTGCAGTGGTTGGTCGAAGTCAATCTTATCCTGCAAAGGGATGGCCAGAGGAGCCGTGGAGCGTCCAGAGGAAGCCCGATAAGCAAAACGACGCTCGAATTTGCGCTGAACTCGCTCAATGGCGTCCTTGTCGACAACGTTGAATGGCGCCCAAACTGAGGAGGCGTATTCCAGTCTGGAACGCACCAGGGAGATGTACAGTACACGAAGAGTCTCAGGGTTGGTAAAACTACGCGTGGTACGAAAGATGAAGCCCAGAAGACGAAAGGCGTTGGCAGAGATGGCATCAACGTGAGGGCCAAAAGAAAGTACCGAGTCGAATGTCACGCCAAGATCCTTCAAGAATGGAACTTGTGTTAAAGTCACATCATCCACTACCTCACGGTTCTACACCTGGTGAAAAAATCACTTTACACTTCGACGCATTGAGGCTAAGTCCGTTGTCAGCCAGGGGGAAAATCCGTGAAGGCTGGCTTGAAGTTTGTCAGCATCCACATCAGACTCCACAGTCCTCACCAGCTTTTGGTCGTCCGCGAAAATCAAGAACTTAGTGTCCCGAAGAAGTTCCCATCATCGTTTAAAAAGATTATGAAAAGTATTGGGCCCAAATGAGATCCTTGTGGGACCCCCGAAGTAGCAAAGATGGCTCCCGAATGCTTTTTGTTTAGAGCCTACGGCTGAAATTCAAGAAACATGCTTAACTGTGGGATTGAAACCCATCTTGCGTGTTGGAACAGTAACTGTTCGACGCTGGCCTGACGGTGAGACAAGTGAAGATGCCAAACTAGTGGCCTAGCGAACTAGCGGGTTGCCCCATCTACTAAACGAGCTCTGGTTCTTGAACCACCACTGCAAGGTCGTCGACACAGGCAAACGCCTCCAAATCTTCTGTGCCCAGTAAGCGTAGCAGGTCAGAGAACACAAGGGTCCACATCTCAGCGCCAATCACTGAACCTTGTGGACATCGTCTCGTAATCGTCACAGTTACTGTGCTTGAGGTTGATCTCATGAGAGCTGGTCTGTCCTTGAAGTAGGAAATCACGAGTCGATAGGCATTTCCTGGGCAACCTGCCTCCTTTAGCATCCCAAGAACCTTAAGCAACCAGAGCCACGTCACAAAAAATCGCCATCACATGCGGCAAGCGGCTATCCTTGATAACTGAGACAAGCGCAGCTATGGCCGACTCAGTGTTTCTGCCCATGTTACACCCGTACTGTCTTGGGTGAGCTGCTTCGTCTAGGATATGTCTTATTCTAGTGATAATCAATTGCTCCATCACTTTGTCTTTCATAGACAGCTAAACAGCCGACCTCATACGCTACACGTGGGGGATCAGCGCACAGAGCTCTGCTAACTCTGCAACATGGGGGTGCCAGAGGATCTGGAGCATTTTGTCGCGGTTTGCCCTGTTTTGGGGGAGTTCCGCATGCCGTACTTTGGGAGGCCCCAGCTCTCGAGGGTCACAGGCAGCTGCTCACGGTCTTGAATGGGGAAAACTGGCTGCCTCTCGCCAGGTTCTGCCAGGCTGCGTGGAAATACAGGATGGAGCTGGTCGAACAATTTAATCGGAACCGAGTGCCACGTTGACCCCTTCCTGTTGTTATTATCTCCGTTGCCTTGTCCCACACGAGGTTTAATCAATTTCTTATTAATAAGTGCAAACTCTGGCAGGCGCAGCGCATTGTTATACATGTGTCTTGTTTTTCTGTAATAGTATGTTAAAAGTTGAAACATTTAATGTTCGGTAATATAAGAACATCAAGACTTAGTGTTTGAAAAATAAACACGTGTTTCTATCTTTCTTTCGTAGACAGCAGACTGATGGTTCTATATACGTTGCATCACGTGGTCCAGGTTTTCTCATTGCACTGATATCCGCAAACTTCCATTCTGCTGGGAACACCACGCACCAGGATGCCATTAAAGACGGCCAAGAGTTCCTTGCGAAACTCGGGTCCAACCCGCTGTACAGAGCTTTTAGATTGTTTCCAAGGCCATTTCTGGCCCATCACGATCTTTCTCGTATCTTCATTCGCTCGCTTTCCTCCCCTAGGGGAAGTGCACTTATGTTTCTTCAATCTTCTTCTTTTTCTTGATATTCAGCACTCCCCTGGGGGGAGTACAGCGGGGAGGAGTACAGCGGGCCCTCCTGTCCCCTCTGGCGTTAGTTACATCCGGGATGGACCAACGTGGAGGTGATGGGTTTTAAAGGAGTCCAACTCGGGTCGAACCCGCTGCACCGAGCTTCTCAGGTTGTGTCCAAGGCCATTTCTGGCCCATTACAACCTTCCTCGTACCTTCTGCTCGTTTTCTTCCCCCAGGGCAAGTGCACTTATGTTTCTTCGATCTTCTTTCTTCTACCTTGGTCTTTAGCACTCACCTGGGGGAGTGCAGCGGGCCCTCCTGTACCCTCCGGCGTTAGGTGCGCCCGGGATGGATCAACGTGGAGGTGCCGGGTTTTAATGGGGGTTTTGTTCAACTTTCTTTGGCTCGTAATTCTTTGGGACAGGAATCATCGCATCTGTCTTTACAAGGACTAGTCAGACAACCATTTTGCGAATTCCTCATCCAAAAGTTGACTTCTTCACTCGGCAGCTACCCTGGCTTGCGCCTGCGCTATTTGAAACCCTGCCTTCCTCGTTAAGGACCGCGAGGTCAACGTCAATTTTCAAAAAAGAAGCGCTACTTTATTTTAAGAATTTAGAAAATACAAATTATATTTTAAGTCGCTATAAATTGTAAATTTAATTGGTATGCAATATTCAATAGCTATTAAGGGAATGACAGGCCTGGACAGGTCAAAGACCTATAGGCCAAATCTAGAAAAATTGGTTCCTATGTATACAAATCATGACTCTCTGCCTTATTGTGAAAATGTTTTTATGTTTTTATGAATAAATAAATAAATTTGAATTTTGTCCTACCTACTATTCCACCTCCTCTTGTAGGTTGCAGTTTTCGGATCATGGGTGTTTGCCCTTTCCACGAGTTTCTTGTCTGGTGGAGTGCGAGTACTTCTAAAAATGTCCTCCCCTCCCTGAATCTAACACGACTAGCCTAGAAAAAAATAATACTCGGGTCCAACCAAAAACGCACTGCGATTAATCATATGGGGCAATTAAATGGTCAGTGAATGATAATTGGCGGCGAGATTAGGGACGGTCCAGGTCCCCGAGCGGTGGAGGCCGCTCGCAGGAGAAGCGGGACCGCCCGATCTCGCCGACGACCGCAGCGCTTCCCGAGGCCTATCTCGGGACTACTTGTGCTCGCTGGTGAATTTACATATACAGTGGGGTCCTGAGCTCCTATAGACACATTTCTGAGTGTCCTATCCAGTCCTTCGTCACGTATGATCACCGTCGACTCAAAATCTGGACGACGAAGGAGAAAATTCGAGAAAATGACAAATAAAAAAGGATATCAGAGGTCGCCCGGAAGGCTTTCCTTCCGTCAATCACCTTTTGACAACGTGGAAGTAAAATGGAAGTGGGAGGTTCACTTCTGGAGTTCAACAGCTCGATCAGGGACCTTATCAATCACGGTTGAATGGAAAGGCGTTGAGTGTTTAAAGTGGCCATGGACGTTTATGAGGATGGAATGACAGCTAAATTAGGACTACCATGTCGGACTTAAATGAATACAGGACACTCAAAGCTGAAATACACGACTTGAATTACACGACCTACCCTTCGAAAAAATCAACCGTTAATTCATCGTCCAGTCACCAGGTGCATCAGAAGGGGTGTTCGATGCCACTCGTGGTGTAGAATTTTTCTCAACGGGTTTATGTTTTTTAGGGTGCTGAACACGAATCCGAAGCTTCACTACGAAATTTGTGGGACGCTCACCGTAAAAAACTCAAAAAAAAAAAAAAAATCTGTCCTTCTTTGGTTTTTAACGGATAAATTTGAGAGGGTGCGTGATAGGTAAAAATATTTCATGTACATAGTAAATTAAAGAGCACAAAATTCTCCTTCGAATGTGCTACCAAGTTGGAAAAAATCGACATTCTTTCACGGCCCATCGCGCCCTTACTGCTGTCTCAATTTGAACTTTAAGGTAGCTCATTCGACGCAGAATTTTGTGTTCTGTAACTTACTATGTAGAATATCTTACCCATAAAGCACCCTTTCCAAGTTATTCGTTAAATACCAAAAAAAAGTGCCGAAATTTCGTGATTTTTTGCGTTTTTGACGGTGAGCGCCCCCCAAATTTTGTTGGGAAGCTTCGGGTTCGTGATTAGCACCCCAAAAAACATATACAACCGTTGAAAAAATTCTACATCACGAGTTGCATCGGAAATTCGCCTGGTGACTGGACTATCAGCATTTCACTGATTTTGGTGCCTTCTAAAATTCCTTTTTCTTGTTCGTTGTTTATTTTCCTGTTGTCTATCTTTCTATAAATCGAATTCAGAACGTGTCCGCCGCTGGCTGGCAGAGTACGTCACGAGCCGATGTTTTCGCTGTTTCCGAGTTGCGGTCAAATACCAATTAGACATCCCAGTTGCGGTCCCCCTCTCAGGCAAGGATATCCGAATTGCGGTCCTTGTTGCATCCGAATTGCGGTCGTACATTCAAGTGCTTTCTATGGCCCAGTTGGTATCGGGCGATCTGTCCTACAAGAAATTGCTCCTTTTCGGAAGATATCCTACTCCGCCGACCACGAGTACTATTAATTTTCGAGTATATAGTTCTCCAGAACTCGTCTGTCGTATCGGGATTTGGGTCAAACGAATTTCACCACTCTTTCGCCGAGCTGAATGAATTCCGGAAGACCGACGAAAAGCCTCAAGGACTGGGAGGGTTCCCTGTCCCTGTACATTTTAGCGAGCCCAAGACTGCCCTAGATGAAAACGACAACATTTCAGCCTCACTGTGAGCCATACATCTCTGACCACTGAGTGGATAGCATTCTATGACACAAAATACCGGTTGTGGAGAGTAATCCAATGTATGAAGATGGTGATGATCGAGAGCAGTATAATAAGCATCGTGAGTTTTGGCTGCCAAAAGTGAGAATTTACGGATTTACAAACTCCCCACCATGGACCGCAAATCGGATGTTAACTTTCGAAGACGGGACCGCAACTGTTATAACATAAAAGATATTATCTCACTAATGGACTGTGAGCTCGCGACCGCAACTCGGATACAGCCGATGTTTTACCTATGCCTTCCGCCGTGTACCTACACCTAGGGGGGAGATCCCTCGAGATGCGCGTAAATACGCGCATTTGCGCCCAACTTTCATAATATGAATATTCAAAATATTATTTTGAATGGGAACCCCTACATTTTTTTGCGAATTCGGATTCCCCGGCCGATTTTACGTTTGACAAGCACATTGAGCGCAATTTCCGACGAGCGCAAATCCGCGCAACTCTTCCTATCTTCGTTGTTTACAGTCCAATTGATTCGGCGATTCCACTTCATCCTACGTGAACATCCAAATCTATACTACTAAATCTCATCGTGTCTGTCTGTCTGTCTGATTCACGCTTAAACAGTTGCTCGGAAAAAATACGGCGGTTTTTTCTGGGGTGTTTCGCGTGTTCCGGGGACGGACATTGGCTACCGCTCTTACTCTGGGAACCGCTCTTCGATCCCCCTTTATTCGCGGAGGTCAACCTAGGAGAATTTGGTAACCCAGCATTTTTTTTTTTTTTTTTTTTTTTTTTTCAATTTCATCTGTCCGTAATATGTTCATGGTTTTTTTTTGTGGGCGTGTAAAAAGGGGTAAATTTCGGATGTTTATAATATTCGCTTAAGAGAAATCATATGGTTTTTTGGGGTGGGTAATTTGGAGTTGCCACTGGATGTGAAATTTTAGATAGGTGGTACTCTGGCGTCATAACAACATAAAACCTACCTACGGGTCTTTCTACTGCCCGAAAAAGTGGTCGGCCGAGTGAAGCGAGCCCCCCCCCCCCTCCATGTCAGAGTGCTATTTCTAATACTAAATCCCAAAAGAACGAATTCCGACGATCGGCAAATTTAGGCGAGTTTAATTTGAACGATTTTTAGCAATCGCGCGTAGGTCTTACATACCTTACACCTTATAGGAGCTGGCCCCCGCTCGGTCAATTAGGGCTGTGCTGTTGCTCTTGAAAGGGCGCCTGGCCCGAACTCTCCAACCTTCTCCGTCCTCCCCCACCGCTCAGTCCACCGCCTGTGTCATGGCTTGGGATGGGTGAGGTCTGTGAAAGTCTCCTAACTCGGGCGAGACATTTTCCAACGATTGGCATTTACTTAGGTATTTGCAACCCAACCCATGGGGTCATATAAATCAGCATTTGACATATCATTCAAATGGGCGAGCGAAGTGAGCCCCCCTATCCGGAAAATTGGTCGGCTGAACGAAGCGAGCCCCCCCCCCCCCCCCCCCCCGGCGCTCATAATTTCATATTATAAGACCCAAACACCCTGCGGTAATATCGCACGTAGGTAGGGCGTTTAAAATGACAATTCCTGTCCATTCACTCGACCTTCCCGTCTCTGAAGAAAATATCAAGCCGAGCTGGAACAATAGGGCTGACGCCTCGCCGTCCCTTTTGTTTCGGGTCGTTCTCTTTTGTCAGCCCCGAGCGAGCTGCAGGGGAGGACAAAAACCTTCTAAATCCGGAACCTGAGAAAGATGTTCTTGACGTTTGGAGAACAAGCGGAGATGGAAGAGGTGCTTCGAACTTTAAATAAACTGGAAATTGGCGGAAATTAGGTCTTCAGTTGGTGGGAGGAAGAGGGCGGGGGGGGGGGGGGCAATATTTGTTGTAAAAACTGAACCCGACACGGGTGTTTTTGTATTCCTACGTGAGGTATTTTTTTTATTTGAATTTAAAAATAGGAATTTTTTGAAAACCTGGAATTTTGACAAAATACTCAGTTCAACGTCGGGTTTCGGCTGTGGGTCCGAGTTAGGTGTCGTTTTCGAGGAATTTTTGAGGGTCCCAGAACGATACGATTTCACTGTGGGGATCTATGGGGCTACAAATGGGGCTGCGAATGGGATTTCTGAAGGATCTTCATCATGCAGATCTTCAGCCTTCCTAGAAATACGCCAAACTATTTTATGTATTTGGAATCAGGAGCCAGCCCGATTTTCGCATACACACTGTCACTTGCTTGCCAGTACGTTGTCAGAGCCCTGATGATGCCCTCGGAGCGATACCCAAATATAGTTAGTTACCTAGTTGCTCGGGAAGTGGTTCGGTCGAATACCGCGTGGTGTAAAGCAATCATGGACTTGGCGCAACATAACAGTTGCATCTTTCATGGCGGTCCGGCTGGACTGAGCGAGAGGGAGGAGCAGCTGGAGTCATTGGTGGGGGCAGTTCGCTTGGGTTGGACCAGTGACATGCGGGATGGAGCTATGGAGTCTAGGAACCCGCTGTACAATCTGCTAAATCAGGTTGCGAGACTGGCCGCCTTGCTGTCAAGTTTCGATCACCCCCTGTGTGCGCGACGTTGGGTGCTGAAACTGAGAAGAGCTCTGCTGGCTCTGAACGATGGGATTTATGTGAGGTCAGACAGTTCCAGGAGGACGTGTTCCATGTGCAACTTGGGTGTAAATGAGAATATTGTCCATTTCTTTGGAATCTGCCGGGTGCTGGGAGACTTAGATCACGCTTCCTCACAAATTGTTTTTTCGATTAACAAATTTACGGCTCAGGTCCCCCCTGCAGAAGGATATCAAATCTTGGTAGGTATCCTTGCCCATGCTTTCAGAGATTCCTACACTATAGTAATATCTATTATATTGTAGTGTATACCTAATAGTAATATTGATTATATTGTAGTTTATACCTAATTGTGGTTATAAGTGGCTCAGTAGTTAGAGCGTCGGGTTGCTGAGCCAAAGGTTTCTGGTTCGATCCCAGCAGCCGCTGGACATCTTCCTTATACTGATAATCACCTCTGAAGGCAATGGCGAACCACCAAGAGTATTTCTCCCAGGAAAACCTCTCACATTTGCCGTTCAGAGCCGGCGTTAAACAGTAGGTCCCTACTACTTCTGTAATAACTGTTCAACACGCTCAACAGAAGTTAGTAGCGAGAAGTCGCCAACGCCTGGTTACAGGTATGGCACCCAGAGAAGAAGAAGTATACCTAATTGTTGTAGAGAGACTCTCTGTGCATATAATGTTGGGGTACCGGTGCAATGTTTGTTTATTAAACATTTTTTCTTCTTCTTCTTCTTCAAAACACATATTAGGCATGTGTTATGTAACCTACACTGGAGGACTCCATATATAGGATATATATAGGTATATATCGGTATCTATCGCTCCTCTCCTTTAACCATTTATTTCGATACCAACAGAGGTACATGTCTTACATTCCACACTGTGCGGTGGACCCGACGGAGCGTAATCTACATTGGGATCATTACCCATTATCCTATAATATAGGATACACATCTATGTATTATATATTATATAATACATAGATGTGTATGATTGATATGTATGAAACTGTTGTTTTAGTTGATGTTATGAATCAGTTGTATTAATTTATGTTTCTTATGTTTCAGGTAAGTGTCTAGCAATGAAGTGTTGGTAAGCTAAGTTTGTGTCAGTCCTCGTTCAACTACATAAGGACACATTCATCATGTATACATTTTCATATCGAATTAAGTACTATTCTAGATGCGGGTTTAGGTGGAGACTTTAGTTCTACTCAGGAGATTTCGTCAATAAATACGGTATTTCGGCTGTTACTCCATCTTCAGCACGGAGCTGAAACAAACAAGATTTACAAACACTTAGAAAAGCACTTATTTTTATTAATTTTTTTTTTCTTCATAGGCATGCCTCGACGGATTTCGGCTGCTTCGGCCATCCGTCTCCTGGCAACCCAATAATTTGTTTTGTTTTTTGTTTTTTTTAATTGAAAAAATTTAGATTGGGAGAAAATTAAATTGAAATGAACTAAGATGGAAACACTTCTCGCAGGGTTTTCAACCTGAACGCCCAAACCCGTGGGGCTAAAATGGATCTTCGGGAGGGCTTTTCTAGGGGGTATTTCTAGTGCAAAAGTCCTCATTTAGCAAAAAACGGCCTGTGAAAATCTAAATTTAGAAATTGTCGCCAGTCGGTTCGCTACAAAGTTGATAAAATACGAGGCTTCCGGACATTTGGCTCATTCAAATGTCGATTCGCATGTACGACTTACAATTGAGTTTCTCAGGAAGTTGCATTTCCTTCGGAGAACCTAAATCTCCGCTGAAAGCATTTTCAAACCACTAATAATAGTTTGTTTAAGGATCGCGTGGCTCTGATTTTTCAAAGGTACCGTTGACGTACATTTCTCGCTTCAATAAACGTTAAACTTTTACATTTTATTGAACCATGAATTCTAACACGTTTTTATCGTTTGTTTATCGCCATTTCCGAGTGACATAATTTCAAAGTTGAAAAAATGTCAACGTTGGCTCTCCGCTTTTTTTATTATTTATTTTTTTTCCTATTTTAAAGAGATGCGCCGGAACTGCAGAGAAAATATTACTATTTAGTGAGCGATCGTGAGTTGAAGCATTTGGACGGAGAGACGGCTTTCTTTCCAAATGAAAAGAACAAGCTGGTAAATGATAAAAAATCGATGGGGGTCCCCAGGTGTCTAATTACGATTCCGTTCCTGGGATGGGAGGAAGTTTTTGTTATTTTTTTCATTTTCTCCGAAGAAAGTGTAAATGAATGGATTTTCTCGATCGGATGGAAACCTTTTAAAAGAACCAAGAGGGAAAATTTCTTAAGGTCTATTGAAGAAGTCTTTCGCCTCTCGTTATTGCAATATTTACGGGAGTGTAATAGTAGTTTTGAATAGTACTATTACGACGATATCGGGAGATTTTTCAATATCGTCGTTACACAACGGCGACGATGGCGCATCTCCGAAATCTCAGCAGCGACAAATAACAGTAACTCAGTTACTGATCGAACAGAGTTTTGCAGCACACATGATCAAAAACGGTGCAAATTTTACACAAGGGTTTATTGTTCTTTGATACAGGTTAGGTTCTAAAACAATTTTTTGAAAAAAAAAAAATAAAAAAATTGTTTTTCTTTCAAAAACAAATTTTGGTTTATTATGCTTGGAATACACCTATGTAATCGCCACGGAGGTGGATGACTTTGATCGGCCTCAAAATTTGAAATTATCCGTTTCAAGAGGTCTACATTCTAAATCCGAAATGTCCGTCCGCCGTCCGGGCCGTTTTGGGCAGTAGGCATTTTTTTTTTAATCTGAAATTTTGACAAAATACTCGGTTTACAATCTAGTTGTGCCCGCAAGGATTTCAGCCCGTTCGCCCAAACCCGTGGGGCGCTATGGGGCTAAAATGGGGCTACGGGAGGGTTTTTTTGAAGGTTTTTGGCTATGGGATCGAGTTAGGTGTCGTTTTCGAAGTATTTTTGGACGTAGAATCCATTTTTGGGGGTCCGATTTCACTGTTGCGATCTATAGGGCTTTCATGGGGCTACAAATGGTATTTTTAAAGAACCCCTGGAGATCAAATATTTTCCTAGTAATAACAATAATTGTTATTAGGAGATCAAATATTTTCCGAGTAATAACAATAATATTTTCCTAGTAATAACAATAATTGTTATTAGGAGATCAAATATTTTCCGAGTAATAACAATAACAATTATTGTTTTCCTACTAAACCTACTTTCGATATTATTTCGAAAAGAATTTTTTTTTTTTTTTTAACTTTTCATACACAGAATTAATTTTTGCACAAGTAACCTATATCAAAGGATAATACACTCTTGTGTAAAAGTTGCAGCGTTTTTATTTTCTTCAACATTGGTTTTTTACTCGGATAGTATTTAGACGTCCTGGGATCCTTCAAAAATCCCATATGTAGCGCCATGAAAGCCCTATAAATCCTCACAGTGAAATCGGATCGTTCCGGGATCCCCAAAAATGGTTTCCACGTTCAAAAATACTCCGAATCGACACCTAACTCGATCCCATAGCCAAAAGACTTCGACACCCCCCCCCCCCCTTTAGCCCCATTTTAACCCCACAGCGCCCCACGGGTTAAAAAAAATTTTTCTTATTGACGCAGAATTTATTTTTGCACTATTAACCTTTGTCTTTATAATACAAATCGTGTAAAATTTGCAGCGTTTTTGTCTAAGTGAGAATCATCACGGTTCAAGTTGGCTCAACTTTCGAGCGTGAAGATATTGCCCCTTAGATGACGGTTGTGAGAGAGGAAGACGTTCCTCTGGGGGTTTGGCTTCGGCAGTCACGAACCTCCTTAATTCACGTGCACTCTGTGTCGTATAAAGGGAATAGCTTTGCGGGAAGACACGTCGATGGGATTCCCAAAAGGCCTATCGGGGATATGGATGTGCGAGAGTGTTGTCGGATGAAAGTGAATTTGGACGATTCGTGCGAAGTCTTCACGTATTAACGCATTATCATTCAATTGGATTGGACGCTGGGATTGAATTGGAACGATTTTATTACTCGGAGTCGCTCAATGTCAGATTTTGATGTTCATTTTTTCGTTCCCCGGTTTGAGTTTTATTTGAGATATTTTTTTCGCTCTGAAATAATATTGATCACTCTGAAATAATAATATCAAGTGATATTATCACCTGAGCTCTTGAGGGATTTTTTTTTTTTTTTTTTTTTTTTTTGTCGCTGAAAATATAACTCAACGACGTTAAAATCCGTTATGTAGCTACCTTAAATAAAATCTGACCTTAACGTTGAGTCCTTCCTATTTCTTATCTTCCTTTTACCTACCATATTAACATTTTCAGACTGTAATAAGCTAAATAAGTACATAATAAAATAACGTAGAAAAAATGAATATAAAAAATCAGTCGCATCCACCTACATGATAGGTATGTATAAAAAAAAAAAAAACGCTGCAAATTTTACACAAGGGTTTATTATTCTTTGATGTACGTTACTTGTGTAGAAATTTAATTCTGTCAATGAAAAAATTAAAAAAAAAAGTTTTTTTGGATTTTTATCTCAAAAATTTTTTTTGGATTTTTTTTTTTTTTTTTTTTTTCAAAAATGTTTCTTTTTCAAAAATTCTTTATTTTTCACTCGAAAAATATTTAACATCCTGGGATCCTTCAAAAATCCCATTTTTAGCCCCACGAATGCCCTAAAGATCGTCCCAGTGAAATCGGATCGTTCCGGGACCCCAAAAAATGGATTCTAAGTCGAAAACGACACCTAACTCGATCCCATAGCTAAAAGACTTCAAAAAAACCCTCCTGTAGCCCCGTTTTACCCCCATAGCGCCCCACGGGTTCGGGCGATCGGGCAGAAAACCTTGCGAGCACAACTAGATGGTAAACCGAGTATTTGGTCAAAATTTCAGATTAAAAAAAAAAAAAAAAAAATCCTACTTCCCAAAACGGCCCGGACGGCGGACGGACATTTCGGTTTTGGAATTTCGACCTCTTGAAACGTATAATGTCAAATTTTGAGGCCCATCTGAATTTTCTTCCTCCGTCGCGATTTCCAAGAATATGTAGCCAAAATATGTAGTCCAAAATCCAATTTTTAGCCCTATGAAAACGCTATAGATCGCAACAGTGAAATCGGAACGTTCCGCGACCCCAAAAAATGGATTCTACGTCCAAAAATACTTTGAAAACGACACCTAACTCGATCCCATAGCCAAAAACCCTCCCGTAGCCCCATTTTAGCCCCATAGCGCCCCACGGGTTTGGGTGATCGGGCTGAAAACCTTACGGGCACAACTAGATGGTAAACCAAGTATTTGGTCGAAATTTCAGATTCAACAAAAATAACTACTGCCCAAAACGGCCTGGACGGCGAACGGACATTTCGGTTTTGGAATCTAGACCTCTTGAAACGTATATTGTCAAATTTTGAGGCCCATATGAATTTTCTACCTTCTTCGCGATTACATAGGTGTATTGATCCAAGAATAATAAACCAAATTCGCTCCAATTCAATCCCTGCCGCTGCATCTTCGGCAAATAACCTCTTCGCAATATTATACGTTTATCGAGATGGAAAACGATTCGAGCGGTTGTTGTCCGAAGGAGCTGATTCCTACGTAGTGGTTTCTACGCTTTGGGAGACTGAAATCCGACGTTATTCACAATTTCACAGCCAAAGCAAAATAACCGAGCCGGATATGGCACGAACGGGGTCTCCTATGTTAGCAAATCCTCTTAGACCTCTTTATTCCCTTCTTAAGAGTCCAGACCCAACGGCGTTAGTCGGTTAGAAGGGGGAGGGGGAAAAAAAGGAGGAAAAACGGGAAAATTTGTGGACGGGGGTGTGATCCGAACGGAGGAGCCAGAGGATTTTATCTTAGGCGGCTCCATTCTTCAGAATTATTTAAAGGCCGAAAGGAAAATAGGGCAGAAAGCCGCCGCATTTTGTTTTATCTCCTTAAGGGGATGGAGGGGGGGGGGGGGGGGGTCATATCGTTATGCCGAGCCCTTCCGCAGTTATTAAATGTTGACCCATTTTTCGGTGGTGAGCAAGGGGGTGGATAAGGAAACTAGTGGGGGGTGTGTGGCGGGAGGGGGAGGTGTGTTGGGGTCAAAACCTGTTTGCGGTGGTACTGAAGGGACAGAGTCAACACCTGTCGAAAGGGATTTGAAACAGCTTCGTCGTGCGTGGGAGAGGGTAACAGTAACACTGGTTTGAAGAGCGTCGATGCCAGTTTGGTGGAAAGATCGAAACCAGTTTGGGGAGTGTTTATAGTTTGAGACGGCGCAAGAGCGGTGGGGGGGGGGGGGGGGGGGCAGAGTTATTACCAGTCGAAGTAGATTTAAAGCAGGCCTGTGGCGGGGAGGGAGTTCAAAACTGGCTTGAAGAGCATCGAGGCTGGTTGGGTGTGTTTTTGGAAAAACGCTGCAAATTTTACACAAGGGTTTATTATTCTTTGATATGTAGGTATATCTATACCTACCTATTATATACCTAATATAATATTCTTGTGCAGAAATTTAATTCTGTCAATGAAAAAATGTAAAAAAAAAAGTTTTTGGATTTTTATATTTCAAAAAAAAAATTTTTTGGGGGGGATTTTTCCAAAATATTTTTGTTTTTTTACTTGAAAAATATTTGACTTCCTGGGATCCATCAAAAATCTCATTTGTAGCCCCATGAAAGCCCTACAGATCGCAACACTGAAATCGGATCGTTCCTGGACCCCCAAAAATGGATTCTACGTCCAAAAATACTTCGAAAACGACACCTGACTCGATCCCATAGCGAAAACCCTTCATAAAACCCCTCCCGTAACCCCATTTTAGCCCCATAGCGCCCCACGGGTTTGGACGATCGGGCTGAAAACCTTGCGGGCACAGCTAGATGGTAAGCCGAGAATTTTGTCAAAATTTCAGATTAAAAAAAAAAAATCTCGGCCTCTTGAAATGGATAATGTCAACTTTTGAGGCCGATCGGAGTCGTATAACTCTGTCGTGAAAACAGGTGTGTTATTCCAAGAATAATAAATCCAAATCAGAAGTTTTGCCAAAATACTCGGTTTACCATCTAGTTGTGCCCGCAAGGTTTTCAGCCCGATCGCACAAACCCGTGGGGCGCTATGGGGCTAAAATGCGGGCACAGCTAGATGGTAAACCAAGTATTTTGTCAATATTTCAGATTTAAAAAAAATGCCTACTGCCCAAAACGGCCTGGACGGCGGACGGACATTTCGGATTTAGAATGTAGACCTCTTGAAACGGATAATGTCAAATTTTGAGGCCGATCGGAGTCGTCGACCCTCGTCGCGAAAACATAGGTGTATTATTCCAAGAATAATAAACCAAAAGTCAAGCCATTTATCCGCCCTGGGTTGTGAGGCTTCATAAGGTGGAATGTTTTACAAAATATTCCCCTATGTAGGTTAATAATTCAATGTCTGTCGTTACTTACCTACCCAATTACCGAAGTTAATTTACCTATTTACGCCTAAAACCCCCTCACTACGTTTTATCGCCTCGTATACTTGCGGTATCATCTGACCTTCTAGCGAGGATACATTTATTAGTTTTGCTCTCCTCTCTGTTATTTGCTCCGTGAAGTTTTCTTTTTTCCGCGGCGCAATTCCTTCTCGTGCAAACTGGAATTACCTCGAGCGAACGAGATTCTAAACCAGAAGTGAAAATTACCGCTCCGACGTTGCCGGCCAGCGTGTGTTATCATCAGAGGGACGAAAGCAATTTTAAAAAGTCTGAAAACATCAAGTTCTCAATTAGGTTGCTCTGGGCCTAATTAGGGGGCGAGTTTCTCTCGTAGACACCTTTGGCTGTTTACACTGGCTCCGTGTGATCGTAATTTTACCTGTATTGTCGTTTTCATGAGCTACTGTGGAATGGCTTTGTTGTTTTGTGCTTCTTCGTTTGAAAATGAAAGCGTCGGCTGGCAGTGGGAAGGCTTCAAGCTCAAATTATTTGCTTCGCATTACGAACAGTGCTGCCAGGCGGAGGGATATTTACAGCTGGGATGGTGAAACTTTTTTGATGAAACATCCGAAAATCCAAATTACTTTGAAAACGACACATAAGACAATTTTCTTACCTAAGCCCTTCAAGAACCCCGTCAGTTTGTCCAGATGAGTCTGGCAGCCCCTTCAATCGATTCGACGTCCAAAACCGACACTTCTCTCGGTTTTGGTTTATTATTCTTGGAATAATACACCTATGTTTTCGCGACGGGGGTCGACGACTCCGATCGGGCTCAAAATTTGACATTATCCGTTTCAAGAGGACTACATTCTAAATCCGAAATGTCCGTCCGCCGTCCAGGCCGTTTTGGGCAGTAGGAATTTTTAAAAAAATCTGAAATTTCGGCAAAATACTTGGTTTATCATCTAGTTGTGCCCGCAAGGTTTTCAGTCCTATCGCCCAAACCAGTGGGGCGCTATGGGGCTATAATGGGGCTACGGGAGGGGTTTATTAAAGGCTTTTAGCTATGGGATCGAGTTAGGTGTCGTTTTCGAAGTATTTTTGGACGTAGAATCCATTTTTTGGGGTCCCGGAACGATCCGATTTCACTGGGGCGATGTTTAGGGCATTCGTGGGGCTAAAAATGGGATTTTTGAAGGATCCCAGGATGTTAAATATTTTTCGAGTAAAAAATACAGAGTTTTTGAAAAAACACATTTTTGAACAAAAAAATCCAAAAAAACATTTTTTTTGAGATAAAAATCCAAAAAAAAATTTTTTTTTTATTTTTTCATTTACAGAATTAAATTTCTGCGCAAGTAACGTATATCAAAGAATAATAAACCCTTGTGTAAAATTTGCAGCGTTTTTTTTACAAAGCCCTTCACAAATTCCGTATGTAGCCCCTTAGAAGCCCCACGGATGGCCCGGATAATTCAGGGAGTCGATCAGTCTACATCAGTCGATTTTACTTCAGAAATTATTTCGAAAACGACACATCACGATTTTCTTGCCAAAGCCCTTCAAACCCCCGTCAGCAAACCCCTTTGAAGCCTCAAAGAGCTCCACAGTTTGTCCAGACGAGGCTGGGACCTGCATCAATAGCTAGCCATACACGAGCGGTTTTTTTTTCACTTTTCGGTCGGCTAAACCTGCGGGTTCTGCTGACGGGCCAAACCCGCGGTTTTGTGGCCTGTCGTCGCCCACTCACGTGCAGTCCTCGCCTGCTGGAAAACCGGTCAAGGGTTGAAAACTGTACGTGTTTTTTTTTTTTTTTTTTTTTTTTTTTTTTTAATTGTTTATTCAGCCTGCTCCCAAGCTTGACTAAAGGTTTTTTTTTTTTAACAGATATAACATCGTATTTATAGTAGAAAATATAGGCAGAATTGACCTTCACTACACACTTCTACTACACAGCATTGACCGCACTTCTATACACCGCCACAAATCGCACCAAAATCCACCTCGTTAAGGAAGGCAACTAAGTCCGAACAATGGCTCCGAAATAAGTCCCCAACCGCCGCCAGCCAACCAGTACCTTGCAGGACACATTTCCTCATGAGACGAGCACGTGGAACCTCAAGGAGCGGGCACTCGAACAGAAGATGGTCCCAGTCCTGAACCGCCCCGGACAGGCACGAGCAGATGGCCGAATCAGCCAGGTTAAATCGGGCAAGATATGACCTCAACCTGCCGTGGTCATGACCACTCAAAAGCACGGTCATCCTCCACGAAAATGGAAATTTCAGGCGGTCCCGTACTGCCGGAAAGATTTGCCGCGTGTGACTGCCGTCCTGTGTCGACTGCCACATCCTTTCCCACTCATCAAGTGATGCCCGGTGCTGAAGAAGAAGAAGAAGAAGAAAACACGTTTATTAAACAAAAAGTACAATGTCATGTACAAAGACACTTCATGCAAAAAAAAACATGGTACGGCATGAATTTGATATCCGTCTGCCGGGGTGACCTGAGCGCAATTTTTAAATTGAGGAAAAATAGCATTGAAATTTAAAACTTTAAAATTAATTTGATTTCAATTTATTTGAATTTATCTGGAATGGATCGCGTTATACACGTCTGCGGGGCTTTACCAATTGAATTCGGCAACCAACGACTGTCTACACCTCCAAGCAAAAAACCCAAACTGCGCCACCCTCAGCCAGCGCTCACTGGAATTCAGCCACAAACCCATCTGCTCCATGCTCAGGGTGTGCTCAGATAGGTAGCAAGATCTAAGACCTCCCAGCACCGGGCAGATTCCAAAAAAATGAACAATGTCCTCATTCACGCCCAAGTTGCACATGGAACACGTCCTCCTGGAACTGTCCAAGCTCACATAAATCCCATCGTTCAGGGCCAGTAGAGCTCCTCTCAGTTTCAGGACCCAGCGTCGCACCCACATGGGGTGATCGATACTTGACTGCAACGCGGCCGGACTCGCCCCCTGGTTCAGAAGACTGTACAGCGGGTTCCTGGGCTCCATAGCTCCTGCCCGCATGTCACTGGTCCAACCCAAACTAACCGCCTCCACCAAAGACCCGAGCTGCTTTTCCCAGTCACTCAGCCTAGCCAGATCGCCATGAAAGATACAACTGTTACGTTGCGCCAAATCCCTGATTGCTTTATACCACGCGGTATTCGATCGGACCACTTCCCGAGCAATTATATATAATTGGGGTATCAGCAATATAATATATTAGGGTATCTCTCCGAGGGCATCCTCAGGGCTCTGACCACGTACTGGCAAGCAAGCGACAGTGTGTGCGCGAAAATCGGGCTGGCTCCTGATTCCAAATATATAAAATAGTTTGGCGTATTTCTACGAAGGCTAAAGATGCCCGGTGCTGATCGCTCTTAATTCGCTGCTTAGGCACCCTTGAGAAACACACTGGCAGCTCTAAATCATCCGCAGCCGCCTTCGCACAGCTGTCCGCCTCCTCATTTCCAGTCGTCCCCATGTGTGCCCGAACCCACACGACGCCCACAAGCCAGTCACCCTCACTCCGCAAGCGATGCAACAGCTCCCTGATGTCCTCCAGTACCGGGAGATGGTTTCCGGCGTCAGTGAGCCCATGAAGGGCGACCTGGCTGTCAGTATGCACCAAAGCAGATCTATAAGCCCGGATCACAGATTGCCGACTCAGCAAAACTTAATGCTTCCCCGACTGCTAACACCTCTGCCTGGTTATTGCTGCATCTAGAGCCGAGCCTGAAGAACTGCCGATGGATAGGTCCTGGAAAACCATGTCGAAACACCACAAAGGCACAACCAACCTTTCCTTCGCCCAAATCGCTGCCGTCAGTGAAAATGTTGTAAAATGTGGTGCTCTCGTTCAATTCTTCATCCTCAATTTTCACAGCACGCGATGGATGCGGCCAATCTTTAGCAGCAACAGGAAGATCAACTTCACCATCCGCGGCATTGAGAGCAGCATACGTCCCTGCGATCTCATTAACCTCAAGCTCAATTGGAAGGAATCCCGAGATCACGCAACACGCCTGAAATGATGTAGTTCGTACACCCCGAATGATGCGCAGCAGCATGAGACGCTGAGCCCGCCGCAAGGTTTTCATATTTGACTGGACCCTCAATCCCTCAGCCCAAACCGGGGGAGCGTACGTCAGAATCGGGATAATGGCTCCCTTGTAAATGACACGGAGTGCCTCTGACTTCATTCCCCAATACAACCCGGCCGAACGGGCCAAAATATTGATGAGGCCTGAGGCTTTCTGAGCTGTGGAAAAAATATGCCGGTTCCAACGCAGTCCACGGTCAAACGTAACTCCCAGATATTTCCCAGATACTGATGTGCTGAATTGCCTAGAACAATGCCTACCGTTCCGAAGTTCTATTTTGCCGTAACGATAAATGTAACCCTAAATATAATATCAGAGAAGGTTTCAGTTCGTAATTGTGGTTCGGGAGGATGGCGCATAAAACACGGGAGAAGGTTACAACAAAGCACAGGAGATGGCGCTCGGAACCGGCATCACCGGCGGCCCTCTAGACTCTCCTGTGAACGGCACCCCCCCCCCCCCCCCCCCCACCCTCCGATATTAAATATCGGCTAAATTTTAGCCACCGGACAAGATTATGAACATTTGAAATACACGACGAGGATTGCAGCTCAGACACTTGGCAGAATTATTCCAGAAACCTGCCAAATCATCTTCGAACCCCTGAAGGATGAATACATGAAGGTACATAATATGTGAGTATATTATACTCACAAAAAAATATATTACTGAAAGCATCCGCTACCATTTTACCAAACGCATATGAAATACATATTTATTTTACGTTACCTCAAGGTTAAGTTTATATAAGCATGAGTTTTACCAAAGTGTGTTAAATAAGGTTAGCTTTATAACACGCCATCAGTTAGGAAGGAATTAAGGGTCAACTCGTGAATAATATTCATGCTGACCCTCCAACGGAGACATCGCTGTCAGATGGAGATGGAGAATTGTAGCTTGGTGTATTTTGTTCTGGGCGTGTCACTGAGTACCTCGGTGTACGTAGCGTGTAATGGCGAGGAAACAGTGGGGGTGTTTCATACAAGTCAGTGTTGTCAGTCAGTTGTTTCTTCAATCCTTTCGTTATCACTTTCTGAATCAAAGCCGCCGCCAGTATTTCTTGGGAAGCGTCCATTTTGCGTAATTTCCCCGAGATGTATACGCCAAGAGCGCTGAGATCATCAGTGACGGGCGACGGGGAGTTCAGAGCAGCAGTGCAGGTTTGCAGGAACTGGTAGAGGCCCTTTTCAGTGTCCTTTGCTCGTTTCTTCTTTTTCTGCTGAGGTTCTTTGAAGACCTGGAACACGAGAAATAACAACGTAACATTACTTTGCGTATAATATTATTATTGCGTTATATTGCAGATGCCGCAGTCAAAAGAAGAATGAAAAAAAAAAAACAAAAAACAAAAAAACAAGCTGATCGGTTCAAGGGAAAATGGTAGATGATCAACTGCAAACACATCAGAATCGTCAAACCTCAAGGAAGTGGAGCAACATACTTCAACTATAAAAAATTCTACAGTATTGTGTTGATGGCCATAGTCAATGCCGATTCAAAAATCAAAATCAAAATCAAACTGGTTTTTATTTGCAAAATCCATGTATATATCGTTTTGATAGAATATCAGGATGCGTGGTTTTAAAATTTAAATGATCAAAACAAAGGTTTTCGTAAAATAGCTTTTAATGCGTCTTTACTTCGCAACTACAAAGAGGGAACTGAACTGAGGGTTCCTCCCCTCCGCACCAAGACCTACCTCCCTCCTTTTGGATTGTGGAAAACGCAAGGCAGGTACCTAACTTCCGACGCCTGATCCCAGGTAGCGCCGTCGCCGGCATCGACGAAGGAAATCGAGGGACATCTGGAGTAGTAATTCAAGAAATGATTCGGGCATTTCCCGAAACGGCTATCCTGACGTTTCGCGAGGCCCATCGCGAAAAAGTAGGAATAAGCAACAATATTTTTTTTTTTTGATTTACTGTACAATCTTCAACCTATACGGTACAATGCCTACCTAACGCGCGAGGAGGTGGGTCCAAAAACATTGATGGACGATTACAGGAAAAACCGACCAAAACCGTATTTTTCAACCTGTTGTGGCCGGGGAAAAAAACCTGTAACCTCTGGTGCCATTAAATCATACGTTAATTATTAATATTTACACTATGTACAATTTTTTTTTTTTTTTTTGTTTGTAGAATTTTAGCGCGAAACGCTGCTATGACCATCGGCATGGTCTTTTCGTCCTGAAACAGAGAAAGTCGTTAGACTCAAAAATACAATGTGAAACCCTGGTGAGCGGTCCCAAGTAGGTATTTGACGTGGAACCGATGAAAGGTGTAATAACTCAAGAAAAGTGAGTTTGAGTGTTCGTGAAGTGGAAAAGGGTCGCTTCCGTATACCTGCTTCAGTGACGCAGTTTTTCGTGGTTTCTTTGTTGAAAGGCCACTCGGCTATTCTGACGCTATTTTTATAGCTTTACTAAGAAAGATTTGAAGGTAACGCCAGCACTCGCAAACAGAAATCACCAGAATTAGCTTTCTTTTCGAATAGGAAGTTGGTATGATCGATTGTGAATACCATAAGTGTTTCAAATGGTAAACGAATATGTTAATGTCAATCGAATTATAATCCCAAATTTTGCCTCTTTTCTGGCAAAAGGAACTTTGTCCATAAATTTTAAAAATTCAATCTGTTATCGTCTCAGAGGGTGGCCTGGAAGGGTTTTGTCATCCAACTCAGGATATCACCTTGTACGAAATAGGTTTGTTTCGCTTCCATACGCATTGAAATCAATTTTTGGGGTTTTTTTTTTTTTTTTTTTTTTTGAATGAGTACTCATTGTGCACTCAAGCTTTTGTTTATCCTGGTTGTGATCAGCAACCAGGCGGCCCCGAAGGTACCAGTAAGATGGTGGCGTTTTGTTCGCCTTTGTTTTTTTTTTTTTTTTTTTTTTTTCGTTCTATGGCTTCACATATGAACCATCCAAAGATGAGCCTAGTGCTCACCGAGGCAGAGTTCAAATGAATTGCCGCCGCCTCAGGGTACTGTGATGAAAACTCTTTGGGCGTCGACAAAGTGGTAACTCTCGAGGCGCCGGCGAGTAGTCGACGAAATTGGGGTAAATTCCCCGAGAGGATCGACGAATAAGGAAAATCCCTCAGAGCACCGACGAAAGAAATAACTCTCAGGGCGCCGAATTACGACGAAATTTAACAAACTCCCTGGGAGCGCCGATGAATCTCAGTCCGGACCAACGGTACCTAATGGAGTTGTTCCAGTTGAAACGAACACCATGAAAAGGGATGGCCAACGTTACCAAACGTGAAGTGCAAGTGCCTAAGTCACCGAGGCTAGGCCAAGAGCAGAGGTCACTGTACACAGCACATTGTCAACGAGGGGCTGACGTTGCTGCGCATCAACGCCATCCAAGCCAGTTTTCTGATTACAAGTGTATGAAGCTTTAATTTTTGAAATTGATAATTTTAAATTTTTTTTTTTTTGGTACAGTCATGGTTTCTCGATCAAAAGATTCAAAATAAATTATTTAGTCAGAGTCAGATTGCGAAGACTCGTCTTCAGAGAGTAATTGTGGCATTAAATCGATATCTTGGGTAATTTTTCTCACTCTTTCATGAGGATATTTGACTCGACGTTTAGTTGTCAAATTTTCAAGCAAATAACGGTCTCCTGGCAATAATTCAATAATTTTGTACATTCCCTTAAATTTTTGGGCTGTTTTCTGCGAAGTGCGTGGCTCGACCATTCTAACCACTAGATCTCCTAGTTCTAAAGGAATGACCTTAGCTTTCTTCCCTTCGAATCTTTGTAACTCGTATTTAGCCGATTTGTCAATATTCTGCTTGGCAACATTACGAATTTCGGATAAGTCAGAGCGTGTTGGCGGAGAAATGTTTTCATCAAGTGTTATCATTCCTGGAATATGGGGTTTCCTGCCTGTCAACAATTCGATAGGGCTCATTGTTGTAACTCTGTTAGTTGTGGAATTTAGGATAAGTTGAATTTTGGGTGCTAATTGCCTGATCGATTGAGTTTTTATGCTCAATGCGACAGTAATTAAATTTGTTATTGAGGACATGATTCGCTCGACTTGGGAGTTCGCTCTGGATGCTCCAGTTGCGATCGCATGAGTTTTAATATTATTTTTATTGCAAAAGTCGGTAAATTGAGTAGCAGTAAACGATGTACCTTGGTCGAAAATCAGTCGCGAAGGCGGGCCAAAATATTGAATCAATTCTGACAACGCGTTCACGGCAGACTTTGCGGTCAGAGACCTTGTGTGGTGTAAAATGACATACTTTGTGAATGCACAAATTTGGACTATATAGTAATCGGGTGTACCTACCAGTTGATCCTGACAATTTTCCAGTAATATCAACATGAACACAATCAAATGGAATAGGGTTTTTCTCAATCGGGTGTAATTGCATTTGCTGTTTACCTGAGGGTGATTTAGCAAGTTTACAGGTTATACAATTTTCTATGAATTTCTTCACAAATCTATTCATATGCGGGAACCAAAATTTTTCAAGAATTTTATCCATGGTTTTTGGGAGTCCTAAGTGAAGAATGGCTTCATGAACTGAATTAGTCACCACCCATCTGTAGGCTTTCGGGACTATTGGAGCTTTCTTGTTCCTTTTGTTGTGTTGGAAAATCCGAAACAGAATTCCCTCACTTAACTCGTAGGTTCCTGCTAAATCAGTTGGCATTGTATCACTTTCTAGTTGTCGAACTATAGTTTGAATATCAGTATCCAGTTGTTGAGCAGCTAACAACCAATCCCCAGTTAATTCCATTAGATTCATTCTTTTCTCGATAAGTTGATTATGTGTTATGTCTGTGATACGGGGAATATTGGCTTCAATTACTTGATAGTCTTCATGAGAACATGGCAAAGTTTGTTTAGCTGAAAAATCATCTACTGTGGTCTCAAAAACGGATGCCTCTTCGGTAAACTATTTTGGTCGGGTCAATCAATTTGATTTTAAATTCACCAGTAGTCACTTGACGTCTGGGTAAGCCTCGAGTGAAAGTGTCAGAATATTTGTGTAATAATTCCCTTAATCTTAAAATATCCTCTTCCCCTTCTAGGTCGGTATCTAAATTTTCGTGTTTGGGGTAGAAGATTTCACGCTGAGGGTCACCTCCTGTTGATCCCTGAAGGTCGCGCTGGGTCAGCGGACCCTCAATCGCGGTTATTGATTCTACTCGGGTATCAACGACAGGCTCCCTACAAGGAATTGGCAAAACTTTATTTTGGTATCTTACAGGGTTTACGTTAGGGTCAAGGTTATTGGATTTTGATAAGTTCTTTTCGTTTCCGCTCTAAGTATTTCATTCGTGAGGCTCTAGCTTTCTCTTTATCATCTACCCTTGTTACTTCATAACGATCACGTAAAACGTTGATACAAATACCTGAATATTCAAGAATTTCACGTCCAAGAAGGATGTCATGAAGAGAAACATCTTCAGGGACGATTAAAAATGTCACTGCAATATCAATGTCATTAATGGAAACCTTTACAGAGATCTGTTTATTTATTACGACTCTCCCTTTGCCTATTCCTGTGAGACAAACGGGGTTTTCGTAAATATGACCCGAAAACTGTGGTAATAATTTTTCTTTAAGAAGTGACGCCTCGGATCCAGAGTCAAAAATAAAAGGAAAAGTTTTACCTTGGTGTTGTAGTGCACCTTGGGGGTTGACGCTACAGGCGTTTACCCTCTTCTCGGGAGTCTGAGAGGCCGTCTTAGGGGCGGCGCCAGATGTTTGGCCGCTTGAAGATTTTCTGCTGGGGTTGTGGAAGCAGTACGACCACTCGTGGTTGTCCTTCCTGCATCTTGGGCACCAGCGTTTCTTCGTTTCCTGTCCAGCCTGAGAGCCAGACGGAGAGGATGTCGTCGTCGAGGATGGTGTTGTTCCCCTGGGTCCCTGGGAATTTTGAGTGTTGGACCTCCATCGTTTCTGGTCCCTTGGGCCTTGTGGACCGTTGAAAGGCCTCTTCTGGCCTCCGTTAGGTTGGTTGGACTGTTGTTGCTGTCCATTTGGGTTGTTTTTGTTGACGGGTTTAGCTGCTTTTGCCGCTTTTAGCTCCTTCATCAAATTAACCTCACTAACGCGTTCGTGTCTGTAAGCCCATTTTCTGATGTCGGGTTCTGAACGAGCAGCGAGAGCGGTAGCAAGGAGTAAGGCACATTGTTCACCGTCCTTGCCTCGAAAAGCACTTCTTAACTTCACCAGGTGTTCGGCGGTGAATTTCAAAACGTCCCCGTCTTTAGGGTAGGAGGTTATCGCTTGATGCAGAACCGCGGCAGGTGTGTCCACAAAGCAAAATTTTGCGGAGAAAAGTTCTCTAAAATTCTCCCATGTAAGGCCGTCGTCCATTATCTCAGCTAGCCAGTCACCAGCTGCTCCTTTCAAACTTTCGGCGAGCGCCATTGCCAGATCCGACTTGGTGTGCCGTCGGTCGGTCATGATGAGGTCGCATGTTCGTAACCAGGCTTTTGGGTTGGTTTTCCCGGTGTCGAACTCTGAAAACTTGAGCTTTTTGTGTGGAGAACTCGAAGGAAGTCGGTCCAAAATCGCGTTCAACATTTGGGATTGCATCTCAATCACTCTGTTCATTGTTGAGATGTCTCCAGCTTCCGACTCAGTTACCAAATGTTGTTCAGCATTCTCTTCTTGACCTTCACCTTCCATCTCGTGTGAAGCGGTAGCACCTATGATGCCGAATTCGCACTAAAACTTCCGAGATCACCGACACAAACAAACAATCCGTTTTCACTTTTTTTTTTTTTTTTTTTTTAATTATTTATCAATCACTGTTTATCGCGGACGCGTAATAATCACCATCCCACTTCTGATATCGTTTTGATAGAATATCAGGATGCGTGGTTTTAAAATTTAAATGATCAAAACAAAGGTTTTCGTAAAATAGCTTTTAATGCGTCTTTACTTCGCAACTACAAAGAGGGAACTGAACTGAGGGTTCCTCCCCTCCGCACCAAGACCTACCTCCCTCCTTTTGGATTGTGGAAAACGCAAGGCAGGTACCTAACTTCCGACGCCTGATCCCAGGTAGCGCCGTCGCCGGCATCGACGAAGGAAATCGAGGGACATCTGGAGTAGTAATTCAAGAAATGATTCGGGCATTTCCCGAAATATATGACAATGCAAACGTCAAGATTACAAGATTACATAATGAAAAAAACACAAAGCATCAAAACAGCAATAATTTGGGCTCCATAGTACACAAACAAACCACAAACACACACAAACTCTGACAACATGAGAATGGAGCAACCCAGGCGATCTTATGGGCTTGAGGCGAATGAGATATTATAAAACTCATCAACACTGTACAATTCCGCCTCGGTCAGAATATCTTTCAGGGCTCGCTTGAAAGCGGGGATGGGCAAGCTCTGCAGCCTCTCTGGTAGCCGATTAGGAGGGTTCTGGGTTCTTAGGAGAGCCGTTCTGAGTTGGGTCTGTCCGCAGCGAGGCTGTCAGACGGACCGTGGGAATGGTAAGGTCCTCGCATTGCCTTGTGGAGTAATGATGGCAGTTACTGCCCCTCTGCAACGTGTTAACATTTTGTTGCACAAACATCAAAACTGAGTGAATGTACAGACTCGGCAAGGTGAGGATTCCCAAGCTCTTGAAATGCCCTCGGCAACTCTCATTCCATCCAAGGCGCTTCAGTATTCGGAGAGCCTTCTTCTGCAGGGCGAATGTACGGTGGCTGTGTGGAGAGTTCCCCCACAGCTGAACGCAATAACTCAAACGGCTATGGAAGCAGGCAAAATACACTGATCTGAGGATCTCAGGGGACACACATCGTGACAACCGGCGCAACATGAAATTGCAGGAGGCGAGTTTTGATGACAGTTTGTCGACGTGTTGAGCCCACGAAATTCTATTATCAACCTCCACACCCAGCAGATTCACTGAACGGGTGAGAGGGCCATTCAGCTGGAAGGTTAAGCTCTGGGTCTTATCTGAGTTGAGGCGAAGACCATTTGCATCACACCATGACTCGATCAATTCTGAAAGTGCAGTCATGTTACTTTCCAAACCCTCAACTGAACTCCCTTGTGCCACAGCCGTTATGTCATCCGCAAAAAGGGAGAGGAAGAACGTGTCCTGGCATTGGTATACTAGATCATTTATAGGTATATATCATGAAGAGGCAAGGGCCTAGTCCAGATCCTTTCTTGATACCACATGAAATAGCTATTTCTTCGGACTGTTCACCATTAAAGAAAACTACCTGCTTCCAGCCCATGAGATAACTCTCAAAGAAAGAAAGGCTAACTGGAGAGATGCCATAATGTGCAAGCTTTTCAGTCAATAAATTGAAGGGAACCAAATCAAAAGCTTTAGATAGGTCAAACAGCTGCAAACCCGTGAGCATCTTGCCTTCAAGGGAATCAAGTGCCTCCACAAGAACTGAACAAGCGGCAGAACAAGTAGATTACGAGATAATTTAAGCTGACGTGGGAAAACGGGGAAGACTCTCCGATGGAGGTGTCATCGACTACGTTATGGCGCTTTGAAAAATGGAAAACTGAATCTGCCCACTAATGAAGATACTGACGAAGGCTTGAATTTCGTATTCATCTGTGATGAGGCATTTGCTCTGAGCGAGCACATTTTGAAACCATCAACGAGCTCTCAATCCCGAGAGGCGTATTTTCAACTACAGGATTTCACGCGCAAGAAATGTCGTGGAGAATGTTTTTGGATTGATGGCAACCAGGTTTCGGATTTTGCACCACCACGATTGCACCTGAAAAGGCCCGTTTCGTTGTACTCGCAATCTGCATTTTGCACAATTTGTTGCTACGTTCGAGCAGTGCATACCTCACCCCCTCCGGCTGTTGACAAAGAAAGTGCAGTAACCCACGAAGTACAACCTGGCTCATGGAGAGATTTTCTCGACAGCAACCTAACACCAGTACGACCCCCGATTGCCTCTCGCGTCCCTACCAGATATTATCTGCTACCAAAAACAGGGAGGAATACGTCAAATTTTTCAATGGTAAAGGGAAAGTCTCTTGGCAAGACGAAATGATCAGGAAGAGGTAGGCTTAGCGAATTGTTGGTTCCCACTGGTTGATCATTCCACTTTTCCGAATTCGTAAATAATATTTTCATGTTTTTATTATGTTCTCTGGTTGATAATGTTTGTTTTATTTTTTCAATGATGTTTTGCACTGTATTTCAACCATTTTCATGATTAGTTACTTTTTCATGACATGAGTAAATTTTATTGTCATTTTGATCAGTAATTTTTTTGCACAGAAGGTTTTTTTTGTCAGTGCTAGTGCATCTAGTGTAGTGTAAGTGTATAATAATTATACACTTACGATAATATTTATTAAAAATATTATTTAAACTATGAATAATAACAATAATATTTTGCTTCTGTTGGCAAATTGCCTAAAATTATTTGAATAAAAGTAATTTTTACCCGTCCGGATTGGTTTTCTTGGTGAAGTTCCTCGTTTTCGCTGTCCTGTACTTTTTCGGACGTACCTTCTCGCCCCGACGTTTTCAGAGAATTCTGGGAACCGCCAAAGTTTGACGAGCTGTTGACAGGGCGCTCTTGGTCTCTTGTGAAGGAAAGTAAATTGAAATACCTGCAAAATTATTAGGCACAATCAACAACAATTACAACATCAATTGAAAAAAGTCATTTTAAAATGTTGGCACGTGTTGAGGACTTACCAGAGAGCAGGAGTGTATTGATCGTCAGTCCCTGCTCCACTTCTCTCAGCAGCATCTATCTTTTTCAACTCCTTGCGGTAGCATCCCCTCATGTTCTGAATTTTGGTTTTTATGGTTCTGTGATCGACTTCGGGAAACAGTTCTTTGAAGGCATCTACGATCTCATCGTACGCCTTCTGTTTCACGTTTTTGTTTGTGTAGTTTTCATGGTTAAGCTTCCACAAACACGGCCGATCTTTATACATGAGAATCAATTTCTCCAATAGCTCATTTGTCCATTCCTTCACCATTTTGAACAACAAACCTCTACTCAGATAACCAACAGATCCACCCAACAGCAAGATGGTAAACAGATAACCAAGAGATCCACACAACACGACAGCGGCAGGACACAACTGAAACCTGCGGGTTCGAATTTGAACCCACAGTTCTCTAAACTGTTCGTTGGTGGGGGACCGGGGACCTTCCCCCAGCTGATCCATCGGAGTTCTGTGAAGGTTTCTCTTCGTCAAAAAACTGCACGTGTGTGACGAAAGACGGGTCGGACCTCTGCACTTTGGAACCTTCGGGTCAGAACCGGAGGTCGACAACCTCCACCAACGTACAGGCCAGGCCTGCGGGTTTCCAAGAAATCCCCGAAACCCGTCGAAAAAACCGCTCGTGTATGGCTAGCTAATCTATTAAACGCCAGTAATTACTTCGAAAACGACGCTTAACACGATTTCTGACCAAAGCCCTTCAAAAAACCCGTCAGTAACCCTTTAGAAGCCCCTTTAGCCCCCACAGTTTGTCCAGATGAGGCTGGAACCTACGTCAATCGATTAAACGCCAGTTATCACTTCGAAAACGACACTTAACACGATTTCTGACCAAAGCCCTCCATAAATCCCCTCTGTAGCCTCTTTGAAGCCCCATAGAGCCCAACGGTTTGTCCAGATGAGTCTGAGAGCCTCATCAATCGATTCTACGTCAAAAACTACTTCGAAAAGGACACTTAACACGATTTCTGACCAAAGCCCTCCATAAATCCCGTCTGTAGCCCCTTTAGAAGCCCCATAGAGCCCCCCACAGTTTGTCCAGATGAGTCTGAAAGCCTCATCAATCGATTATAGTATAATCGATCCTTTTCGAAGTAGTTTCTGACGTAATACGTCAGTATTACTGACGTATTACGTCAGAAACTACTTCGAAAAGGACGCAAAACACCATTTTCTTGCCAAAGCCCTTCAAAAATTCCGTCGCCGGCGAAATGCTTCCTCACTGAGCAATTCTAATGAGTTCTGCCCATCTCGAATATAGCGCTTTGGTGCTCATCGACTTGCTCGTAAAAGTCGTCATCCCACTCGTCCAATTCAAAATAAACCTCATAATTCATTTCGAGAAAGTCAAACCGTCATAGGAAACCGCAAAACAAGTTTCTTGATAACTGATCAGCAAAAACAGAGGCTGAGTGCAAACTTTAGGGACCTCGGGAGGTCACTTGAGTTTTGTCGCCTGAAAGTCGAGGGTAACACTTCACTTAACAGTCAAGTTTGGTTTATGAAAGCAGTAAAGTGTGCACTTGGATTATCGAGTGGGTCCTGAAGTGTGTCTTTAAAACGTGGCTACGAATAGCGCTAAGGGAGCATCCTCACTTAGGAGCTCACTTTAGGGCGCACTTGCACTTGAGAGAAGACTATGCATTCCGCCCATAATGTTGGACGCCTTTGAGTAAACAGCTGATGATAAGGTCCACCTCTGGTCCCGCCATGCGTCGAAAAGAGATGTGCAGTGTTGTTGTTGTACACCTTCTCCTGAATGGTTTGTTATGTGATGGGTTGTTCTAGTCCTACTACATTGCCCTCCATGATGAAAAATAACACTTTCCCAAGGTCGTGTCCCTATTCACCCCAGTTTACGGCAATTACGCTACTCTTCCCATTTCTCCTGAGTGCGGAGTTAATAGTGTTGGTTTATTATTCTTGGGGTAATACACCTGTTTTCGCGACAGAGGTCTCAAAATTAAATTAAAAAAGGATAATGTCAAATTTTGACATTGTCCGATTTCACTGTGGCGATCTATAGGGCTTTCATGGGGCTAAAAATGGAATATTTGAAGGATCCCAGGATGCAAAATATTTTCAAGTAAAAACGCTGCAAATTTTACACAAGGGTTTATTGTTCTTTGATATTGATATACTATATCAAAGAATAACCTATTAGGTTACTTGTAAAGAAATTTAATTCTGTCAATGAAAAAAAAAAATTTTTTTTTTATTTTTATATTAAAAAAAAATTGTTTTTGGGGATTTTTTTTTTTTTTTTTTTTTTTTTTTTTCAAAAATGTCTTCTTCACAAATTCTTTTTTTTTTCCTCGAAAAATATTTAACCTCCTGGGATCCTAAAAAAAAAAAATTTTTTTTTTTCAAAAATGTATTTTATTGACAGAATTAAATTTCTGCACAATTAACCTATATCAAAGAATAATAAACCCTTGTGTAAAATTCGCAGCGTTCATAGTTTGAATAGTTCATAGTGTGAATTCTACTTAAGTTGAGACTCCTCGGTACCTCCTGAAACGGCAATATCGAGATGGTTTCGACATGATATGATTGATTTAATCACTCGTGCTACTAAGACAGCATCGACTACGTGTTAATTTTGCAAAAATGGCAGAGAGAGAGAGAGAGAGAGAGAGAGAGAGACAGACAGAAGAAATCGGAACTAGCCTCGGAAACGTAAAGATAAAGAGCCTTTAAATAAGAATTGCTTAGGTGTGCCAACGCCTCCTTCAAGACCAACCTCCCCCCTGTCGTCCAATTTCCCCTTCCAACGGGTTTACGAGAGTTTTAAAACCTTTTCGAACTCCTTTTACGACTCAATCTCTGCAACGGGACCGAAGAGCGCTCAAGCCGAGAGAGTTTGAGTAAAGACGCGGAAGGGAGTGTGGACAGAAGGAATAAGGAAGGAAAAGAGCAGGCGAGGGAGGGGAGAGGATTTTGACTCGGAAAGCTAACTCCCAAGTTTCCCCTCCGTTTGTCAAGAGGCCCTGGAAGTCTTGAAGGAGGTGGACCCGCCCGGTGTTTTACGATTTGTCACGGTCAGGTTCGCATGCTTCGGTAGCCTTCAATGGCTTTCGCCCCGTCCGGTTCAAACGTATTCCTTAATCGAAAGTCGCCCCCTTTGTGGGACATAATGAATCCGTAAATCACTACAGATGAGTTTGGTGGAAGTAGTAACTGCTCAGAGGGTGGAAGAAAGGGAGGATGATGGAAGGGGAAGGAATTAAGAGAAAATAATCCTTCGATACCAGTTTCAAACCCTGAAACCAGCACAGTATTCAATTTTACTGACCTGGGCGTGAGGTACACATAATGGAAAAGTTACACGCGTTGCACTAAATTGAACAAATTAAAATTAAATCCCTGGGCTGGAGGCATATTCGAATGTTTTCCATCCTTCAAGAGCCACTCTAAATAAACGTTGAACTGAACTAATTCTACATAATTATAAAACATTTGAACCTAACGATACCAAAAGAGCGACTCTCATGAGGGATTTCGTACGGATTTTCAAACTTGTTCAGACTGCACATTTTCCGCTCTTTTGCCGCCGTTTGGAAAAGAGGGCTGCAGGTGCACTCGAAAGGATTTGAACGGCCGAGCGGAAGTTTTCACCTTTCGGTCGGGTGAACTTCTTCGAACTGAGGGCTTCCATCGATCACAGCCTCCGATATTCTACTATTTCACGCCAATGTCGGACGCCTTCGATGCTTTCAACGAGGGAATTCGACGAATTTCACCGCCTTTCAAATCATTTACGAATTGAAAAGAAAAACAAAATCAAAAGATGGTCGCTTATTGAGACCATTTCGGCAAATGATTGGAAACTCCACACAGTCGGACGAAACCCGAATCGAGCGGGGCAAAAGTCTGTGAATACGAGAAAATGAAAGGTTGATCTGCATGGCCCTGGAATGTCTTTTGAATGGTATGTAACTTACATAATGTAAGTAGGTCTTGACGTATTTCAGCACGAAAAATAGACAAAAAAAGTTGAAAATTTGACAGTTAAAATTAAATTAATCAATAAACGCTGCAAATGGGGAAATTGCTTACTTTTTTTTCAATTTTTTCTTCGAAAGTACCTACATCCTACGAGAATAACAAAAACGACAGTCAGCCGTCTGGAATCGCTTCCAGATAATTATTATGATTTAGTGAAAGTGGTGACGTTTGAAAATACGCGGGAGTAGAATCGATCAGCTGGGTCAGTGACGTCGTTTGGTAACGATGGTGCTACCAACCTCGGCGGGGTGCCGATTGTGTTACCAGTGTTGCCATCTGACAGCGCATCACAACGAACGCTAACGAATCACCGTAAATCTGATGTAATAAGACGTTAAACTATAAGTGTAATATATTCCGAATTATTTATTCACTATATCAAATGATAAACCTTCGTAAATTCCTTCTACAAGCCGTAAGACACTAGCGCCCCAAGTGAGAGCTTTGCCTTGTTTGTGACGTAAGCCTCGCGGACAGACCCGCGAAAATTCGAACTGCACTACTCGTTTTTTACTCTTCTCCTCCAACAATTAAAAAAAACTGATTTCAGTGTTTCTATAACATATGCTTCGGTCCTACAATACAACGGTAGGGTTAAATTTAAAATCGTAAGTTTATGCAATTTCCCCATTTTACACAAGGGTTTATTATTCTTTGATATAGATTACTAGTACGAAAATTAAATCTGTGTCAATAAAAAATTTGTTAAAAAATGTTTTTCCCAAAAAAAGTTTTTTAAAAACTTTTTGATTTTTTGATTTTTTTTTTTTTTTTTCACTGAAAATATTTGACCTCCTGGGATCTTTTGAAAATCCCATTTTTAGCCCCATGAAAGCCCTATAGATCGCCACAGTGAAATCGGATCGTTCCGGGACCCCCAAAAATGGATTCTACGTCCAAAAATACTTCGAAAACGACACCTTACTCGACCCCATAGCCGAAAATCTTCAGAACACCCCTCCCGGCACAGCTAGCTGGTAAACCGAGTATTTTGTCAAAATTTGAGATTAAAAAAAATTCTTACTGCCCACAACGGCCCGGACGGCGGACGGACATTTCGGTTTTGGAATCTAGACCTCTTCAAACGGAAAATGTCAAATTTTGAGGCCGATCAGAATTTTCGAACCCCGTCGCGAGTACATAGGTGTATTATTCCAGCCATATGTATCCCCTTAGAAGCCCCATATCGCCACACGGTTTGTGCAGAAGAGTCTGGGAGCCCCATAATTCGATTCTACGTCCAAAATTACTTCGAAAACGTTGCCATTTGTTGCCAAGTAGATCCCCACGGTGGATTCTGGGACCCCCAAAAATGGATTCTACGTCCAAAAATACTTCGAAAACGTCACCTAACTGGATCCCATAGCTAAAAGCCTTAAAAAACGCGAGCATCATACAATATTCATTCTTACAACAACAAATTTTGATAATTGAGTTAGCGGAGGGAGAAATGAGGGAAATGTTGGGATATTCCATGAGGAGGTGGGGATTGTTTCCTTAAGGTCTCTGGCATCACTGATTACGAAAATCCTGCTGTGAGTCGTATTATACCGCACTTGACATTCTGGGCGGGTAAACGCTTGATGTACACCCCTAGACTTTCCTTCCTGATCATTCTTTATTCGAAACCGAAAACCGCGCCGCAGCGGCCTCTGGAAAAGGCTGCTTATCTCCGCCGGATGAGGTATGTGCGGTATCTACGGCATGTGGGTTTTCCAGGGGAGTGAAAAATGGAGGGGAAGCTCGAGGGAGAAGTCGGCTTTGATCAGGTGGATAAAATAGGTTGCAAGCCCGCTTAGGTGAAGGTTTTTTTTTCCGAGAGCTTCTTCCGACTTTCATGCGGCATAAAGAAACTCACGCGAGAGCAACAGAGAGCCCCACCGATGAGGTTCCCATGAATAACGGATATTTCTCTATGCCTGACTTCCAGACGGAAAGAACCGACCGAAGTAAATGGAGGTAAAATGTTTGGGGGGCTAAGAAATTGTTACCGAGCCTGACCTCCATCAAACACGTTCCACCTTCCCCATAACATAACCTTGAGAGGCTCTGAACGTGAAGCTACAAAATATGTTGAGGAAAGACACGAAATCGGGATCAATCAATCAATCAAGGCTTTTATTTGCAGACGCCAACATGACACAGCAAACGTCAAAACATGAGTTGGCACAAACGTAATTATAAACACGAAACACATCAGACATTTGCATGGTATGTACAAAGCAAACATGTTTGCAAACAATGAGGTACATGATGGGTGTGGTCATGTGGTTAGGTAAGCAAAACAAACTAAAACAACTCAGGACTTAAATAGAAACATGACAACAGGTGTGCGGCAAATTACAAGTTGGCAACGAAATAAGGCTTCCCCATCCACGATCCACTCAACTCAAGACACATCGCTGCATGATGATTCGTTTATTTGATTTTTTTATTTTTCTGAATTGGACTGGTATAGGGGTGGGATTGCTTTTCACAGCGCTGCGAATTTACTCAAGGATTTACTATTCTTTTGAAAAATTTGGGCACAAATGTATTATAATATTATAAACGTCACTATTCTCTCTGGCTCGCTTCGCTCGCTCCCTAGTGGGGTGCGTAGCATCGATGGACACGTTCATAACCCTGCATCAAGGCTAACTGCTCCTTCAACATCAATCCCCCTGGCTGATAAAATGATCGGCCGAGCGAAGCAAGGCCCCCCCACCCCTGTCAAAGTGCTAGTGAAATCAAATTTGAAATAATATAACTACCTATGTGGGCGGCCGAGCAAAGCGAGCCCCCTGGCCGATAAAATGATTAGCTGAGCGAAGTAAGGCCCCCCTGAATTTGAAAAGGGTGCTGGAAGGTCGTGGGGGGGGGGGGGGGGGGGGGGGGTAGAGTGATCGTGGCGGGTGGGCGGGGAACTGCAGACGCGAATTAAAACGATCCAATTGTCATCTCAGCCTTCCTACACAGAAATCCGTATTATGTCCGCTCGCTACGCTGTGCCTCAAATCACCGCCTGCAGACCCCGTGCGAATTAAAACATCCAATTATTGTCTTCTCACAGTGAACTCAACCCCCTCCCCCTCGCTTCGCTCGCTCCCCTAGTGGGGTGCGTAGCATCGATGGACAGGTTCATAACCCTGCATCAAGCTCCTTCAACATCAACCCCCCTGGCTGATGAAATGATATTGGCTGAAATCCCCACTCCTACCCTTCTTCCTACCCTTAGGGGGTTGAAGGAGGAGAAAACGTAAAAAATCCTTGAGGGCGCTCAATCTATCTCAGAATGTAGATCATTTTTGAATTTCTCGAGATTTTCAAGAAAATATATATATTTATATGTATCGTGGTGGCAAGGGGGTAGATGGGCGAAGGGTTTCCTGGAGGGGGGGGGGGGGGGGGGGACGCTTCACTCAGCCGATCACGCCTTAATGGGGGAGGTAAAGTTTGCACGGCGGTGCCGCACCCCGCGCGAATTAAAACGATCCAATTGTCTTCTCACCGTGAACTCGCCCCCACCCCCTCGGTTTTTTTGAAATCCGACTTCGGAATTGGATTGGCCATATTTTGGCGCGCATTTGGCTCGCGGATCCCATACCCAAAAAACGGCTCCTTACTGGGTATTTTTGAACCCGAAAAAACGTGGGACAAACGCGAGAAAGACGATTTATTTCGACGAATTTTCGACGAATTTCCCGGGCGAATTTCCGATTGACGATTTGACCGACGTCTTCCTCCAGGTCTGATCTATACGGCTCGTATTTTTTCGCAATTTTTTCGACCCCCTAAACGGCCTTTGGCGCGAGTTGAAAGTGGAAAACGTGGGACAAACGGGAAAAAGACGAATTTCGATTGACGAATTTTTTTTTTTCGACGAATTTTCAGGGCGAATTTCCAATTGACAATTTGAGCGGCGTCTTCCTCCAGGTCTGATCTATATGGCTCGTATTTTTTCGTAATTTTTTTCGACCCCCTAAACGGCCTTTGGCGCGAGTGGAAAGTGAAAAAACTCCGCTCGGGATCACCCTTATTGTATGAATCCTTTGTATCCCGTACCAACCACCGTACCACCTACCTACCACCCACCTACCACCCGACGACACACACACGATTTTATATTATTGTATGATGTATGATGATGTATGATTGTATGATATGATATTATTAAAAAATATATCACTACTGACACGAAGGCTAATTTGTACAGAAAAATAAGCACATTCTAATCCAATATCACTCTCACTATTCATTTATAGACCTATAAATGGACCTGTCCTCGTCGACTTCAATTTTCGGACCTTTAAAATGGATGAGTGGTCTGTAAGTGCGGATCATTTACGATAGTATTGTTGGTGTTAAGTCATGCAAGGTGAAAGACCAGTCCAGTGGTTCGGATTGTATCGTTTGATGTCTTTATAGTTCAAACGTACAGTGAGGCATGACATCCACGCAAGGTGACGTCATTCTCTTTATTGTACGTGCATAATATGCAAGAATATTATTCTTCTTCCAGGCATTGAATTGAGGATTAATTGACATTACGACCAGTAATCAAGTCAAGTCGTATAATATACTGTATCTATAAATGTTATCAAGCCGCTCAAAGTATATTTGAACTACACCTTCCTAACCGCTGATCGAGCTTGTCAGTATATGGTCAAGTTTGGGATTTTGTAAAACTGTCCATACTATTATTTTTCATTAAATATATTGTTTTTTTTCGTTTTCAGGTAAGTGTTGATACTCACAGAACGTGAGCAAAAATTTTAAATTTTGTAGTCGGAGCATTTGCCCCTCAGCCGAAAGAAGAGACAAAAGTAAACTACTTCGATTCTTCTCCATATCTTTCAAGTTGTTATTGCTCAATGAAACCATCTCATTTCACATTATGAAATGAAATTTATTAATGAGTTGGTTAGGGAGAGAGAACGACTCCTCTGCTTAATCTGAGCAGAGCAGCTGAGCAGAGGAGTCGTTCTCTCTCCCTAACCAACTCATTGGATAAGACCTCTGCATCATCGGCAAACAATTGTTTGGTTAACCACTTTGTGAAATTTATTAGAATAACGTTGTAATAATAAAGTTTTGGTTTATTATTCTTGGAGTAATACACCTTTGTAATCGCAACGGAGGTCGACGACTCGGATCTGCCTCAAAATTCGACATTATCCGTTTCAAGAGGTCTAGATTCCAAAACCGAAATGTATGTCCGCCGTCCAGGCCGTTTTGGGCAGTAAGTAGAATTTTTTTTTAAATCTGAAATTTTGACAAAATACTCGGTTTACCATCAAGTTGTGCCCGAAAGGTTTTCAGCTCGATTGCCCAAATCCGTGGGGCGCTATGGGGCTACGGGAGGGTTTTTTGAAGGCTTTTGGCTACGAGATCGAGTTAGGTGTCGTTTTCGGAGTATTTTTGGACGTAGAATCCAATTTTGGGGGTCCCGGAACGATCCGATTCCACTGTGGCGATCTATAGGGCTTTCATGGGGCAACAAATGGGATTTTTGAAGGATCCCAGGAGGTCAAATGTTTTTCGAGTAAAAATCAAAAAATTTTGAAAAGATTTTTGAAAAAAAAAAAAAAAATTCCCCTAAACATTTTTTTATTGACAGAATTAAATTTTTGCACAAGTAACCTATATCAAAGAATAATAAACCCTTGTGTAAAATTTGCTGCGTTTCATATTTTGAACTACCAACACAGTGTAGGTACATATCTTTTCAATACCCATATCAGTCCATTGAACGACCATAATTCTCCATTGGAGGGTCTTTTTATTAAGTACCTGTGTTATATTTATGAATCTGTTTCATACTTTCATAGATTCAGAATTCAGTGAAATGTTTTGTTTAAAAAAAATATAGGCTGTCATCTCTTCGACGGCTACTTCCGACGTGTATAAAATCTCGTCACCGCTTCGGCAGATCTGCCACATCAATGCCGCAAAATGTCGCAACCGTTCTACGCATGTAGCGTAGCCAACGAACGCTCAAAAAAATGGGTCTAGGTGGAAATGTTGAGAGCAGAAGCGATTTCTTCACCGATGTGTATTAGACCCATGGGGATATTAAAATACTCCAAGTCCCAGACCCTACGAGATGATTGGGGGGGTTCGTATTTTTGCTTCTGACTCCAAAACGATAGGTAGGTCCAACAGAAAAATCATCTATAGGTTTTCCAAGCTCAATTGAGAATTTTTCAAATTGAATTGAGAACTTTCCATTTCAATTTGAGAATTGTCTCTTTTAAGTTGAACAGAAAATTCTCAAATTCAAATGGAAAGTTCTCAATTCAGCTCGGAAAATTCTCAATTCAATCTGGAAAATTCTCAATTGAGCTTGGAAAACCTACATACAGAAAATGAAGCTCACCATATTTGCTACAAATTGTCCTTATTCATTTTTCACGTAGGTACCTATGAGGGTCATCCAGAAAGTAAGTTTACAACGGCTCCTGTGGAAAGGGGGATTTTTTTTTTTTTTTAAGTTTGTGCACCTGGCTTGAAGGCGGGGTCATAACGGTCAGTTTGCTTCATAGCGCGTTTCTGTTGACCGTTTTGTTCCGTCACAATGAGTTTTTTTTAAATGGACAGGTCGACGCCAGTTCCCGCCACCTCACTGTGTGAGATCCGAGCGGTCATCCCTGTTTTGGGATTGGAAGGATGTCCTTTTGGTAGAATTTATGTCGAACGGGACGACTATTAATGCCGACGCTTACTGCAATACCCTTAAAACCCTCAAAAGGGCGATTCAGAACCGTAGAAGGGGTATGCTAACCAAGGGGATCTGCCTCCTCCACGACAACGCCAGGCCCCGCACTGCTCGAGTCACCCAAGAACTGTTGACTTCGTTTGAACGGGACATTATCAACCACCCTCCCTATTCACCCGACTTAGCGCCATCTGACTTCCATCTGTTCAATAAATTGAAGTAGTTTTTGGGTGGTAAAGGATTTGCAGACGATGAAGAGGTCCAGGAAGCTGTTCAGGAGTGGTTACAACAGGTGGCCGGCGGATGTCTATGACTCTAGCATAAAAAACCTGGTGCCCAGGCTACAGAAATGTGTCGAACGGGGACTACGTGGAAAAATAGTTTATTATATTTGTGAAGTATTCTGTGAATTTCATTGGAATACAAGCATTTTTCGATTTTTCAAAATTGATATAAACTTACTTTCTAGATGACCCTCGTATAATAGTTAATATGTCCAATGATTGGGAGCAGGATCAAACAGAAAACTTCAATGCTTTTGCCACGCTTTCAGCATTATATTATGCCTTCCTCAGCCCTAAACAGTACATAATTGTTATCGGTGCTGAACGATACATAATAAAATTAAACTAATTAAGGAAACTTACTCAGCAAAGGTAGACTTGCTTCATCACTCGTCACAACCAAGGAAACAGACACATCAACGATGATGAACACTAAAAACAGGTAACGACAGTGAGAGGGGAGAAGTGAGCACAACACAGCCCATACAGCGAGCAAAAGAGGTACCCATCTTCATTCTGCATCGTTATGGTTTATAAAGAAACCAGGGGGGGGGGGGGGGGAGATGTCATACAACACTGGCTCTACATTGTAGCCTGAATTACTACAAACAAAACGAATAAAATAAAACGACGTGAGAGGAAGCAGGAGATGAGCAATAAAAACATATGATAACAGACAAAAAGATAAAGCCTTCTTCATAAGTGATACGAAACATCATGTAGGTTGGTAATTGTTCGTTTAGCTAAATCTACAACAAGAAGAACATAACAACAAATTAAGAAAACAGATACAGGTAATTATTATCACTGTCTAACTCATGTTGTGTGTTGGCGCCAACATGCAAACGCGATTTGTACATACTTGGTGAAGCACCCCAGCGTAATACGCTGCATAATATTATGCACTGCATAATATAATACGCTGCATATTATGCCCTGCAGTGCGAAGGTTACAAGCCCCCGACTCCATCCGGATAAAGGCCATTTCCTTTATTAATCTACGGCCGAGAACGGCTATAATAGTTGAGAAGATATTCAAGCTTGAAAGTGGGTTAAATGTCAAAATCCTGCTTTTTCTCACTTTTGGTTTATTATTCTTGGAATAATACACCTTTGTAATCGCGACGGAGGTCGACGACTCGGATCGGCCTCAAAATTTGACATTATCCGTTTCAAGAGGTCTAGATTCCAAAACCGAAATGTCCGTCCGCCGTCCGGGCCGTTTTGGGCGGTTGTGTACGTAGGGAACTGCTATGAGACCAAGGGCCTATCAACAGGTCCCCCGAAGGGGACTCCACCACACGGGGTCTGAACCTTCCTCGGGCTCCACTTCCCAGCATACACCACGACCACCTCGAGACCAACCCGAAAGCCGGGGGGGGGGGGGGGGGGGTAAGGACCCAGGGATGACCCCCAAGCCCAAGACCGCGGGCTCCCCCCCCCCACCCGAGGTACCGGAGAGAAGGAGTTGCTCCAAGCCCAAGAAAAATAGCCGGATGTTATTTGCGTTATTGGGAGCAACTCCTCCCCGTTAAGGCCACTCCGGTTGGAGGCCCGAGATCCCGAAGGCTCTCTACTGCTTTACATGCGCTTTACCCGGGATATCAGCCTGAACATTACAGGGGTGGACATGAGGGTCGAAGAGCCGAGTCCGCCAGTGAGCCGTTTTGGGCAGTAGGATTTTTTTTTAATCTCAAATTTTGACAAAATACTCGGTTTACCATCTAATTGTGCCCGCAAGATTTTCAGCCCGATCGCCCAAACCCGTGGGGCGCTATGAGGCTAAAATGGGGCTAAGGGAGGGGTTATTTGAAGGCATTTGGCAATGGGATCGAGTTAGGTGTCGTTTTCGAAGTATTTTTGGACTTAGAATCCATTTTTTGGGGTCCCGGAACGATCCGATTTCACTGTGGCCATCTATGGGGCTTTCATGGGGCTAAATATGGGATTTTTGAAGGATCCCAGGAGGTAAAATATTTTTCGAGTAAAAAAACAAAGAATTTTTGAAGAAAAAGAATTTTTATTGACACAATTCAATTTTTGCACAAGTAACCTATATCAAAGAATGGTGTAAAATTTGCAGCGTTTGGTATTTTAATCCCCTCATGGGTCGGCACATATCGGTGAAGAAATCGCTTCTGCTCTCAACATTTCCACCTAGAATCATTTATTGCCTAGACTCCTTGAAGCTGATCTTCTGAATGGTTTTTTCGGGTCCTCATCAATGATAGCTCTTTGTAGACGCCACTAAGTGGCAGACAAGTCTTGTCTTCCCCTAATGGCTACAGCCTCAATGATGTCCTTCATCTGGGCGACAGACAAGCACTTGTACTTCTTAGAACTCACGTCGCAAACTGACTTCAGTAGAGAATAGCAGACAATCAGCCGAAAAAAGATTAAAATTAAGGGATCAACGATGAATAACACTTAATGAATGACAATATGAGAGAAAATAACGAATTATGCGGCGCAAAAAAAAAAAACGAATTACTGAGCGTTCACGACCGACTCGACGAGAAAAAATCTACGCATTATCAAGGGGACCGAAATGCATTGGGGGAACCGGGCATTCCAATCCTCCTACGAATTATCGAGATTCCACTGTATAACTTAACCAAAAAATAATTATTATTCCAGACCAATAATTATTACAGACCAAAAATTTTGGGACGATGTAATAAAAGTTTCACTTTAAACAAAAATTAATTATTTTATAAGTTATTTATTTTCTTGTAAAGTTTGTGTACGGATGTGGGACGCCCAAAAATGGATTATACGTCTAAAAATACTTCGAAAACGATAGTCCACTCGATATCGTAACCGAAAACCATAAAAAAAATCTTTAGGCGAAACCATGTTGTAAATTTTTCCTCTTCAGGGAAAAACATCAGATCATGGATATTTATGTCTTTAGTGGCTTCTTTTCTTAGGAAAACGTATTGTACATCATGATTGTGTACACTAGCAATGATTTTGTTTAACCTAGATACTGGGAAGAATATTTCGTCGCGGGTGAAAATTTCGTCACGCAAATTTTTCCGTGACCCCCAGCAAAAAGATATGGATATATCCATGTCAAAACGCTGCAAATTTTACACAAGGGTTTAAGTATTATTCTTTGATATAGGTCAATAATTGATAATATGGATTCTACGTTCAGAAATACTTCGAAAACGACACCCCACTCGACCCCATAGCCGAAACCCTTTTTCCAAAATCCTCCCGTAGCCCCACAAAGCCCCACGGGCTTAGGCGATCGGGGTGAAAGCCTTGCGGGCAAAACTAGTAGATAAACCGAGTATTTTGTCAAAATTTCAGATTAAAAAAAAAAAATAAATAAATAAAAATCCTACTGCCCGAAACGGCGGACGGAGAAACAGAGAAACGATTAAGTCACGTTTCTAAATAAGGGCCGTTTCTAAATGTCCATCTGCCATTTTGGGTATTAGGATTTTTTTTTAAATCTGAAAACAAAAACAAAATTTTTGATTTTGAATCTAGACCTCTTGAAACGTATAACATCAAATTTTGAGGCTGATCAGAACTTTCGACCTCTGTCGCGATTACATAGGAGTATTATTATTGTGTATATAATAATAAACCAAAACGCTGCAAATTTTGCGCAAGGGTTTATTATTCTTCCGTCCCGATTATATAGGTGTATTATTCCAAGAATGCGAAAAAGCCAAAGTGAGAGAGGTTTTTTATCCGAATGAATACAGTTAATTTGGAAGCTCGACTGAAACCCTTACGAAAATCCAACCCGCCTTCTAATGACGAAAATTAGCATTTCCGACGGCTCCTGATACGACTCTCGACTTCCCTACCTCTTGTTTGAACTTATCTCCTCCCCCTTGTAACGACCTTATTTCTAGCCTAATTCCTAACTTATGAAAATGTTTCCTTCTTCACGCCCGTCGACGAAACTTTAATTTCTCCGGAATCCCCCTCGGCGTCGCCCAACTCCGCTAGTAAATTTTCCCTCTAAATGAATTATGGGAACCACAGAAACACGCGGGTTACGAAAACCTTACCTTTGAAATAATTGATGGTTACTAGCCAGTGAAACCTGAAATATGGGAGATTTTTTTTTTTTATGTCAGAAGGTAAATAATTAAAATTTACCTGATGGCGCGGCGTTACGAGCTCCTAATGAAGACTTTACTAGGACAAGGCAAAAAAGTTGAAAATGATGATGGAAGAGCAAAAATAATTACGACCTCTGGAGAGATGGGAAAAAAGTGAAAGGCGGTAAATTTTTTTCGTATTTCTGTTTAGTGGAAAATTTAACTCATTAAAATTAATTGAATTAAATGGACAGGTGGTCTCGTTTTTTTAGAAGAATCAAGAGAGAGAGAGAGAGAGAGAGAGAGAGAGAGAGAGAGAGAGAGAGAGAGAGAGAGAGAGAGAGAGAGAGAGAGAGAGAGAGAGAGAGAGAGAGAGAGTGAGTGAGAGAGAACCTGCGTACACAACTGCCATCCAACGCACATTTCACTCGAAACTGGTTTTAAATTCCTCAAAAGTCTGACCCACACAACAGACTCATTTTGAAATTAGACGAAAAAAAAAAAGGCCGTTCCTCCAATAAAATAGCATTAAGCTGGAAATGATTTTAATCCACTTTCTTCTTCTTCCATCCTTTCACGAGGAGGACCGCTGTCGTCGTGGAAAACGCCAGGGACTACATGCTGACGATGTAGGGATCCTGGGGAGTCCTGTCCGGAGTCAACTGGGCACTGAAGTGAGGTCTAGGGGATCCGGGAAGTCTTGATCTTCGACGGGCAGCTGGACTTGGCACGTACTCGCAGTCTGGCGTGACACTCTCCGTCTTCGCATCCCTTCAGACCCTATAATATAGGACCCTATATTATAGTCCAGTTCTTTTGTACTTGAAAAGGGGGGGTCGTGCTGGAAAAAGGCGGGGTAGTTCTGATTTTTCGGTATGTTGTTAGGACCCATGTGAGTAGTCTTTGACCAAGTTATCAATTAAAAAAACCTTGTGCCGCCTTCGGCGTTAGCGAAAAACTACGGTTTTTTCGCCCATTTTTCAGATTTCAGAAGTCGGTGAAGAAAGCATCTTACGACCAAAGGCACTCCATTCATTCTTAAACTAGACAGCATTTTTTATGATTTGAGACCAATCGCAGCTCTCTACAGTAAATAGTTTCCGAGATACAGGTAGTTGAAAAATGGCAATATTTTCCAAAATATGCAAATTTTACGAGAAATTTTATTTTGTTGTTGTTGAATATCGCCTGAAATATAAATCTTACCAAAAAGTCATAGGAAATGAACTTATAGTGCATTTAAGTAGCTTTAATTTAAGACCAACCGGAGTTCTGTAACTTTATTAGTTTCTGAGATAATGACTGTCGTAAGTTTTTATTTCGTTATTCATCATTTTCTCAGACACTAATAAAGTTACAGACCTCCAGTTGGTCTCAAATTAAAGCTAATTAAATGTACTAAAAGTTCATTTCTCATGACGTTTTGGCAAGATGCATATTTCAGGCGATATTTAACAAAACAAAATCACTTTTTCGTAAAATTTGCACATTTTGGAAAAAATTGCCATTTTACAACTACCTGTTTCTCGAAAACTATTTGCTGTAGAGAGCTGCGATTGGTCTCAAATCTTAGCAAATATTGGCTAGTTTAAGAATGAATCGAGTGCCTTCGGTCCTAAGATGCTTCCTTCACCGACGTTTTTAGTGAAATCTGAAAAATGGCCGAACAAATCGTAGTTTTTCGGTAAAGCCGAAGGCGGCACAAGGTTTTTTTAAATTGATAACTTGGTCAAAGACTACTCGCATGGGTCCTAACAACATATCAAAAAATCAGAACTACCCCACCTTTTTCCTGTACCGATGTACATAGGAACTGGACTAATATCCAATCCCCTCGTTTACAAACGTTCATGTCATGAACGTGCCAAACATGATCAGCCTCTGACCGAACCAGACTTGATTCCGCCTCGACGCCAAGGCTGGCCTCAACACACTTGTTGTGTCGAGAACGTTACCTTAGCCGGACCGCTGTCCAGGAACGATCTCGACAGCGACCAATCCTTCTCCTATACAGCCCGCAGTGTCCTCTCAGAAGCTCCAGTTCCGAGTGGCGAAGTCGTGGATTCTCGTCCATTACTGGATGTTGTGCCTGGCTGAGACTGAGTTGAAGAGTGAGAGCGAGTTGTGAGTTTAGAGCTCTGAAAAAGAAGATTCTTTTACAACGATTAAGAGGATGGCGAAGTTGAGTCTAGAGAAGGTCCGTTGAAATCTTCTGTTAGCCAGGAGCTTAGCTCAACTGCAGCCAGGTCTTCTTATTCGACAGGAGTTGCACTCAACTGTATCGAAACGCCAGGAGCTGAGCTCGACTGCAACGGGGTTTTCCTTCTGATGGTCTTGTAGTCCAGAGACGTCCTACCAGGCCAGGAGCTTAGCTCGACTGCAGCGAGGTCTTCCTTTCGACAGGAGTAAACTCGACTGTATCGAACTGCCAGGAGCTAAGCTCGACTGAAACAGGGTCCTCTGTCCAGTATCGTCTCGTCGATCACAAGTCCCCGCAGGGAAGAAAACGCCAGGAAACGGTTGTAAGCCGTCAGTGCAGTGGTCCAGTAAGAAGTCGCAGAAAGGAATGACGAGAGGAGCGAAATCGGCCTCTATTTATACTCCCCATCGTTTCGCCGTTGTCGGCGGAACGTTGAGGAGCTGAACCGTCATTGGCTGACAGAGACACGTCACTCCCCCGCCTAAAATAATTGCTTCTTATTGGGCCACGTACGTTTTGGGAATTTATTGGTAGGTTCAAACAAAAATAGGGAAATATTCCCTACGTAAATTTCTCTATACTGGATGTCCCGAAGCCACGAGAGTGGTTTGCGGCCGATACCACGTCTTCCCTCTATCTTCCCTTCCAGAACCAACCGATGGAAAGCGTTACCATCTCCTCTGAAGACGTGGCGGAGGTATCCTATCTTCCGCCTTTTCATATCCTTCAAGAGCTGACGATCCTCAAGGCCGGCGCAGCGCAGAACCTCAGTGATCCTTTCTGTCTGGACCCACATCTCAAATGCCTCCAGGCGATTCACAGAGGCAATCTTTATTGTCCACGCCTCAATGGCGTAGAGCATGACCAAAGCGTCCGATAACGAATGCTAAAGCTAAGATGCTTATCACAGAAGAATGAGTTGGATTAGACCTCTGCACCATCGGCAAACAACCACAGAAGAATGACTTCATCCGGATAAACGCCACTCTGGCCTGCTTAATCCTGGCGGCGCCAATTTCGACTTCGGGATTCATTTTCTCGTTCACGATAACTCCAAGATACCTACTTGAAGTTCTGAACGCGTTCCAATGGGACGCCCCCAACTTTGATCTTTTTTTCGCTTTGGAGGGGAAACTGCATACTGCACACCTGGTGGGGCCGCTTCACTGGTAGCGTCGGGCTCTCACCAACTAAAAACGCTCTACTCCAATTCCTCCGCCTAGTGGTAATTTCATCTGTAACGCGACGAAGAAAAAAGTTCAAGAGAGGGCGCAAAGAAAACATTTCCGACTTAAGGGTTATTCTTGGAGGCTAATGGGCATCTAGGCGATATCTGCGGGTTTGCCGAGGGGGTAGAAAACGAGGGATGATACAATGGGGTTGGAACCGGGCATTGAAAAAAAACGCAAGATACTCCGACTCCGGGTTTTACTGCCCAGACACGAAAAAAAGGCGGTGTCGCAGTTTTGGTTCATTCGTTATTTACGGGGCCGTCTCTCCTTTCTCGAAGTGAATTTATCTTTCGGATTCGGCCTGTTCCGGATAAAAATCCTGCTGCCGCGGGAGGAAAACGCGGGTGTGTCACCTATATATATACTTGGAGGTTGTATATATACCTATATATAGGTAACTAAATTTTATAGCGTTAAATAAACACACAGGGACTTACAACAATTTACCGACGCGTTTCGCTTCTGCTTTAACGAGGTAACAAAAACTGAAACCTCCAAGCTTCACCGGCAGGTTCATGCTGTTGTTGTTGCTGATGCTGATGGTCCCGGAGAAGTTACGTGGAGGTTTCAGGGAATTAGGGGAATGGGGGGAATTTGGAAGTTAGAAATTAAGTCAGTCCGTAAGTCACTAAGAGCTGTCTGTCAAGTCTGTTGAAAATGAGTTTAAAAATAAAGAATACAAATAAAAATAAATAAATAAACAAATAAATAAACAAATAAAAATAATTTAAAAAAAATAGAAAAATAAAATAAATAAATAAATTTAAAAAAAAATTAAAGCAATTTTGGTTTATTATTCTTGGAATAATACACCTATGTTTTCGCGACGGGGGTCGACGACTCCGATCGGGCTCAAAATTTGACATTATCCGTTTCAAGAGGTCTACATTCTAAATCCGAAATGTCCGTACACCGTCCGCCGTCCGCCGTCCAGGCCGTTTTGGGCAGTAGGAATTTTTTTAAAAATCTGAAATTTCGGCAAAATACTTGGTTTACCATCTAGTTGTGCCCGCAAGGTTTTCAGTCCGATCGCCCAAACCCGTGGGGCGCTATGGGGCTATAATGGGGCTACGGGAGGGGTTTATTGAAGGCTTTTAGCTATGGGATCGAGTTAGGTGTCGTTTTCGAAGTATTTTTGGACGTAGAATCCATTTTTTGGGGTCCCGGAACGATCCGATTTCACTGGGGCGATGTTTAGGGCATTCGTGGGGCTAAAAATGGGATTTTTGAATGATCCCAGGAGGTTAAATATTTTTCGAGTAAAAAATACGGAATTTTTGAAAAAAAACACATTTTTGAACAAAAAAATCCAAAAAAAAATTTTTTTTGATATAAAAATCCAAAAAAAAAAATTTTTAAATTCTTTCATTGACAAGAATTAAATTTCTGCACAAGTAACGTATATCAAAGAATAATAAACCCTTGTGTAAAATTTGCAGCGTTTTTAAAAAAAGGGTTGTGCCTGGGGGGAGGAATTATGTCTTCTTGTTCAGACCCGGTGGCTGATTCGCCCCAAGAACCCAGAACCGAGCCTGTTCAGCGAAGTGCAGCTTCAAGTTGCTGTCCTCTGGCAGGCACTTCAGGACCCGAACCTTGTAGCAGTCGTCAAATGGCAAGTCATGGATAGCTGCATGACGGTTGACTGGCTGTCCCTCCCACCTATCAGTAGGAGGGACAGCCCCCCCCCCCTCCCCTGTATATATATAGGTGAAATATAGGTAAAAATAGGCTGGCTCCCCATAGCTGCGAGATACACCTCAACAGTGCTCATTCTGATCAGAGTAAATTCATTCCTCCAACTCTCCATTGGGCACTTCAGTTTTGGGCTCCATTAGGTAAAGTTTGGCACTACGTATATATTATATTTATTTATTTATTTACGGGTCGAGTCCAATAAAACAGAAATACATTTATAAGTCAGACGGCTAGAAGATAGATGGTAATGAATTGTGCTGTTACGGAGGAGAAAAAAAATTTAAGCTGGAGATTGTGCTGAAGGAGAACGTCGTGCAGGACTGTCTTGATAGCGTGAAGCGGCTGATGAAATAGGCCGATTGAGGAGTAGTTTGATGCGAGGAAATTTGCGAAGCGGGACAGACGAGAGAGAGGGTGATGCCGAAGGTAATTTGTGGCCGAGAAAGGCACAGCGAACGGCTCGGAACAGCGGGAACCCATTCGAGGCGGGCGCAGGCCAACCTTGCGCAGGAGAAGAGGAGCATGCAGACGGCCAGCCAGGAGCCCATGGAGGAAAGAGTTGTCCGCGATGAAGCGCCGATCGGAAGGCCGCAAGAGCTCAAGTCGAGCGCCTAGCCCTGCGCAATCCAGCTCCTCCCTCGGGATACGAAGATTGAAGGCCATGAACCGCAGGAAGGCACGGTGCACACGCTCCAGGCGGTCGACATGACATTGGTAGAAGGGGCTCCACACCACCGCTGAGAACTCCATGACAGGCAGGACGAGCGCTTTATAAAGAGTTATCAAGGCAGGGACACTGTCAAACTCCCGGGCGCTGCGCTTCACAAAAACGAGAGCCCGGAATGCACGGGCCACCTCGGCTATAGCCGCTAACGGTGAGCTGAGAATCCAGGAGGACACCAAGATCGCGAACACTTCCCACCCTAGCCAGCCGCACACCCCCAATCAGATAATCATGAACATGAGGCAACAGGGCACGAGCAAATGTCATGTTGGAGCACTTTGACGGGTTAACCCAGCACACCAAGCCAACAAGCCATCGAGACTCTCCTGAAGGAGCTGGCTGTCAGATGCGGACTCTATACGACGGAACAGCTTGAGGTCATCAGCAAATATCAAGAAGTCGACCCGAGAGAGAACCGTCGTGACACCGTTCATTCTTTATTATAATATAATATTATTATGGAACAACAGCCTCAGTTTTCGAAGTGTTGCTACTTGTACGACGTTTTGCATGTAGGCGGACGCCTGTGGAGCGACATGAAAATGTCTTACTCCAGTACGGACTTGCACGCAAGCGGATGCATTCGGGTTATCATTTTTATTGCAGAAACCAAACAATGGAATTACAATCGTCGATACTGTCAAGGAACATAAGGAAACATTGATAACAATACAAAGATTAAAAAAGGGGGAAGGGGGGGGGGGACAATACGTAGCAGGAAGGGACTGAAACCTCCATAAATGGACTGTTCGTTCACGATTACTTCGAAAACGACACCTCGTTTAAACTCCAGTTCAAAGACCTTTAAACCCCCGTTTGTAGCCCCTACAAATCCCAAAATAGTCGAGAGGATCTAAAACCCTCAAAAAAGGTGTCAGCGTTAAAAAATACTTAGAAAAAAACGCCCCACTCGATCCCCTACCCTAAATCCTTCTCGTAGCGCCGAAGAGCCCCTCTGGTCTGACCTTGCGGGCGCACGGAGTTGGAAAACCGAGTATTTTGTCAAAATGCAGCATTAAAAAAAAACTCGTTCCTGCCCAATACGACCTGGAAATCTTGCACACTTTTCAGTTTGGTAATTTACGCACAAGCAAATACCTATACAAGGGCAAGTTTTGTTGCCCGTCAAAATTGTTGACCGCGCACGAAAGCATACGTTGATTAATTAATAATATTCTAAGAGCGGGCTTTTCAAACGCATTTATTTCCTCGATTAAAGCCCCAGTAATCTAACCGCGGAGTAACGCTATTAAATTTTATTAGCGATATTAAAATTAGCAATTAGCCTACTCCGGCTTTAATCGAGGTGAATGCATTTGATAAACCCGACCTAAGACTAATACAATAAACGCTGCAAATTTTACGCAAGGGTTTATTATTCTTTGATGTAGACTACTTGTGCAAAAATTTTTTCGTTTTTTTTACTTGAAAAATATTTGATCTCTTGGGATCCTTCAAAAATCCCATTTTTAGCCCCATGAAAGCACTATAGATCGCAACAGTGGAATCGGATCGTTCCGGGACCCCCAAAAATAGATTCTACGTCCAAAAATACTTCGAAAACGACACCTAACTCGATCCCGTAGCCAAAAGCCTTAAAAACCCCTCCCGTAGCCCCATTTTAGCCTCATAGCGCCCCACGGGTTTGGGCGATCGGGCTGAAAACCTTGCGGGCACAACTGGGTGGTAAACCGAGTATTTTGTCAAAATTTCAGATTAAAAAAAAAAAAAAAATTCCTACTGCCCAAAACGGCCCGAACGGCGGACGGACATCTCGGATTTAGAATGTAGACCTCTTGAAACGGATATTGTCAAATTTTGAGGCCGATCGGAGTCGTCGAGCTCCGTTGCGATTACGTAGTTGTTTTATTCCAAGAATAATAAACCAAAACTGGGTAGTACTCACGATGTGTTAGTCAATTAACCTACTTATTTGGGGTTTTACCGCTTTTAGGGGTGTTTTCAGGGTCAAAAATCGAAAAAAAAGCGAACTTAATTGGAAAAATCAATCCCCTTTGGACCAGCGCCTTATCGAGGTTCATTCCCAACATCTTTGAGCTCCTTTATTCACCATTAATTTGGTTTAAAACAAAAAAGGCTCACAAGCACGTAGGTTGAGGTTTTTACGAGTAATAAGCTCAATTTTCGTCGTTTTTAATGCTCGAGTTTAAAAATCTATAACTTCATACGGCAAAATCGTAGGGTCATGAAACTTTTAGTAGTTGTAAACCTACCTACGACATACGAGAGAGAAAAATAGAAAGAGCCCGAAATTCAAAGAAGTGGAGTGTTTATAGTTGAAACTTCTTGGGCGCTCAAAAAAATAAGAAATCGTCATCGCGTTTTAGGAAAATTAGTTTTTCATTCCATTTGATAGGTATTGACAGAGCCAAAGGCACATAAGGTAAGGTCACTTGGAAACATCAAACCGAGGAAAACGCGAAAATAACTACAGTGCGTAATAATTACGCACTTTTATCAATTATTGATAAAAGAGCATAACTGAGAAAAAGATTCAGTCACTGATAAAACAACGAGTGACTGTTAAAACAGTGCGTAACTGATAAAACTGCCCTCTGTTACTCTGTGTTTTTCCCTCTCTGGTAAAGTAACGTAAATGTCAGTTACAACATCTTTGGACGTAGAATCCATTTTTCGGGGTCCCAGAATGATCCGATTTCACTGTTGCGATCTATAAGGCTTTCATGGGGCTTCAAATGAGATTTTTGATGGATCCCAGGAGTTCAAATATTTTCATGTAAAAAAACAAAACAAATTTTGAAACAAAAATTTTTTTTTGAAAAAAAAAATAAAGTAAGAAAACATTTTTTGTTTGAATTATAAAAATCCAAAAAAATGTTTTTTAAATTTCATTTTCATTGACACAATTAAATTTTTTAAAGAACAATAAACCCTTGTGTAAAACTTGCAGCGTTTTTTTTTTTTTTTTTTTTTTTTTTTTTAGAAAAATGTAATATTTTGATTTCTCCACTTTGGTGCTTCCATGCGCCGCGTGGAGCACCTTTTTGTTGGTTTCAGACTTTTCTCGTACTATACTCGCCGAACTGGATTTTTAAGGCCAATTTCAGATTTTTCCGACCGCTAGAAGTACCGCCACTAGAATAAAGATGACCAACATCGTGTCACCCTCCTCGTTATTGCCTGACGTTGAGTTAGAATATTTTCACCCAAAACATTGGAATTGGCAGGCAGTGGTGGGCACATAACAGGAAAGATCCCTCTGGAGCAAGGAATTCTAATGCTTTCTTAAGTACAATGCGGAGGCAAAACAAAGCTGAGGCAAACTCAGAGTGAAAACAATCTGGAGGATCTCATGTTGATGTCTTGCGTGCACAGGAGCGTCTGGCCGGAGCACTGAGCTGAGTGGCTTCCGTCCAGTGGCGGCTCGTGCTATTTACATGAGGGGGTTCAACTATTGAACTTCAACATAAAAATTAAATTTTGATTTGATTTTGTATTAAATTTTAATACCTACTTACTGCCGTATAATATACTCGTATTACCTAGTTAATACACACCCGAATGTATAGTCGTAGTAGGTCTGCTGACCAGGAACCTTTAGCAAGAAGGCTTATTTTAAAAGAAAAATACTACCAACTCACTTTTCCCGTCCCTACATGCGCCCATGCGTTTCATTTCCAATCTGTCTTGTAAGGTGGAGTGCCAAAGGCAATGTTCTTGCGACGGGTAACAGTATTCGCCTCTCGAAAATCACGCACACAATAACAAATTCAACGACTAGAAAATTATTACTACCAAAAGGAGGCAAAACTAGACAAGAAAAATTTACCAAAACAACCTGGCAACACGCTTGTAAGGAAAGACCAGTGCCACTAGTTGCCAGTAAAACTTCCCTCACAGACAACAAATCCCTTTTCTTTTTCTTCTCTGTTATTTCCAGCAAAGTGTTCAAAAACCCCTACGATTATACCTTAGAGCAATGATTGCTCTATCTCCAATAATTGTTTTGATTTATCTCAATTGCTCTATCTCAAAACAATTATTGTTTTGATTTATTTCAGGAGGATTTGATGATTACAATCCGAATTCACTGAGACTAATATCCGTTTTCTCCTACAAAAAGTCCCCTTCCCGTAAAAATGTGTTTTGTCAACACTGCTGCGCAACTGTTTCTTCTGTTTTTCGTACCCGCTCCTAACCTACGTACTTACCTGCGGAAATAACAGAATCTGATAACACTATCTGATAGGGGCTGCACCTGGGGGAACTTGGAAACTGCCAGACCAGGATACTGTCCGAATTTCTGCCCAGAAACCGATTCGGGGAGTTTGGGGCGTTGGCGAAAAAGTCCCCGAAAGTATGGCCAGGAAACTGTCGGAAAACATAAATCTGTCAGACTGTCCGAAAATATTCTGGCAGAATGAAAGACCCCCGTTTCGGCTTTGAAAACTGGCAGAATTTCTGAACCCTCGAGTGGGTCTGTGACGAGCTTCAGGTACCTAAGAGGATTAGTGTTGAGACGGCAGGGGCCCCTAATTGGGTCTCCTTTGTACCTTTTCCTCTGGGGTTTATCCAAGGGCGGTGTCGGTTTTACTCAAAGGAAGCGAAAATTGTTGAGGCTTGAAAACTATTTATTACTGAAATTAATGAAATTATTTGAAAACTGTATTTACCTACGCTCGTTGACCTATCGTGAAGGGGGAGAAACGCAGGCGTGTTGACTCGATAACCGGAAGAGCTTCGATACTTCGAAAACGACTCCCCACTCGATATCACAGCCCAAATCTTCATACACACACAAACAAACAAACAAAACAACTCCTAAGCCTCTTTGGCATAAATTGTGAAGAAGTTAATGAACCCTTGAGTAACATTAAATGTTACTCAGATTTTGCAGCGTTTGAAATGTACTGAAAAGGTACGGAGTATCGGCGACTAACTCTGGTCAGTTCAATGGGAGCATCCACGACTAAAATTCTCTCGGACCTTGTCGACTTCCTCTTTTTGGGAGTATTTTTGACTACGACCAAGTGAACGAAATATCAACGTTCTACAGTGTTTCCCGGTTCATACCTACTCATGTTTGACATCGTTGTGAGATCCACACGATAACCTCCCTCTGAGTAAGTCGCCTTTTCGGGATTCACGTAATATAATAAATTATATAGCTTTTACTGCTCTTATGCTATAGTATTTTGTAGGCCTTGAAGAAGAAAATATAATTTTCGAAAGCTCGGCGAAAGAGTGGTGAAATTCGTTTGACCCAAATCCCGATACGACAGACGAGGAAATAATCAACTCTTTAGGGAAATTCTTGCAATGCAACTAGAAATAATGTAGCCTAAATTTGTTCATGCGGGCGCACTGTGGGGCAGAACACCCGAATTCCTGGAGATCTGAAGAGTGGTGAAATTCGTTTGACCCAAATCCCGATACGACAGACGAGGAAATAATCAACTCTTTAGGGAAAGTGTGCAATGCAACTAGAAATAATGTAGCCTAAATTTGTTGATGCGAGCGCACTGTGGGGCAGAACACCCGAATTCCTGGAGATCTGAAGATGGTCGAAAATCAACACATTCTGAGTGGGTAGAGAACAAAGCGTAACGTTCTCGAGGTTTAAAACGCAGTGAAGGTGATAATGAGTTCGGAAAAGTTTATTTTTCTCGTGGTGTCAGTGTTCCTTACAACCGCCAAAACGGATCATTCAACGCCAGGTAAGTGAAACAAGTGTAATACGAGGCTTAGAAAGGACAACTAGCTTTATTAATTGCGCATTGTCATCATTTCTTGGTGTTGGGGGCAGTTGGTTCCTTACGCCGTAAATTTTTTTTGTTTTTCTTCTTAAAATAAACTACGTTATATACTGAACGAAATGGTATACTGCACAATCCTTCAACTTCAATTGTAATTATTAAAAATTAGTCCAGAAGGCGCCTGCTTCATACTCTGGTCATCCTTCTTTCTCCCTCTAATCAATGAAACACAAAAAAAAAAAAAAAAACGCCCAGACAGTTACTTTTTAGGTTTTTGCCTTTCCTGAGAAGTTGCATTTTTCGACGCATTTAAAACCCACTAGGTTGAGAGCCAGATTTACAGTTTCTTCTTTTGTGATATTATGTATTGTGTATTATTTATTAGTATATTTTTCGTCTACAGGTCTAGCAAGTGACGCTGGAATGCCATTGAAAAGTGTCAAGTTTGCTCCGCTCTTGTAAATCTCAAGATCAATATTTTCAAAACCTGTTTCCACAAACTTTTAGATCTTTAAAAGCCTTTAATATTTTTTTTTTTAAAAAAAGGCAACAAAATTAGCGAAGGGAGTGCTTAAAATGATAAAATAGAGATTTTTTCGTTATAACTGTAATATTTCACTGAAAATAGTACGGATTTAATGGTATTTAACGAAAACTTTTTCATTTCCCGGTTTAAATAATACATTTTACTAACTATGACATGTGAACCATGAATACTTTAATTTTAATCAATAAACATTTATTGACGGCGAATGTTTGAATTGGACTAGGTGCAAACCACATTGAACCTCATGATTAATAACATTGACAAGAAAATTTCTTGTCGTGCATTTAATGCATTTAATGCAAATTTGCACCTGAAGGTAAACCCAGGAAATATCGGCTTTTTAGAAGGAAATTTTAGGTGGCCGGACCCAATTTCTGCTGGTGTTTGTTGTTATGACTCCAAGTCATAATATGATACTGATGATAAGATCATATTATGATCAAATTTTTCGTGATTCGGAGAAATACCTATTCGATCAGTAGTGAATAGTTCAAATTCTCTTCAGGAAAAAGTTAATATATCAACTTTTCCTGAAGAGAATTTCTATTCGATACATAGAGGAATGGAGGAGCCGGCCCGGAAAAGGAACAGGCGGGGGGGACCAGAGCCAATGACAAAGCCACATGTCGTTTAATTATACCTCATTATAATGAGGTATTTTTCCGTCCCACCTGTGCCTAAATAGATGGTGCAAATATTACTGGCCTTCTGTTGTTCGCAGTGAACTTGGGAGTCCCTCATTACGTAATTTCTTACGTTCGAAGGTCCTCGGAAGCAGGTACCTGAAAGGGGTTTACGACTTTCGGTGAGTTTCCAGTTCGGATAGATTCGGGCAGTATCCCCTATTCACATGCGTGTTTTCAGTTTTCTGGCAGAATCCTCGTCCCACCTTTTCGGGGAGTTTTTAGGATCAGATTTTCGGACAGATTTGAGACGAGGCACCGATCTCCCCGAATTTCCAGGTAGGGCGATTCGGGGAGTTTCCTGGTCGGGCAGTTTCCTGGGACCCGCACCTGGGGCCAGCGATTGCATCCATTATAATTTTGCCCAGTCACGTGACCTTTCCTAACCGCCCTCCAACCCCTCCGTCCTCATTCTTTGGCCTTACGAGGTTCTATCTCTTCGATGAACCCCAAGTTCTGACGTCACTCCCCAGCCGAATGGAACTGTTATCAAAAATAGTAAGAACTTATTACCAACTTGCATCAACAGTGACAGTATGAGAAGCTGATTTGATAACAGGTAAATGAAATGTTTCTCTCCTCTCGCTCACTCTAACCTTTCCTCTCTCTCTCACTATATTTGGGGGTTCTCTGAACCACTGAACCCCTGCATGAGCCGCCACTGCTCCGTCGTTTCTGGCCCTCCTCGCCATCGCCTACAGCTTAATCCCTTCTCCCTCATCAGCGAGCATTTTGTATGTGAGCGTTATGTGATCCCGTTTTGGTTAAATATTCCTGAAATAAATACACTTTGGTATTTGCATCCGGGGTCAAAAATTTTGATCGTCCCCAGAATTCATCATGAAATTTAGCCCCCCCCCCCCCCTTCCGTCATCCTAAACAAAAATTTGTATATCTTTAAGAAAAAAAAAAACTGCACAATATGGGATAACGAGTTGTTGGGCCTGAGGTCAGGTGGGATAAGGTCGGGGGTTGGCTGGCGTTGCCAGCAGAGGGTGAGGCCCCCTAGTCCCGATATTAAACCCCCTCTAATCGGATTTGACCTCCCATTGCCACCCCAAGCTGATTTTAACCCTTACAAACCGGTAGAGACTTCGGGGCTCTCCTTTGAGATTGCTCTCCTCTTACATGAAAACTTGCGCTTAAATTCATTCAAATTTCATACACTAATCTCGTCCTGACTATTGATCATCCGGGACTCACTTAAAATTCACGCTCGCGACCCTCTTCAGCGATTACTCCGCAATCAACATTGGAGATGCCATCAGACCCTTTGAACGGATGAAAATTTCAACTATCAAATTTGAATATCTGAGAGCACCTCACTCTCCCGAAGGAGTAACCCAATTTGGGATTATGAAAATTAGCAAGTCCAGCGGACCCCAGCCCCCAGATGGGAGTTTCGAATCTAATTTGTGCGAATGGGGAGGGGGGTGGGGGGTTCCTTCTTGGACAAAACCGGAGAGTGGGAAGAACCCTTGGCAGGCTTTCCTCCTAACCCCTTAAGAACTTTCTAATGGGAAGGAACGAGGTGGTAATAAGAAGAGCAATAAAGCTGAAATAACAAAGCAAAAACCTCTGGCGTTCTCTAGCGGCAGTTCATGAAGATTAATTAATTAACGCTCGTCGGAGGGCTCTAAATCCCTTTTGCATGTAAGGTCCATGATTAAACCAAAAAAAAATCGCAACTATTAGTTCTTGCATAATAATATTATTGAACAATGTATATTGTTCTATTATCAACAGACGAATATAGTGAGAGAAAATATGTGGGCTTTGGTTTATTATTCTTGGAATAATGTAGACCTACAATAATAATGTATACCTGTATACAAGTTCGGCCGAAAATCTTTCCAGTGTCCCGAAATAAAAGGCACGGAGTCACGAAAAGGAAAATTTCCTTTTCGATCACGAAAAGTTGTTTTCCTTCGCGATTTTCTCATCACTGAAGATATATTTAATAGATTTAATCAGGCCCGGATTAAGGGGGGGGGGCTAGGGGGGCTATAGCCCCGGGGCGCACAACCCAAGGGGGCCACTTCGCCACCGGTGATTTTTTTTTTTTTTTTTTTGAAAATTAACAAACCGTTTTTCCTTATTCCTACGCTGATCTCCAAAAAATTGTTTTCCTGAAAAAGAGGAAGGTGAACAGAAAGTTTCAAGTTACCTACTTTCCGCTTATGTACTACCTACTCAAAAACCGGAACACCTCATGGAGTTGTCTATGTCTACACTCCCAACGCGAATTATAGACCTCAAGGATTTTCCACACTGTAGTGTTGGTTCAGAGTTTGCTTATTGGGTTGGACTTATTGTACCGCATTTGGTTCATAAAACATAATTTGTTAAATTTTTGGTTTATTATTCTTGGAATAATACACCTGTTTTCGCGACAGAGGTCGACGACTCCGATTGGCCTCAAAATTTGACATTAGGTATCCGTTTCAAGAGGTCTACATTCCAAAACCAAAATGTCCGTCTGCCGTCCGCCGTCCGCCATCCGCTGTACAGAGCTTCTTAGGTTGTGTCTAAGGCCATTTCTGGCCCATCACAACCTTTCTCATACTTTCTGCTCTCTTTCTTCCCCCAGAGGAAGTGCACTTATCGTTGCTTAAATCTTCTTTCTTCTAACTTGTACTTCACATCTCCCCTAGGGGGAGTACAGTGGGCCCTCCCGTCCCCTCCATTCTGGTGTGCCTGGGTTGGACCAATGTGGAGGCTCCACGTTTTAAAGGAGGTCTTATCATGTTAAATTGGCTCGAAATTCTTTAGGTCAGGAGTCATCGCAGCGGACCTACCTACTATTCCACCTCTTCTTGTAACTTGTGGTGTTCGGGTCATTGGTGGCTGCAGAATGCAGCGGACCTACCTACTCTTCTGCCTCTTCTCGTAACTTGCAGTTTTCGGATCATGGGTGGTCGCTCTCTCCACGTTTACTTGTCTCGTGGAGGGCGAGTACTTCTACAAGATTTCCTCCCCTCCCTAAAACTAACACGACCAGCCTAGACAAAAATACAATCTGAACACACATACAATGACACACACTGAAATTGAACACGCATAAAATGACGTCCAGGCCGTTTTGGGCAGATGGAATTTTTTTTAATCTGAAATTTTGACAAAACACTCGGTTTACCGTCTAGTTGTGCCCGCAAGGTTTTCAGCCCGATCGCCCAAACCCATGGTGCGCTATGCGGCTGTGGGAGGAGTTTTTTTTTTTAAGGCTTTTGGCTATGGGATCGAGTCAGGTGTCGTTGTTCGAAGTATTTTTGGACGTAGAATCCATTTTTGGGGGTCCCAGAACGATCCAATTTCGCTTTCATGGGGCTACAAACGGGATTTTTGAAGGATCCCAGGAGGTCAAATATTTTTCAATTAAAACAAAAAATTTTTGAAAAAAAGGTTTTTTGAAAAATAAAAATCCCCAAAAAAATGTTTTCTTAAATTTTTCTCATTGACGGAAATAAATTTCTACACAAGTAACCTATATCAAAGAATAATAGACCCTAGTGTTAAATTTGCAGCATTTTTATTTAGGTATTGTAAAAAGAAACTTAATAATAGACCTTTGTAAATTTATTTAGGTATTGTAAAAAGAAACTTAATAATAGACCTTTGTAATCGCGACGGAGGTCGACGACTCCGATCGGCCTCAAAATTTGACATTATCCGTCTCAAGAGGTCTACATTCTAAATCCGAAATGTCCGTCCGCCGTCGTCGTTTTGGGCAGTAGGATTTTTTTTTTAAATCTGAAATTTGGACAAATTACTCGATTTACCTACCATCTAGTTGTGCCCGCAAGGTTTTCAGCCCGATCGCCCAAACCCGTGGGGCGCTGTGGGGCTAAAATGGGGCTACGGGAGGGCTTTTTTTGAAGGCTTTTGGCTATGGGATCGAGTTAGGTGTCGTTTTCGAAGTATTTTTGGACGTAAAATCCATTTTTGGGGGTCCCGGAACGATCTGATTTCACTGTGACGATCTATCTGGCTTTCATGGGGCTACAAGTGGGATTTTTGAAGGATCCCAGTAGGTCAACATTTGGTAGGTATTTAGTAGGGTGTTGTTTTCCAAGCAATTTTGGACGCCAAATCCGTTGTTTCGAGGTCCCCCATCTGTCCAAACATTGTAAGAAACATTTTGAAACTGACAGAAATTTTTTTTTCTTTTTTTCCTTTCAAAATATCATTTTAATGGCACAGAATTAATTTTTACACAAGTAACCTATATGAAAGAACTAGCTGCTCCGGCTCGCTTTGCTCGCCTACGCACCCAGCTGGGGGGCTCCGCCCCCCAGACCCCCCGTAGGCCTGGCTTCGCTCGGCCAACCGCTTAATCAGACATAAGGCCTCGCTCCGCTCGGCCGAGCGCTTATTCGGACAGGGGGGCCTCGCTTCGCTCGGCCGGGGGGGTGTGTTCAAACCCCTACTCAGACATAAGGCCTCGCTTCGCTCGGCCGACCGCTTAATCAGACATAAGGCCTCGCTCCGCTCGGCCGAGCGCTTATTCGGACAGGGGGGGCGACCCCCCCCCCCCTAAGAACACTTAAACGGTCGCCCGAGAGTATAGAAAAAATCGGTGTATTTTTACGACTTACCGTTTAGTCAGAGCCCTGAGGGGCTCCTCCCATTGGCACTTTCCAGCGTGTCGTCTGTAAGGTGCCGAGCCGACCCCGGGGTGGAGCCCTTCATACCCACGCGCGCCCGTCCCGTGAGCCGCCACCCGCTTTTGCGTCCGTACAACTTCAAATCCTATAAAATAAATTCGCCGTGTACATTCGCTCAATTTCGGAATGAGTTTGTTCAGTATCTCCTATTAAAATTCGGATCTCTAGGTAGGCTACGGACGAAAAAGAATGAGATTTTTTTTTAAATAAGCCTGGGTAATCATCTAAGGCACAACCCGGGTGATCCCTGAAAATTTCATCAAAATCGAATCAATAGTGGCTGAAATCCCCACTCCTTCTTTTCTTTAGTTGAAGGAGGGGAAAACGGAAAAAATCCTTGATCTACCTATCTTCAACGGTTTTATAGAAGTACTGCGCTCCCCCCCCCCCCCCCCCCGAACATCCCATCTCTCTATCTCTAATGGTTGAGGATACATGGGATACACAGTTTCATTGTGTATAGGTAATGATTGTATATAGGTAATCCATACAGTTGGGACAGCTCGAAACGGCTTTTCATTGTATAAAGGTATTTCGGACGTAGAATTAAACGTAGAATCGGAATCCGCGATAAAAAAAAAAAAATATGTAGGTAGGTAGTAAATTTGAATGTGTAGGTAGGTAGGAAAAAGAATGAGATTTTTTGTTAAATAAGCCTGGGTAATCATCTAAGGCACAACCCGGGTGATCCCTGAAAATTTCATCAAAATCGAATCAATAGTGGCTGAAATCCCCACTCCTTCTTTTCTTTAGTTGAAGGAGGGGAAAACGGAAAAAATCCTTGAGGGCGCTCAACCTATCTCAGAATGTAGATCATTTTTGAATTTCTCGAGATTTTCAAGAATATATATTAATTTTTTAATTTTTTTTAAATTCAAATTAATACAATTTTTCGATACTTTTCTCGATAATCGATTCAATTTAAATCGATTCATTTAATTTACATCAATTTCCATCTGGGAGACCTTGCGCATAAACCTTGGGAGCGCCCCTTAAAGGCTGATGTCCCACCCGCTCAGAGTGAAGAGTATGGCGGGGGGGATAGAGGGATTCACCCGTCGCGACGGGTCGGTGACGCCTGCCCAATTTTTTCAAAACTCAACTCGCTCTCAAAAGTCGCTCATCGTCGGAATGAATTTGGTCGATATCTCCTATTAAAATTCGGATCTCTAGGTAGGCTACGGACGAAACGCGGACAAAATCCGTCTATTAACGGCGGAATAAATCGAAAAAATTAATTGAGCGAATTCGCGCAAGCCAAAAAATTCGCGCAACCGGTATTTCGGACGTAGAATTAAACGTAGAATCGGAATCCGCGATAAAAAATGGGGGTTATAGGGGAGCGAAAAACACGTTTCGCGCAAATTCGCGGGTTTGCGCGCGTCGCGCGGAATTTTAATATAGCCTATGTTGGGGGCAATCGCAGCCGAGACCGTTAGGAAAAATCCCCGTGGAAATCCGTCCAGCCGTTTAGGCGCCTATAACACACGACAGACACACACACACACACACAGACAGAAACCTCAACATATAGAAGTATCATCATCATCATACAATAATATAAAATTGTGTTGGTCGACGGTAGACGGCCGTGTGGTTTGTTGGTACGGGATAACGCGTTCCCGAATGAGTTTTTTCACTTTCCGCTCGCTGGCCGTTTAGGGGGTCGAAAAAATTACGAAAAAATACGAGCCGTATAGATCAGACCTGGAGGTAGACGTCGGTCAAATCGAAAATCCGAAATTCGCCCGGGAAATTCGTCGAAAATTCGTCGAAAAATCGTCTTTCTCCCGTTAGTCCTACGTTTTCCACTTTCAACTCGCGCCAAAGCCCGTTTAAGGGGTCGAAAAAATTACGAAAAAATACGAGCCGTATAGATCAGACCTGGAGGAAGACGTCGGTAAAATCGTAATTCGGAAATTCGCCCGGGAAATTCGCCGGAAATTCGTCGAAAAATCGTCTTTCTCGCGTTTGTCCCACGTTTTTTCGGGTTCAAAAATACCCAGTAAGGAGCCATTTTTTGGGTATGGTATCCGCGAACCAAATGCGCTCCAAAATATGGCCAATCCGATTCCGAAGTCGGATTTCAAAAAAACCGAGGGGGAGGGGGCGATTTCACGGTGAGAAGACAATTGGATCGTTTTAATTCGCGCTGGGCCAGGGAAAATTCGTCGAAAAATCGTCTTTCTCCCGTTTGTCCTACGTTTTCCACTTTCAACTCGCGCCAAAGCCCGTTTAAGGGGTCGAAAAAATTACGAAAAAATACCAGCCGTATAGATCAGACCTGGAGGAAGACGTCGGTCAAATCGTAATTCGGAAATTCGCCCGGGAAATTTCTCGCGTTTGTCCCACGTAAGGAGCCATTTTTTGGGTATGGTATCCGCGAGCCAAATGCGCGCCAAAATATGGCCAATCCGATTCCGAAGTCGGATTTCAAAAAAACCGAGGGGGAGGGGGCGATTTCACGGTGAGAAGACAATTGGATCGTTTTAATTCGCGCGGGGCCAGGGATCTTAGAAAACGGAGGGTCCAGGGAACTTTGATAGATGGAGAGGCCTTTATTTAAAAAAAGTTGAATTGAATTAAAAATAATAATTTCCTAAACGGTAAGCCCTAAAAATACGCCGATTTTTTCTATCGTCTCTGCTACGAATAGGAGGGGCCGAGCGGAGCGAGGCCTTATGTCTGAGTAGGGGTTTGAACGTGTCCATCGATGCTACGCACCCCACAGGCGGCAATACACCCCACAGGCGGCAATACACCCCACAGGCGGCAATACACCCCACTAGGGGAGCGAGCGAAGCGAGCCAGAGAGACTAGTAGATAATAAACCCTTGTGAACATTTGAAGCGTTTTCGAATCGCGACTCTTTCCGAACCGTCCACTCTACTGTACGTGTAGCTTATTTACGAGGGATACGATTAAATAACTAAATGGATATTCAACCCAAATTAAGAAAAAAAAGTTTATTAAATAAAAACAATTAAATGGCCAAATTTTGGCTCTAGCATTAGGTGCTAAGAAAAAAAAATCAACTTATTAATTTAAAGTTAACATTTGGCTGTGGCTTAAGGTAAACCCACACTTGGCATAAGGTAGGTACTACTCTATATACCTACACCTGTGTATGTAGACAGCACTTCATGTGTCTATTATATATATGCTAGGTATAACTATAATCTATCTAACAGATATGCTAGATGTGACTTCAAAAACAAACATAGGTATATACTTACATCGTTACTTCACTGGTAGACCTACCCAGTAAATATACCTGCAGGTATACATGTATACCTAGTAGGTATTACCTATTTACTACATTGGTATGAATTTAGTCGGGTGGCGGAAACACACGTGTCGCCTAAGGTTAGATGAGGAGGATTTTACGTGCTTTGAAATTATTTTGTTTTGATGTGTGCACAGAACACATTTTGCTGACACATCAATAGCCGGAGTGAAGACTTAGTAAACCTTTGCTGTTTTTGGTTTATTATTCTTGGAATAATATGTACACTAGAAAACATTGTTTTCGCGACGGGGGTCGACGACTCCGATCGGCCTCAAAATTTGAGATTATCCATTTCAAGAGGTCTAGATTCCAAAACCGAAATGCATATAACAGAATGGGGCTGCAAAGTCGCCTGCCCATTCATCCATTATAGGTAATTGCGCTGAGTCACGTGACCTTTCCCAGCCGCCCTCCCATCCCCCGACCTCATTCATTTGCGTGGTGAGGTTCTGAAAGGCTGTTAGCTCCAAATTCTGACGTCATTACCCAGCCGAATGGAACTGTTATAAAAAATTTAAAATTTAACTAGGTACTTTGGGAAAGCTGCAATTTTAGTTCGTTGTAGAGTCTAGTGCGTGTAAGCTTTGTAACGCTGCGTTACTGCGGCAGTCTGCCATCGATATTCCGGGGCTTTCCATTGGCAGACTGAATTTAAATAGTAAAAAACGCTTGCATACGAGTCTGCAACACATTGGGACATTTTATGTCTTTAGTAGTTCAACACTACAACAATCATCAACACTTACAGCTAAGGAAAAACTAAACAAGTTCCATTTCCCTAGAAACGGCTTGAGACAATTTTCGTCAACAGTTTTCGTGACGATTTTTGTTTGTTTATGTGCCAAAGCAGACATAAAATGTCAAAACTGAATTTTCCTACTTATGAGGTAAATATAATTCAGGCGATTCTCATAACCATAAATCTCCCTTATGGGGAGACCTTTTAGATCATGTCTATGTCATGACAACAAAAAAACGCCTATAATAGGCGTTGGTAGACTACTGGTGGACTTCTGTTGGTAGTAATAATTACTACCAACAGAAGTAGTACCCAGGTAGTAACCAATAAAAATTGTTGCATGTTTTCCGTGATTACCCAAATTTTTCCTGACCCCCTCGCCTTAGACATAAGACAATGTCTTGTCAAAATGAACTAGTTACCAACTTGCATCAACAGTCGACACAATGGGAAGCTATTCTTTTCTCTCCTCTCGCTCACTTTAACCCTCTCTCTCACACTATCTTTGGGGGTTCTCTGAACCAGAGAACCCCTGGACGAACCGCCACTGGTCTGCTCCCCTCAACCAGTTTCTGCTTTTTCAAAAAACCTTCCGTTCCCTCTGAACCTGTTTGTACTGACCAAAAACCAGTATCTGCTCCCCCTAAACCAGTTTCTGCCCCTTCAAAAAGTTCTGCTACCTCTGGACCGATTTCTACTTCCCAAAAACTAGTGTCTGCTCCCATCAACCAATTTCAGCTTCTTCAAAAAGTGTCTGCTCCCTCTAAAACGGCCTCTGCTTCCCGAAAACTAGTGCCTGCTCCCATAAACCAGTTCCCGCTTCTTCAAAAAGTGTCTATTCCTTCTAAACGGGTCTCCGCTTCCCAGAAAACTAGTGTCTGCTCTCTGAAAACCGGTTTTTGCTTCTTCAAACATTCATCTCAAACCTGTTTCATCACAACCACAGACTACGTCAACCTCAAACAGGTTTTAACCTCCTTTTAATCGGGTTTCAACCGCCCTACACTCCCACAAACTGGTTTACACCCTCGTGACAACTAGTTTTGAACTGGCCCTACACACCTGCACATCACACCACCTGCCAAGGGAGCTTCTTTGGGGCTACTGACGAGGTTTTTCTCGAGTGGGATCGACTCTCGTGCCGTTTTCGAAGCGCTTCAAAGAAACGAAATTTGCACTGTTTTTGTTCCCCAGTCGAAATAGATGGTTCCAAAAAGTGCTCAAGATCACGGGGCACCGATAATTCAATCTTATTACTCCTTTCAAAACCATTTGTGTTTTACGACGGTTGTTATCGTACGAGGAAATCAAGCCCAAAACGAAAAAAAAAAAAAAAAACTCACAGGTTCACATTGCTATTAATGGCGCGGAAGGCGGGCTATTTACGAACTCATCATCGATAGTCGTAACATTTCACTATCTTTAAATTGTAAATGGGAATCGAGTGAGACAAAACATTCGTTTCTAGGAGGGGGAGCGGTTTAAAAGGGGAAACAGCAAAGAAAGTGTAAAAGTGAATGTTTTTGACCTTTTCATTGGCTGGCAGATGGTACATTGACGCCGAAAATATTCTTGGGGAGTGATATCGAATGAACAATTGAATATCAAGTGACTCTTGATGCTATTTTTTTTTTCGATCAGTCAAATTGACATTGTCAAGAGATTTCTTTTTGGGTTTGGATTTCGGAGTTAATTGGTACGTTGTCATTGTTAAAAAGAGTAGGTGAGGGTTTTTTTTTTTTAAATTGCATTGTTCGGTTCTTAGAAGGAGAAGAAAACTATACGAAACACCCACAAGTATTTTCGGGTTCGGCGGAAGATGGAAAACCCCTTCGAGAAGTTACGACTTCAACCTCTGCCCGGAATGGAATAAATAAACGTGGGACCCCGTTGACGATTTATGAGTGGCAATTATGCGAAAGCCCAGAACCTCCTGGTTTGAAAAGACCCTCGACACTCTTTTGTCGCAAAAACGGAGAAACGGAGAATGCGAACGGGGGGGGGGGGGGGCTTCAGGGTTATTACTGAATGAGAAAACAGCAGAGTGCGAACGGTGGGAGGCATAAGAGTTATTCTAGAGAGCGGCAACATTGGAACGGCAGTCAGTAATAAATTTTCCATTTTCGTTTGAAAAACGATTAGTTTCAGGCGGTTTTCAATTTTTTGGGTAAAACGCGGAAGAAAAACGGAATAGCAAATCAAAAACGCTGCAAATTTTATACAAGGGTTTATTTATTATTCTTTGGTGTAAATTATATCAAAATTCTATATCAATATAAAAACGCTGCAAATTTTACACAAGGGTTTATTATTCTTAGATATAAGTTACGTGTGCAGAAATTTAATTCTGTCAATGAAAAAAATTTAAAAAAAATTTTTTTGGTAGGTATTTTTATATTTCAAAAAAAAGTTTTTTGGATTTTTTGTTTCAAAAAATGTTTTTTCAAAAATTCTTTACTTTGTACTCGAAAAATGTTTAACCTCCTGGGATCCTTCAAAAATCCCATTTTTAGCCCCATGAAAGCCCTGTAGATCGCCACAGTGAAATCGGATCGTTCCGAGACGCCAAAAAATGGATTCTACGTCCAAAAATACCTCCAAAACGACACCTAACTCGATCCCATAGCCAAAAGCCTTCAAAACACCCCTCCCGTAGCCCCATTTTAGCCCCATAGCGCCCCACGGGTTTGGGCGATCGGAATGAAAACCTTGCGGGCACAACTAGATGGTAAACCAAGTATTTTGTCAAAATTTCAGATTTTTAAAAAAACTCCTACTGCCCAAAACGGCCCGGACGGCGGACGGACATTTCGGATTTAGAATTTAGACCTCTTGAAACGGATAATGTCAAATTTTGAGGCCGATCCGAGTCGTCGACCCCCGTCGCGGAAACATAGGTGTACATGGGTCATTTCAAAATTTCGGTAAAATTTATGTCACTGGAGCTTATTGGTAACAAATTTCGCTTAAATGCGTACAGACAATTTTTTTTTAATGATTGGTATCTGGAAGCATTGTTATCATTCGTCATCCAGTAAAAATCGTGTTGTATTGCCCTGGAAAAAAAAGGTAAATTGCTGAATTCTCACTTCCTAGTGTTGTCACAAGGTAGAGGTACTGAACTTCAGCTGAGCTTGAAGTATATCAAATGAATTTTTCGAGCGACCAAACTTGAGCAATTCTGAAGGATCTGAAGTCTAAATTCGATATTCACCAGGAATTCGAAAATTTCATAAATCTAAGTCCCATAAAAAGTTGATTTTAAGAATGTCACTAGGGTTTAACCTCACTTCCTAGTCTATTTTGAAAGTGGCCGCCAAACAATGGGAAAAGGGAGTTTCCGTGTTGCTCTGAACTCATTGCCAACACTGATCCCAGATAGAAGAGATGGTGTGGTTGTGGAGGTTCCAGATCATTCTTCAGTTAGTTGTTTAAATGTGAGAACCTCGGAAAGCTGCTCTCTATTTTTATTCGTTCTCACTACCTAGCCACATGCATTCTACTACTGGTAAGTCTATTTTAATCATGGATTGTACCCTAGATGTAGTGAGGTTGGAAGTTTTGATGAATGTTTTGAATCCACTCGATTTCACTGTCGTCATCATGTTTGTTTACCATGAAAGGGCAAAACCTCACTCTCTAGCACCTCACTTCCTAGATTTTTCGAAAAGTTAGGTATTCTAGAGAGTGAGATTAAAATCTAGGATGTGAGATTTCGAATGTTTTTGGGTTTTAAAACCCCCATTCCAGTTGCAACTTCCTTATTTTAAATGCAGCTAAGCTACCTCTTAGCCCAGTAGGTATTGAGGATTCTGTGGGTACTGAGTTTGCTTAATTTATTTCAGAAACATGAAACCATGAAAAAAAAAAAAAAAAAAAAAACGGCCGAGCTGAAAGCTTACAAGAAAGAAGCGGCTAAAAGGAGATGAGAGAGGATTAATAACGACCCCGTACCACATGCAACACATTGGGACATTTTAGGTCTTTAGTCCCCCCCCCCTCCACATTTCATACCCTCCCCTTTCCCTCTTCTGTACTCCACTCTATCTACAAATTACAATTTAGTGTAAAGCATAGAAATTAAGAGCCACTCAGCTGATCCAGCCCCCTGGCATTGTCAAGCAAATGTCTTAAAGAGGCTAAATACGAAATTACAGCTTTCTAGAGTGTAAAGCATAGAAATTAGCTTCAAGAGCCACTCAGCTGATCAGGACCCTGGGCATCGTCAAGTGAATGTCTTAAAGAGGCTACATACGAAATTACAGCTTTCTAGAGTGTAAAGCATAGAAATTAGCTTCAAGAGCCACTCAGCTGATCCGACCCTGGGCATCTTCAAGTAAATTTCCTAAAGAGGTTGCATAAGAAATTCCTAGAGTGTGCATAGAAATGACCTATTAAAATGATTTACCCACCGCTTCACAAATCAAATCGTTCTCGCAATATTCGGATCACCTCCTATGAATCAAATCATCGATACACCAGCTACATTTCCCTAGCAACTCCGTGAGCAATTTTTCGTGACGTTTTTTAGGTTGCCATAGCAAAGGCATAACGACGCTCAAGTGAACATTGAAGCTACACATGCACAGCTGACTGCATATCAACTGGAGTTGGAACGGTTTCGGGTAGGGAGGACCTTGTGAGGGGGGGGGGGGGGGGATGGTTGTGTTCTCAAGGTGGATCAGACATGTCTGACTCCAAAATGTCAAAAATCTAAAAGCCGAAATTGTCTCGCCTGAGTTGGAAGATTTTGACGGAGTGGTTGGGTGAGGATGAGTGGACGACAGAGGGACCGCCGATCTCTTCCAATGCGTCATATTCTTCCCAAATTATCATAATATGATATTATTAAATTAAACTCGCCATCTAAATTCGCTCATCGTCGGAAGTCGGTTTTTTGGGATTACGTTTTAAAATTCGGATCTCTCTAAGGAACCAGCCTGATTATTTCTCACTTCCTAGACTCTTACCTCACTACCTAGATAGTTGATTTTATTCAAAACGGTGTATCCATGCTCACGTAAATGATTATGTGTGCTCACTTAGGAAACATACTAAGAGACCCTTGCATTATGCTATAACGTAGAAAAAAAATTTTTCGTGATGCATTTTTTTTCCAGAAAAATGAAAGCCCAAATGTTACCGAAATTTTGAAATGACCCACCTATTATTCCAAGAATAATAAACTAAAATTTGAATTACAATTTTTTTTTTTCATGACTGTTTTTGGACGGTGTTGAGACCTAAAAAAAAACGCTGCAAATTTTACACAAGGGTTTATTATTCTTTGATATACATTACTTGTGCAGAAATTTAATTCTGTCAATAGAAAATTTAAAAAAATTTTTTTTTTTTGGATTTTTATCTCAAAAAATTTTTTTTTGGATTTTTTGTTCAAAAATGTGTTTTTTTCAAAAATTCCGTATTTTTTACTCGAAAAATATTTAACATCCTGGGATCCTTCTAAAATCCCATTTTTAGCCCCATGAGAGCCCTATAGATCGTCACAGTGAAATCGGATCGTTCCGGAACCCCAAAAAATGGATTCTACGTCCAAAAATACTTCGAAAACGACACCTAACTCGATCCCATAGCTAAAAGCCTTCAAAAAAAACCCTCCCGTAGCCCCATTATAGCCCCATAGAGCCCCACGGGTTTGGGCGATCGGACTGAAAACCTTGCGGGCACAACTAGATGGTAAACCAAGTATTTTGTCGAAATTTCAGGTTTTAAAAAAAATTCCTACTGCCCAAAACGGCCTGGACGGCGGACGGCGTACGGCGGAGGACATTTCGGATTTAGAATGTAGACCACTTGAAACGGATAATGTCAAATTTTGAGCCCGATCGGAGTCGTCGACCCCCGTCGCGAAAACATAGGTGTATTATTCCAAGAATAATAAACCAAAATACGCGTCCAAGATTACTCGGAAAACGACACCTCGTTTGACTTTCTGGCATCCTTCAAAAGCCAGATTTGTAGCCCCATGAAAGGCTCCGTAGATCCTCTCGGTGAAACCCGATGGATCTCGAACCCCAAAAAAATGGATTCTACTTTCAAAAATATTTCGAAAATGACACCCCACTCGATATCATTGTTCAATTACACGGTTTACCACCCATTTGTGCCCGCAAGGTTTTCAGCCCCTTCGCCCAAACCCGTGGGGCGCTATGGGGCGGAAACGGGAGGAGTTTTTGCAGCTGAATTCCTTCCTGTTCACCCTAGAAAGCCTAAATTGGGAAGGGCGCGTCTCCCTGTGACAGAACGAGACGAATGACTTGACGGGCTCCAACCAGATCATCTGAGTTATTTTTAGAAATAATTTTTATTGACAAAATTAATTTTTTTTGTGTGTCAAAGAATAATAAAATTTATTTAGAATGATAAGATTTAATCTGTGTAAAATTTGCAGCTTTTTAAAAATTTTCATTTTTTCAAATTTATTTTGTAACGTCAAACGGGACGAGTTATTGGTAACAAATACCGATAACTGTAGTATATTTTACCAATAAATATAGTAAATTTTAATATACTTTACTAAGACATTAGGCACTGAAACCAGGACCCCCCCAACCTGGGTGCGCCACTGGAACCAGGAGGTTCGTTAAAATGATAATTCGGTTCGTGCAAGTGAAGGTTGGGGTATTAGCGAAACTGTGAGGGTCGTACCGAACGTAGAGTTCATTTATGAGGATCCCAGGTGTGAATTTCCAGCAATTTTCGTTGCCAATTTAATTTAATAAATTAAATTGACTGTAAAAAATAGTACATAATATGTAGTATATTATACTCTTGCAAGGATTAATCCTTGATTTATCGCGATATATATATTTATCGACCCTTTGTGATATATCGCGATCATCACAAAATTCCTTTTCATAACACGTTTTATTTGAAAAACGGTGCGCCTTCTTGTGGGCACTTTGAGGTGAGAATCCGTCAAGAAGTGCTGTCGGGCTCGGAAGGTGCTGAGTGACTCCAGAAGCAGCTTTTCGCTCTCAGACTTCCATTTTCCTCCCCCATTCGTTTTCCTCGAGATTACACGTTCTTCGCTTCTAGGGATTTCCCCCTCGTCTCAAAACGTCAAATTCCCCCGTCATAATTTCAAGTTCAGAGATCCTTCTCAAGCGGGGGTTTTTACCGTCGAGTTTCTTTTTCAATGCGTCACTTCTGATAGGGTTAAATACAGATATATTATTCGCCACTATCGTCAATAACGGCAGGCCCCTTTTCCACCTTCACAATCAACCCTCAAAGATACCATCCGCTTTTCCATTACTCCGACCTGAAGAGGAGAAACACTCACTCGAAAAGGGAAACGTCGGTAGACGGTGAATAGCTAGTGAATTAGCTGAATGTGAATAGCAGAGCTATGAAAGGTGCGTTTAATGGGGCGGCAGTGGTGGAAGGAAAAGGGACAGAATGGAGTCTGCCTGTTTATTATGTCCCATTGTTGGGACATAATGGTTGGAAGGTCCGCGAAAACGCGGTCCGTTTTGAATATTTACCCTAATTAACGTGCCTTGAGGGGGGAAACAATGAGAAACGTCAAGTGAGGAGGTTACGAGGAAGAATAATTTCAACTGGTGAGGTTATTATGACAGAACTAGTCTCTCCGGCTTGCTTCGCTCGCTCCCCAGTGGATGAGTAGCATCGATGGACACGTTGGAACCCCAACATCAAGGAAAACTCCCTCCCCTTAAAAAAAATTCCAAAATTCACACTCGTGGGACACTTTCGGGACACTATCTGAACTTATTAAGGTCCCGCGTGTTATTATATGGAACACAGTCGGGACATGTCGAAACGGAGTTTTCACCCGCCTGCAGACCCCGCGCGTATTGAAACGATCCAATTATTGTCTTCTCACCGTGAACTCGCCCCCACCCCCTCGGTTTTTTTGAAATCCGACTTCGGAATCGGATTCGCCATAGATTGAAGCGCATTTGGCTCGCGGATACAATACCCAAAAAACGGCTCCTTACTGGGTATTTTTGAACCTGAAAAAACCTGGGACAATCGCGAGACGATTTATTTCGACGAATTTCCCGGGCGAATTTCCGATTTACGATTTGATCGACGTCTTCCTCCAGGTCTGATCTACGGCTCGTATTTTTCCGTAATTTTTTCGACCCCCTAAACGGCCTTTGGCGCGAGTGGAAAGTGAAAAAACTCACTCGGGAACACGTTATTCCGTACCACCCCACGATTTAATATTATTGTATGATGATATGGCATGATGATTGTATGATGATAATATCATCATATTATGATGACCAGAGAGCCTGCCTCCAACAAAAAATAAAAATAAATAAATAAATTTAAAAAAATAAATAAAAAAGCGCTGCGAATTTTACACAAAGGTTTATCATTCTTTTATATATATATATATCAACCTATAGGTTACTTGTGCGCAAAATCAATTAATTTTCACAATATAAATACTGTGTCAATAAAAACGTCTCCCGGGATCCTTCAAAAGCCCCATGAAAGCCCCACGGATCCTCACCGTGAAGTCGGATCATTCAGGTAGGGGAGTGGGGGGCACATTTGACAATGGCTGTTTTTCTCTCACGGTTTGAATTTTACCGCGATTTCGTGTTTTTGTATTGTGAGGAAGAAGAAGAAGAACCATTCCAGGTTGAAAGCGAGCAGGTTCTAAATCATCCAGTCGGCTCTGGGCGATTTGAGTGCTTCGGCCCTTCAAAAGTCTGCGAAGCAGCGGAAACCTTGTGTTCATTTTCGGCAGCCAACAAATTTTTGTTGTCCGAATTTAACATTTCCACTCGCATTTTGCGTTTCATAGCCTACTGAACAAATTTGGTTCCGTGTCTGTCGGTCTGTGGGTCTGTCCGCATTTCCTTGTTACAGCCATAATTTCCACAATTTTTTATGAATTTAGCTCAAATTTTGAGGGATTATGCGGATAAGGCTCCTTGAGGTCCCATACGAATTTCATCACAATAGAATCAGCGGTACGCTCAGCGCATGCGCGAACGTTATTTCCTTGCCACAGCCATAACTCCTACAATTTTGATCGGATTTCAATCAAATTTTCAGGAATTGTGTGGGTATAGCCCTAGATGGTCCCCTATCAGTTTCATCACTATTGCATCAGTGGTACTCCCTGCGCATGCGCGAACGTAATTTTCTTGTTACAGTGACAACTACGTTCATTTTGAACTTGGCACGAGGAAGCTCATGTGCCATTGCCTTGGCAGTCTATTTTCTTTTCGTTTTTCGTCGATTACCGAGTGGATTCAGCATTTTCTCACATGTAGCTCATCCAGTTTGTCAGTCGTATACGTCTCCTTGCATGTGTTTTCCTTGGATTTTTCAAAACAATTTATCTTTGAGGTTTATCTATGGGATTTTCTTTGATGGCTACCCTCGGGGCAGTTTTGACAGTTTTAATATTTTTATATACCTATGAAGTTTGTAAGCTTTAAGTGGTCGTAGGATTTCGAATTCCTACTCGACCTGACGTTTTTCAATAAACATCGTTGTTTTGATCATTATTTTTTGTTACTTATATTCCAACATCCAGAAAACTTGGTGTTCCTTCCAGAAAGAAGAGTGGGTGGGGTAGTGGTGATTTTTACTGGCCGTAGGGTCTACAGTTGTTGTGCCTGACTCAAAATTATTACCAGATGATGATTTGCTGGACGTTCCGTGGGGTTTTTGGATAGATTAGTATAGAATTAAGGTACTTTCTATGAACTGTCAAAAGTGCCCCTTGCCCATGTCAATTGTGCCCCAACGGTTATTGTGCCCCAACAAATATTGTCACTTCCTAAGCATTTTGAAAAATTATAAAGAAAAATACTTTGGCGAACAGATTAAAAAAGGAACTAAATTTAGGTATGTGGGTAGCAAAAGTACTTTAAGTTAACGATAGGAGAAAGAAATTAAAGACATCTCGTTTTTTTAACCTTGCAGGATGGAAAATGCGAAAAAGGGTCAAATGTGCCCCCCACTCCCATACCCCCAGAAATGGACTCTACGTCCAATAATACTTCGAAAACGACGCCTAACTAGACCCCATAGCCAAAAGCCTTCAAAAAACCCTCCCGTAGCCCCATTTTAGCCCCATAGCGCCCCACGGGTTTGGGCGAACGGGATGAGAACCTTGCGGGCATAACTGGGTCGTAAACCGTGTAATTGAGCAATGATATCGAGTGGGGTGTCATTTTCGAAGTATTTTTGGAAGTAGAATCCATGTTCCCTGCTTCCCAGAACCATTGGGTTTTACCGAGAGGTTCGAACTTCTTCATCCACTATAATGTTGCCCAACATGGTCGGGGGATCTCGGGCAGTGTACTGGCACGTTGGTCAGAAGGGATGATAATATCAACCAAAAAAAGCAGTTTGGTCCTTTGGGCTCTCAGGTGTCGATATGTTGGCAGTGGCAGTGAATATGAGAGCAGCATGTGGATATGAGTCAGGCCCAATTTCAAGAGACAAGGCTAATGCAGAAAAAATGAAGAGCTGGCTCACTGTCCACCCTCCATTTCCAATCAATGAAAAGTTATTTTCCATAAGCAGTGGAATGTTTGGAGACACAAATATCCTGGCACATGAGCTAGGATCTGAAGCAGTCACAGTTTGTAGCATCTCGTTTTCCCCAGCATTAATTATGTCATTGGCACTAAGTGCCAATGACATACGCGCAAGTCTTGCGAGTATTTTTTCCATTTGTCCATTTGAGCGTGTTCTTGAGGGGTGAACTCCATTTCATCCAGTATAATGTTGCCCAACACAAGATTTGTCAAAACGTGGGCTCGGACTGCCCTCGAGTAAGCGTCTCCTGTAAGCGAGGGGGGGGGGGGGGGGGGGGGGTGTATGAACGTTTGTACCCCCCTCTCACACGTGATACCTGACACGTACCTGAACTAATTACCACTAACACGTTGTTATAATAGTTTAAACGAGGGCCGAAACATTTCGCATTGAATGAGAGTCATTCATTGCAACTTCTCCCTAAACACTATTTTGACTTATTTTGGTTTTTGGTCATTTTTGGGCAAACTATCATACCTACGGGCATCACTCTGGTCTTAAAATAAAGGTAATCATATTTACTACAACTTTCTTTTCGATGTGTTTTTTTGTAGGATTAGTACAATAAATCGCTCCGAAATAGATCAAAAGTTAAAATTTTCACTTTTTGGGAAAAATAGCTCGTTTTCTAGGGGCTGTATCTGGGGAACTATTAAAGCTACAGAGCTCCAGTACCACTCAAATTGTAGGAAATTTTATGTACTTTAAAAGCGATCTGGGTACAAATCTTCGTCAGAAGCTTTCTTCGGTGCTTTTTGGGCGAAAAACTGAAAATGGTGCAAAAAGTTCGTGGTTTTTCGGCAGTATCTCCTGATGCCGAACTTTAGGAGGGTTGCAAATCTAGATTTATACTATCTAGGTGAGCCGTAACAACATATAAAAAAAAATTAAGTTTACCACAATTTATGTAAAATAGCCCCATTTTACGTGGCCTACCCAGTTTACCAGACTGGCTGTGTATCAAACAGGTGAAGGGGACTCTTGGGGCCCGATTTACATGCATCATCAGAAGATTTGGCCCAGTTTACAATCGCCCTTCTGGCGTTTTCCTATTATTTTTCCTTCTTTTTTTTTCAACATCTTTTTTCTCTGCGGAAATCGGCTATAACTCTGAAGGTGGGTATTTCTTTCGCCCCTTCTCCCCATGAAAAAAAGTCCTCACGTCTCAATATACCGGAAAGATATTGGTTTTCCCCCTTCGTAAACTATTTAATCCCAACGGAACTTCTCCGTAGGATATCCTTGTTCCTCCCGGAAGGAAGTGCGATAAACATGTTTCCCCGCCGACTGGATGCCGGAATGTGTCTTAGTGGGTAGCAATGTTCTCAGAATCTGACGGTTTGATTCCCGAGTCGGGACAACCTGTTTTCGTATTTCTGCTGGGTGATGGTGTGGTTCATGCTTGAGTTCACAGTGTTGACAGATTGAGGAGCGTTGTAACAAAACTCAACTTTTCAAATTCCCAAACATTTTCAGGAAAGGCAAAAAACCTAAGTTGTCTTCTGTTTAGGTCGCCCCACCATTAGGTGGGGCGATTTTCAAGTGTGGATAGACGTTGAGATTGGTGTTGACGTTTACATTGTTTTGGATGCTGAATCCGATGAACATAATATTATTTACAGTTCGATTGTTCCATGCGTACAGGGTCGTAATATTATCGTAATATTATTAACCCGAAAACCCATGATTTAGTTACGTCTTGGTCCTGGGATGAGATAGAATGTAAGATAGTGGATTATTCTTCTTTGGTATAAATCATAGAAAAAATAATTCTGTATCAATTTGAAAAAGTTTCATTAAAAAAAAAAAAAAAAAAAAAAAAAAAAAAAATAGACGAATGTGAGACCGTTACAAATGGAATATGCGTCCTGAAAACGACACCTCATTCCACTTCTAGGCAACCTTCAAAAGCCGGATTTGTTGCCCCATGCAAGCCCCGTAGATCCTCTTGGTGAAATCCGATGGTTGCGAGACCCAAAAAAAACGTATCCTACGTCCAAAAATACTTCGGCAACGACACCCCGTTCGATATCATCGCCGAAAACCTGCAAATGCCCCTCCCGTAGCCCCATTTTAGACCCATAGCGCCCCACGGGTTTGGGCGTTCGGGCTGAAAACTTTGCGGGCACAACTAGATGGTAAACCGACTATTTTGTCAAAATTTCAGGTTTGGAAAAAAAAAAAACTTCCTACAGCCCAAAAACGGCTCTGAAGGCGAACGGGTATTTGAAATTCAACGGAGGGACATTAAACGGAGAATGTCAAACTTTGAGTCAGATCCAATACCCCCGAATACATTCCAAGAATAATCGCTGTTTCGGGCAGTAGGACTTTTTTTTTTTTTTTTTTTTTTTTAATCTGAAATTTTGACAAAATACGCGGTTTACCATCTAGTTGTGCCCGCAAGGTTTTCAACCCGATCTTCCAAACCCGTGGGGCGCTATGGGGCTACGGGAGGAGTTTTCGCTGGTTTTAGGGTATGATACCGAACGGGGTGTCGTTTTCGGAGTATTTTTGGGAGTCCCAGAACGATTCGATCTCACCGTGAGGATTTATGGGGCTCTTGAAGCCAGGAAGTCGAAAGAGTAACTTTGGACGCTTAGTCCATTAATCGTGTTCCCACATCTGTCCACAAACTTGACAAAAAAAAAAAAATATATATTTTGCATGGATCATGCTTTAGCCGTGATTTAAGACCCAAAAACGGTAGTCGGGAGGGGAGACTAGGGGTGTCACGTTTATATATTACGTAATAATATTAATATTATGAGCATTCTCTCTCATACATTGAGCATTTTCTTTTGTCTTAACGTTAAGCCACTAGTTCGGCCTCCTCACTTGTCCTACCGTTTGGCCACTAGTTTGGCATCCTCACCTGTCGTACGTTAGGCCACTAGTTCGGCGTCCTCACTTGTCCTACCGTCAAGCCATTAATTTGGCGTACTCACTTCTGTTACCTTCAGGCCACTAGTTCGGCATCCTCCCTTGTTTTACCGTCAGGCCACTAGTTCGGGGTCCTCACTTGTCTTCCCATTAGGCCACCTAGCTTTCGGCCAACAGGTGCCATCTTCAGGGTATCTAGTAATGAGAGACCATTGTATAAGCGATAGTAATGACTAGAGTATTAGGGTAATATAGTTATGCAAGCTTACTTTTTAAATTTATAGTTGGTAACATAATATGTAAAATATTATCTGCGCCATACACTCTTCCGACGGCTGCCGCCGGCTGCCGGGTCCTTTGTTGCACATGCGTTATCGTGGGGTGGTCTGGTGGAATGTAAAATAAATAGGTGAGGGCGGTTATGGGGTGAATTTAAATTATAAGGGAAATGTGGCCATGTGGGGTTTGTTTACCTTTCTTGAAGTGTTTGATTTTTTCTAAGAGTGGGTCCTGCAATTACGGTCACTATTTGCGGAAGGTGGTAGTGGACGCCGGAGGAACGGGGGAGGCAGAGATAAGTCGAAATTTTTGACAGAAATAAAGTAAATTTGTGGCCGGAAATTTAACGTGGATTTTGAGCAATGGCGTGACTAGAAGTGAGGTTTGTTTCGGGTTATTCTTCGGGGTATTAAATATTGTTGTGTCCGGCTGCCGGCCACGGTGGACGTCCGGTAAAGTGCAGGCACAGTTACATGGTGGGTAGAAGTACCTGTTTAGTTATTATGTGTAATTTATTTTCTAAGCGTTTTTATTATGTTATGTAGGATGGATTTTAATGGTTATAGAATAATGGGATTCGGCATCCTCACGTGTCTTCTCATTAGGCCACTAGTTCGGCGTCGGACAGTTACTTTTCTAACACTCAAGATGGGTTTCAATCCAAAGGTTAATAAAGTACGTTCCATCTCTCTTGAATTTCAGCCGTATGCTCCAAGCAATAAGCATCCGGGGGTCCAGGGGGCTTGCCCCTTGGCGAGGCCCGAAGAGCCCAGTTTTTGTCTCCTCTTTTTTGTGTATAATTAGTTTGCATTTTTTAATTGATATACATTTTTTTTAAATGAACCAAAGAATTATAAACCCTAGTGTAACATTTGCAGCGTTCTTCATTATTAAAGAGGTTGGTTTTGGCGATTGCGGCCCGTTACATTTTTTCCCCCTCTCCGAACATGAATATTACGTTCCCCGATATTATACAAAGTGAAATGAATGTTCTGAAGCGTACTGAAATTCAATATAGTAACTTGGGACCGCACGCGGGAAAAGTTAACAGCTCCGAAACCGCCAGACGAATAAACGAGATTTTACAGCAAAAGTTTTTCCCAGTGTAGGTATAAAATAGTTTTTTTTTTTTTTTTTTTTCAACGTCGGCGTTAGTTTATTAGTTCTCGTGAATATATATACAAATAGCCACACGGTTGGTTGGTGCAGGAAACATCTCGACACGCTGTTGTCGGGTAATTGACGCGTTGGAATGGAATATTTCATTTTATTGTTCGGTTGATGAACAGCCTGTCGGCAGCGGTAGAAAACTTTTGATAGGCCTCAAAATTGTCCGGACGCCTTCTTCTGACGTCAGTAAAAGGAGCAGTTAAAATTTCCTTTACAACAGCAATAAACATTACCTATTTTGTCAACGGTTTTTGAAGTTGAATTCGCCGATGATGACATCATATAATATAATATATTATATCATATTATGATATTGATATTATCATCATATATTATATGAAATTTAGAATAGGGCTTTCTTCAATTTATTATTAGCACTAGCATTCAATACGTTTTGAGCATAATATATTATTATATATTACTATATTATTTTGGTATGTATATTTCTATCCATTCATATGTAACTGTTGTGTTAATTTTTGTTTTATCTTGCAGGTAAGTGTCTTGCAATGCAGAATTGGTAAGCTGAGGGTACTTTTCCGTTCCCCCCCCCCCCCCACCACTCGATTTCGTGTTCATAAGTTTAAGTGTTTACACTCCTCCCGATGGCTTTAAGGCAACCAAATTCGAGCCCTTTTCCGTTCTAACACCCACCACCCCACCCCCCGAACTCGATTTCGAGCCCCTCCCGATGGCTTTAAGGCACCCAAAGCCAACCAAAATCGAGTGTGGTGGGGATAACGGAAAAGTACCAGGTACCTTTTTTTACACACAAATTAACTACTTTGCTCCAATCATTTCAATCAAAACTACTGATAGAATACTGATAATTACTTAACTGCAATGTTTAACATAACTAGGTATCTAATTTTTTTTAATGAAGGGGAGGGGTGGTGATGCCGTTAGTGCTATCCACCATTAAATAAAAATTTTGTAAGTTTTAAATTCCCACCAGTTGCAAAACTTGAGTTCTGGCGGGAAATCAAAGCCTACTCTATAGTATAGAGTCTATACCTGGGACAGTCCAGTCAATCCGTAGCGAAAATGATAATAAAATAAATAAATAAAAAATAAATGGTTGGAATTTTTTGTCTAATACTATGATTTTTTTTTTCTTTTGGGCGCTGAATCCGAATCTGAAGAGATCCAAAAAGTATCTGTTATGCGGTTTTAGATATTAGCAAAAAACTCAAAAAAGTTTGCATTTTTTAGTTTTTTTGCCTATAGCTCCGAAACTATGCGACGTAAGGCAAAAGTCATTAATATCAAAGTGAAAGAGCATTAAATTTCCTATGAAATTCACTGGTCAAAATTGATTGTAGATTCAACAGTTTAGGAGCTAGCCCGATTTGAAAAAGGGACATTTTTACACGTTTTTCTAAATAATCTAGTTTCCACACTTCAAACAGCTGTACCTTCTAAACGGCCGGTCCTATCGAAAAATGTTAAATAATGAGAGTTGTAGAGCGTTAAATTTCCTATAGGATAGGTACCCAATGTTTGTCGAAAAGTGCCTACCGTACGAATGGCGGACAGAGTAGTAACGTTATACGAAAACGCACCAAAACGTCCGAAAAACCACGTTTTTCAGTACATTTTTGCCTGTAGCTTGGAAACTATTGGTCCGATTCTCCGATTCAAGTGTTTTTTTTTTTCACCTGTAAGCTTATTAAATTTCCTATCAAACCCGATATGTGACGTTTGGATGAAGGTTTCCATTACTTAGGGACCTGCAGGACAAGAAAATGACCGTTCTGAGTAACATTTCGCCTTTTTTTTCGTCGGTTTAGCTCCGAAACGAGTACCTACCTAGTAATAATTATTCCAGAAGAAGCCTGCGTGGCAAAACTCTGCCCTCCATTCGTACGGTAGGCACTTTTCGACAAACTTTGGGTACCTGTCCTATAGGAAATTTAACGCTCTACAACTTTCATTATGTAACATTTTTCAATAGGACCGGCCGTTTTGAAGGTATTCCTGTGTGAAGTGCGATAAAGTCATTTTTCGAAAAACGTGTAAAAAATCCCACTTTCTTCGAACCGCTGTAGCTTTTGAACTATTGGGTCTACGATCAACTGTGACTAGTGAATTTTATAGTAAATTTAATGTTCTTTCGCTGTGATGATAGTGACTTTTGCCGTAGGGCGCGTAGATTCCGAGTTATAAGCAAAAATCCGAAAAAGTGCCAATATTTTTGAGCTTTGTTGGGTCTTGGGTGTCTAGGGTGTTGGGTATAAATGTTGGGTCTCTTCAGATTCGGATTCAGCACCCCCAAAAAAACATAAGACCAAAAAATCCAACTACATATTTCGTCCACGTCTTGATATGAGTGGAAAGTTTTGAGGTTCGGCCACGTAAGACGAGAACGTGCTGACGTTTCAAGAGATATATTATCCTATCGTCAGGACTTAAAAGTGCAGGGACAAGCGCAGCCCACGAGGTGAACAGTCGTTGCCTAACGAATACTACGGCTGTGTGGCTACATTTGGAAATTCATGGCAACGGAGAAGAATTGTCGAGCAAAGCGTCGCGTTTGAAGTTATTTTGGACATAATGTACATTTCCCCGGAGCGTCATAGCTGTTCGGAAAAATTTTATCGCACACTTCATTTGGTGTCGCACATTATTTACGATCATCTGAACCCAATTGGTTACTTATTTCAAAATTACCAAAACCGCTCAAAAGGTTAAATTTACCCTTTCATCTAAAATGTTTCATTTGATCCGAACAGTTTATCATTTTCCTCCAAGTAAAAGATAAAACCGAATTAAGATCGTTCAGATGAAGAGCTCCAGGACGGGCCTAATTAGTTCAAAATCCCCCCAGGCGATCGGGCGAGATTAAAAGAAAGTTATTATTCTCAAAGAGGGAGGAAATTAAAAAAATTTCCTGTTCGTTAGAAGGCAACTTTCAACTGGCGGTGCAAACGATGGAAAATTGTGAGTTGAATGGGGGCGTTCACGGGTTCTGTAAACAATCGAGTGAAAATTTCTTTTTAATTTATTTCACTTTATTTATTCGCATGCTAATTATTAATTAATACGTCAAAATCTTATGGGAGAGTAAAAGACGTTGCAAATTTTACACAGGGTTTTATATAAGCTTACATAATATGTACATATGGTTTTCGGCAATGGGGTCGAGTTAGGTGTCGTTTTCGAAGTATTTTTGGACGTAGGATCCATTTTTGGGGGTTCCGGAACGATCCGATTTCACTATGTGGATCTATGGGGCTTTCATGGGACTACAAAAGGGGGTTATGAAGGATCCCAGGAGGTCAAATATTGTCCGAGTAAAAAATAAAATTTAAAAAAAATGCTGCAAATATTACACAAGGGTTTATTATTCTTTGATATACTTACCGAGGTTTCAATTTAAAAAAAAATTACACTGAAAAAATTTCCGAGCAAATATCAAAGTCATATACCTAATTAAAAAAATCAAGGCCAAATATTTAATATTAAAATTTATTAGGCGTTTAGAATCAAAACCGGACAACTCCACAATTTCAGAAAATGATTTTTTACAAGTTTGAACAAATGCTACTTATGCTCTTAAAAGTGTGGGTTCATAACTGGACTAAAACCATGAGAAATAATATACCGAAATGTTGGGTTAGTTTCAAAAGCGGACAATTCCAAAAAAAAAAAAAAAAAATGTGAAAAAATCATTTTCTGAAATTTTGGAGTTGTCCGGTTTGACTTCCTCGGATCCTTCAAAATCTCATTTGTATCCCCATGAAAACCCTATAGATTGCCACAGTGAAATCGGATCGTTCCGGGACCCCCAAAAACGGATTCTACGTCCAAAAATACTTCGAAAACGACACCCAACTTGATCCAATAGCCAAAAGCCTTCAGAAAAACCCTCCCGTAGCCCCATTTTAGCCCCACAGCGCCCCACGGGTTTGAGCGATCGAGCTGAAAACCTTGCGGGTACAACTAGATGGTAAACCAAGAATTTTGTCTAAATTTCAGATTTAAAAAAAAATCCTACTTACAAAAAAAAAAGAGACGATTTAAGACGAAATAGTCTATTTCCACGATAAAAATATATAAAACTTGTAGACGCGTTTCGGTTGATTAGACCATCATCAGTACAATAAGGAGTATTTTTCCTAATAATTTTGGAGGCAGAATCCGAAAAGACGTAGTCAGCCGAGAACTCGACTATCAGGTCTGTTGAAACTCGAACAGCCTCAAAGGATTCTCACTTACAACTGGCGATACCAGCGACATTTATTTCTTTTAACCAATTTTCTTCCAGTTCCTTCCGACCCCTTTAGCTGGGAGAGGCTTCGCCTTATTGGACGTTATTTGTGGGCCTTCCGGAAGGAGGATTTGTTGTCTAGAAACGAAGTAGTTGGAGCTGTAAACTGAGGAGAGTGGTGGGTGCAAGAAAGGAAGATTGTCCGTGGATTATGGGAACCTGGTTGAATGTTTATGGATTTAGCACTCGTACGTGTGTACCAGAATCGGAATTTAACTTGGGATTCAATTGTGTTCCCAGTCCATGTTCTTGCCATCGTTTGTTTGGGAGGGTTTTCGGATGCTCGCTTAACCTTTGATATCTCGCAAGAAGAAGTGGTTCCTTTTAGTTCATGGACTGCAGTCAATATAATATCCTGAAAAAAAGGGGTCCCGTTTGCAAAAATTGCAATTTTCCGATATTTTGGTGGGTCGTTTGGGACCAATCAGGGACCCAAAATTCAAAAATTCGGTCTGATTAACCCTGTGCTCACTTCAGGGGGCCCTAAAAACCTCGATTTTTTGGGACCTTTTTCAGTTTTTGGGTCATAACTTTTTTCCGATCCAACCTATCGAAAACTGGTCGAAGTAAAAGTTTAAGAGGACAAAATTCTAAACAATGTTCACTACATAAGTTTATTTTTTGATCAAATAGGTACCAAGTTACGTAGGTTCAAAAAGGGGCCAAGTTTCCCAAAATGGCAAAACACCCTTTTAAACTAAGGTGAAGAGCTTCCCCCCTTGCAAAGTAAGTTTGTCATCGCGTCTTGGTGTTTTAGTTTGCAATCCATTTCACACAATATTCAATGGCTGTATGATAAATGAATACAATGTCATAGTATTACTTCAGTACCCCTCCCCCAACTCCTCCTCCCCCCCCCCCCCCCCGCCCAGGCCGTTTTGGGCAGTAGGAATGTTTTTAAAAATCTGAAATTTTAACAAAATACTCGGATTAACATCTAGTTGTGCCCGCAAGGTTTTCAGTCCGATCGCCCAAACCCGTGGGGCGCTATGGGGCTAAAATGGGGCTACAGGAGGGTTTTTTTGAAAGCTTTTTGCTTTGAGATCGAGTTAGGTGTCGTTTTCGAGGTATTTTTGGACGTAGAATCCATTTTTTGGGGTCCCGGAACGATCCGATTTCATTGTGGCGATCTACAGGGCTTTCATGGGGCTTTTTGAAAATATTTTTCGAGTAAAAAATGTTTTTGAAAAAAAAAAAATCCCAAACAATTTTTTTTCCAAAATTGTTCTTATTGACACAGAATTTAATTTTTGCACTAGTAAACTATAATATAGTTTACTAGTGCAATACTATACTACTTTACTATAATATAGTTTATTATTCTTTGATATTATCAACCCTTGTGTATGTTGGTGAACACGAATATGGTCTGTCCCGTCACGCTAGCGTTAGAACAAATCCGAACGACTATTTTCCTTGCGATTTCACCTTTTCTGATCTCGTGAATCTCTCCGAATTCGTGCTTTTAGTTCATTGGCTGACCACCAGAGAGCACTAGGAAGTGCCTTGGAAATTTGTATTACACCGTGGGAGCCCAAAATTCACTGCTATGGCTTCAAATTATGAAGTTCTTTCAGAAAAAAGTATTAGTCGACGATCGGTTCCCGGGCCCATTTTTCTGTATCAAACAATAATAAACCCTTGCGTTAATCTTCGGTCGTTTTTCAAATTGACTGGTTTTTCCATCCATTCATTCGATTCTTTCGCCGTCCCGCAGTTTCTAACTCGGTTCATCGTTTAATTCTAATATCGCTGGTAAGCAAAAAGGTTTATTTGGCTTGAATGAAGCAACAGAGCGTAACGTGATCTAATCTGTTTGAAGTAGGGGCACAAAAGTTACGTTATACCGTCTCCCCGCGTCAGGGGACTCGGACTTCTCGTTTGCCGGAAAAGGGACATGATGAAAAACCTGGGAGTTTATAACGTTCCGCCCAGAAACCGACGATTTTCCGCTCCAGAGAAGAAAACGCGAATAAACACGACGTATCAAATGGGGGAAAATATCCTCGTATAATACACATCAGATGAGGGGGCGAAGCAATATCTTGATGCCTTTCAAGTTCGACAGGTTAGAAGGTCCCTCGACTTTTTTTTCTCCGTCTTTTTTTGTCCGCGAAGTCGTGAAATGAAGCGTGGCGACAGTGCCGTTTACAACGTTTCAATTTCGTTCACCCTCCATGTTTGCACATGTCGAGGGAAGAAATGGCCTTGGGGAAAATCGCTCGTAGATAAAATGAACATATTTCAAGTTGTTGGAAATGGTTTACTTCCATTCTTCGCTTCGCTTGGTTTCTTCAACCGCATCGAGCTTCTTCTGTACATCAATTTGATCAAGTTTATCGAGCTTTACAATTCCACTCACCTTGTCTGTTTTCATGTTGTCGGATTGTCCATCAAATCGAAAAATCGATCGCCTCCTCCAGCTATTATGCGGCCATATAGGACTGTTCAGTATTTCGTAGCTGTACAACCGACAATGTTCATGTTTATAAATTCCGCCGCTAAACGTTTCCTTGTTCGCAGCCATCGCTCAATTTCGAACCCGCGTCGATTTATTCTCTCAGGCACGCACCGAAGTCAGTTGGTTGATGTCGGGGGGAGGGAGGAAAGTAGCTGCTGATGTCAGGAAGTGGGTCTGGGTAGGAGGCGATGTAGGGGGGGGGGGGGGGTCTGACACGCGATTCCCCGACGCCTCCCATCAATATTCCCTCGCCGAGTGTTCGTGAGGCCTTTTGGTTCAGTTCGGATATCCGAGCAGGCCGTCTTCCTCTTTTTGAGCAATTAATCAGCTCCTCTCTTTTTCCGCGCGGGAAGTCGGAATAAATCGGGAAACAGAAGGCGGCCGAAGGGGGTGAAAACCCCGGCCGTTTTGTACGGTAGACGAAGAAGAATAACGCTTCAATCCTTCATGACTATACGATGAAATATTGGTTTTTTAGCCACTTCAGATGATCCCATCGTATGGGATTTCCCGCTAGAGAAGTCTCCCGCTCAAGTTTATCCGATATTTGTCACATTTATACCTTTTGGACGAGTTTGCAGACTTTTTCGTTTGGTTGATAAATACGGGAGGTTGTCTTCCATTACCCCTTCGTTATTCCGGTTGCGATATCTTTTGTGCAGTGGTGGTTTGGTAGGAAAACCTAACGATGTCAAGATGTGTTCGCTCAACATGAATCTGACATTTGTTCCGCTCAGGTACCAAAATTCAAAATTTCAATAATAAAATATGTATCACAATACTTGCTACTTAGTAGCAAGAAACTCAAGGAGATCTAGAAAAGAAAAAGAGAAGCTCCACGACGAAATTATGAAATTATAAGAAGCAGGTTTCGTGGTGGAATCAAACAGTGAATATAGAGCACCAGCATTTCTCATGAGAAAAACGCTGCAAATTTTACACTAGGGCTTATTATTCTTTGATTGACGTTAATTGTGCAAAAATTTAATTCTGTCAATGAAAAAAAGAAAAAAATTTAATTTTTTTCAAAAATTCCTTATTTGAAAAAAATTTGAAAATTGAAATTAAATTCCTTATTTAAAAAATATTTGACATCCAAAAAATGTTTTTTTTTTTTTTTTTAAATTTTTTTTTCTTTCAATAATTCCTTATTTGAAAAATATTTGAAAATTGAAATGAAATTCCTTATTTGAAAAATATTTGGCCTCCTGGGATCCTTCAAAAATCCCATTTGTAGCCCCATGAAAGCCCCATAGATCGCAACAGTGAAAGCGGATCGTTGCGGGACCCCAAAAAATATATTCTACGTCCAAAAATACTTCGAAAACGACACCTAACTCGATCCCATAGCCAAAAGCCTTCATAAAACCCCTCCCGTAGCCCCATTTGATCCCCATAGCGCCCCGCGGGTTTGGGCGATCGGGCTGAAAACCTTGCGGGCACGACTATATGGTATAGGGACCGAGTATTTCGTCAAAATTTCGGACTTTTAAATACATTTCTACTGTTAAAAGCGGCCCGGACGGCGGACAGACATTTTGGTTTTGGAATCTAGGCCTCTCCTCTTGGAATCTAGGCAACGGATAATGTCAAATTTTGAGGCCGATCGGAGTCGTCGACCTCCGTCGGGTAAACATAGGTGTATTATTCCAAGAATAATAAACCAAAAGAACACTGAAGAATGAGACTACTGATTACTACAAAACAGTTAATCAATTAAAAGAGGTTCCAGCGATAGCTCTAACGAATGTGGACAAAGTCACATTTTACCTCATGTTCGGAAGACAGAAGAGAATGCTAGATGGAATCGCAATACAAATGCCACACGACTAATCAACGAAGAAAATTGGTACATTCTAGTTATACCAGACAGTTATACCGGACTTGTTTACCCAGCCAGGATCCTCTCACCCCAGGTACTTGTTTGCCTTAACACCACAAGTGGGGCCGAGTGTTCTAGCGCACTCTACCAGCTAAGCGTGCTGGTGCTGTAGCTCCCTCTTGACTTATGAGGGCAGCTATCACCGCGACCATCCTCGTAACCGACGCCAACTGAGGGGGACGGCAGCGAGGTCTCCAGGATTACTGTGTTAGGAGGGTGGCAGCCCCACGCACTCCACTTTCAGGCAACTCCAGTCGGAGGCCCGAGAAGGACTAGGTGTCACGTCCCCTATGCTGCTTTACATCTCTCCAACACTAGGTGATGGCCCGAACATTACAGGGGTAGGCCTGAGGGAGGTGTGCTGCGTCGTCCAGGAAGTGAAGAGGTTACTACCTTGGCACTATCCTGGAGTCAACCGCAGGACCCACAACCGTCCGTATGGGGACCTGAGGACAGGATAAAAGGGCAAATCCGGGCAGCTCATAAGAAAGGTCCCCCTGGTCACAAATTTTGAACACTTCAGTTGCCAAACGGTGGCCGCCAGGTTGACTTAAACTATACTTGACCAAACAAAATCGTCAATTCCGGCCACCCCACACTGCCTCACCCAGGCGCCTCAACCAGGTGTGAGGTGGCTGAATTGAGGATCTTGTTTTTTTCAAGTATTGTTTTAGTCAACCCGGCGGCCACCTCTGTATCACCTGTTTGCTTGGTAGACGTCCGACCGTGGGGTGGTGCCTAGGAAAGGTCACGTGACTTAGCGAAATTATAATGGCTGCGTGAGCTGGTCTCCATTGCAGCTCGCGCTGTTTTCCCCACTGGTACGAAGATTAGCAACGAGCTAGAGTGTCGCCAAAACACATTTTAAAGAGAAGGGGACTTTTTGTAGGGGAAAAGGAATATTATTCCCATTGAATTGATTGTAATCGTCAAATCCTCTTAAAATGAATAAATAAAAAATTTAAATATTAATGATAAAGCGATCATTGCTCTGAGATAATATCTCAAAGCAATGATCGCTCTATCTTTAATATTTAAATTATATTATAATCGTAGTTTTTTTTAAACACTATGCTGTAAATAACAAAGAAAAATAAGAGGAAGTTCTTTGAGAGGGAATTTTTTTTGCCACAACAAGTGCTCTCCTTATAAGCCAGTTGCCCAACCTGTTCTCGTCCTTCCTTTTCTTCGAAAGATTGTTTTGATCGAGTCGTAATAATAATAATTTTCTAGTCGTTGAATTGTTTATTGTGAGCTTGATTGACAATCTACGACCACGTTTTTCAGAACGTTTTCTTCTCTCCCTCTGATACTATTTCTCCGATCGAAATTTCAATGCACCCACGCAAAAGCTACTTACATTTCCTTTCCGAACTGATATTAGGATTTTCCCGGAGACCTCAGGATTTTGCCTCCCCAAATAGGTATATAAACCAAAATCCTATCTATTATAACAAATTCACTTCGTTTTGAAGGATGACAGTTGATTTTAATGTAACGTGAGTTGTGTGCGCTCTTTGAACAAGACAGCTCTTGGCGTTGTTATCAACATACTTGGCCGATGTTGTCACGAACTGAGCTATCTATCAAGCCGTGAGATATAAGGTTGGGCGATAGCTCTTCCGGGAAAGACTCGTCAGCTCAGTTTGAACGAGTGCAATACCGCAATTGTGAAGACTGAGAATAATGATGAATTTCTAAGGCATTTCGTCACAAAGAAATTTTCATGGAAAAAAATGAGATTTTGGTTTATTATTCCTAGAATAATACACCTGTGTAATCGCGACGGAATTCGAAAATTCTGATCGGCCTCAAAATTTGACATTCTGACACGTCGTGTGAGGTTGCCAGCTCGCCAGATGTAGTCTGGCAGGAGCAGTGGGCCGCGCCACAATCGGGCCCCCCTTCTCCCGCTGGCGGCCCAGCCTTCTCGTCCGAAGACGGGAAAATTCATCATTTAAAATTGACATCTACTGTTCAATTTTTCTCTGAAATTATATTATGTCTTTACGCAGTAAATTTAATGAAATCCTGACAGCCAGGCCACCTTTTCCGACAATTCGTTTGAGGAAGCTGAACTGTCAGGAGAGATTTCGACGTGTGAGTCCGTTGTACAGGACCCCGTTGTCGACAATTCGACTGTGGGATCCGGAAAGCGGCCTAACATAAGATTGGGACCGCTTGCCTGCTTTGGCAACAATTCCGTTAAGGAAGGTGCAGCAGCCTTCCCCATTTATACAGCGAGCAAAGGGCGAACTGGAACCGAGTACGACTTATCGTGTAGGGTTCCAGCATCCCCTCGGTTCCCTTCCGGGAGCTCTGCACCCTCACAACACCTCGACATATCGAGCAAGCCTGATGAGTGCGAGCTTCCTTATACTGTGCTGCATCTTTCTCCTGTGTAGCAGATCACGTCAATGGGCCCGGGAACCGAACGTCGACTAATACTTTTTTCTGAAAGAACTTCATAATATGAAGGCATAGCAGTGAGTTTTGGGCTCCTACAGTGTAATACAAATTTACAGGGCACTGTCGAAAATTTCAACTTTGAATCTGGAGGGAAAAGTGGCGCTACTCTCTCATTGGTTGCTACACGGCCGCCATTTCCGCCGTCACCTCCGGCAGATTTCCTTCGTTCCCTTCTTATGCTAGCGCACTCTGGCGGATTAGTAAAAGTGCCACCGCTGGAAAATTCAAAACGCCAAATATTCACTAGTGATTTCCTCTGCTCAGACAGCTAATTTCTCAGTGCTAACTGTACTGAGTACTTTGTTCATTACTAGTTCAACTATGCTCGGCCGAATTTTTCCATTTCTCTGACCTAGTTCCTTGGCCCATTCGTGTTATGCCCAGGAAGGTGATGTTCCCATACTCCCTTCCTGTTCCTCCAAATATTCAGTTTATCCTAGTTGTGCCCGCAAGGATTTCAGGCTTCAACCCATGGGGATGAAATGGGGGCCACGGGAGGGTTTTTTTTTTTTTTTTTTTTTTTTTTTTAGGTTTTCCGCTATGGGGTCGATTCGTGTCGTTTTCGAAGTATTTTTGGACGTAGAATCCGTTTTTGGGGGTCCCAGAATGATCCGATTTCACTGTGTGGCTCCATGGGGCTGTCATGGTGCTACAAATGGGATTTTTGATGGATCCCAGGAGGTAAGATTAGGTGTCGTTTTCCTAGTAATTTTGGACGCATGATCTTTTATTTTATTTTATTTATTTATTTTTTTTTACCTCATCTGTCTAAATATTGTACAGACTTTTTTTTTCCAAAAAATATTATCTTAATGACACTAATTTTTGCACCAATATCGAAGAATAATAAACCCTTGTATAAAATGTGCAGAGTTTTTCAATCTGAAATTAATCTGACGGTTTGCGGAATTTAGGGATCATCGATTCGGCCCCTAACGGAAATATTCGGCGTGTCAGGCGAAGCCAAGATCAACAACATCGTTAGAATGCCCGGACACGTACACCCCATGTTCTCCAAAGGAATTCGCTTAAGCTTCCGAAGGAAAATCCGGAAGGTGGATTTTTTTCTTATCGCCGATTTCCATGAGACTCGTAGAAACAATAAGGGTCTGAAACCGGATTGCGCCGTCATTTCCGAGGCAATACACGAGCGGATTACGAATCTTATAACAGCAAAAAAAAAAAAGTCGCGCTGTATAAAGAGGGATCGTCGAAACGAAAGCTAATACCCCTTCAGCTACCGAAGGCAAACAAAAACTAACGAGATTTCCTTTTTTCCTGTTTTCCGTTCTATTTTTGCCTTCCTCGAATTCGCGGAGACTGTCGCACTTATCCGGGAATGAGGAAATGATATTTCCCAGTCCCCCCCTCCTAGATGAGAGCTTTCGCATTTTCTCAGGACACTTTCCTCGGGAAAGACCAGGAATTCTTTTTTATTTTCACTATGAAAATACCCCCTTTATTCTGCCGCCAACTATACTTAGTCCAGTCTTATCTTCAAATCTCAGGCGGCGGCTCCAGAGACTTGCTGTGGCCAGTACCTCTCTCTATGGTGCTGAGATCTGGGGCTTCTCTTATGCTGAGTGCTTGGAACGTGTCCAGGTAAGGTCTTTCAAGTCTCTCTTGGGACTGGCGTCTAATACCCCGGATTACGTCGTCAGATCGGAGCTGGGCCTCTGCCATCTCAAGTTTTCGTTTATGGAAGCCATGTTTGCAAACCCATGGATGGTGGATCAAGCTGCTGGGCATGCCTCAGGAGCGGCTGCCAAGGGTGTGCTTCGAGAGACTATGGACATCTCAGTGAACTTCCCGGACACAAAATGCAACAGGGCCTTGCAGTTGAGGACCTCTCTTGGGGAGGCTGGCGGGGAGGACTTATGGAACGGGCGAGATGCAACGGCTCTGAAGAAGGCAAAACCTGAATTCCTTGATTGCTTGCGTTCAAACTTACTCAGGGCGGATTCGGAGAAAGCGGCAGCCTCCTCATTCAACTATTGCCCAAGAGTCTCTTCCCGCCCTTATTATTCTTCCGGGGGTCAATGTGCGCCCTACCTCTCAGGTGACCTGCTGTGGTTCTCCAAAAGACTCTTGTGCCAAATAAGATGTGCAAACTTTAGGTACAGCAGGATAATACTTCACCGCATTACAAATCGCTTCGACAGCTCCGCAACGTGCTCCATATGCAACTCGATCAGCCCGGACTCGCTTTTCCATCTCGTCGCTGCCTGTCCAGTGTACACGTATGAGCGTTTTAAATTCTTTGGGTTCCCTTCTTTTGATGAAAGCTACTTCTTCTCTTTGCTTCTCTTTGAGGATAAAGGCCTGGTCCGCAAGTTTGTTGGATTTCTGCAAACGGTAATTCGTCAAAGAGCTTTCACTATTAATGAGGGGTTCTTGGTAGTCTAATAGAAGCCAATGTAGGCTCATAAGTACAATGTTTGCGCCGCCACCTCCACCACCACCGTTCGTTGATTTTTTTTTTTTTTTTTTTCTCCTATTCGGTGCCCTTCAGACCTTATTTTCTCATTTATTTTCTCTGTTTATGTTCAATTCAATTCAATTCTCTTTATTTGCAGTTATCTCTTTGTACAGACATTGCAATTGTCAGTAAATACTACAACTAATTTTCAAAACATAGTTATAAATGATGAATCATGTCAATATTCAACTTGTCATCAGTACAAAAGCAACCCTGATAGTGACTACATTTAGTCAAATTTTAAACAAAGATACAGCTCTTGTAAGATGTATTTTAATTTCCTTTTACATCATTAGGCGAACTCTTGTGAAAAACTGCTGTTTAACACAATAAAGCTATCTATCTATCTATCTACTTAGTCCAGTCCGACTGGGTCCAAAACGGCATTCCCAGAAAGAAAAAAAATTTGCAAATTTTACAAACGGATTCATTATTCTTTGATATAGGTTATTCGTGCAATGGGTTCCTTGAGAAGGTCGGAATTAATCTTTTCTAACAACATAGTCCAGTCAAAATCGACACTAAAAATCGTTAAATTCGCAAAACGAGATGTAGGTATCTCTGACTTTTTAGTAGGTATGTCGGACTCATTAGGGTAGTGTATGCCCAATTTTGCAACTTCCCAAAAGCTGTGCTTCACCCGTTGCACACGAAAAACCGCGATTTTTTCGGCCTTATTTCGGTTTTTGCTCTATATCTAATAAACTGTGCATTTTTCGTCGAAAGGCACTATATACGTTTTTAATAAGCATTAAATGTGTGACAATTTAAGCTCAACCGGAGCTGTGTAGGTTAATTAGTTTCAGAGTTATGGCACTTTGAAAATAGGCAAATTTTTCCAAAATGTGAACATTTTAGTTGAAGACCTGAAGACAGCGGAAGCACGTTTTTTAGAGCGTTTTCGGCTGTAGCTCAAGAACTATTGGTCCGATTCCAAATTTATTTTTTTCTCGTGAAAGCTAAATAAATTCCCCATCGCAGCTATGTGAAATTTTGATTTGAGCGTTGATTGCCGTGCCTGCCCCTCCCTTATCAGAAGAATAATACAGTAGACTAATCTCTTCAGCACTTAGCGCAATAGCAAGGCCCGAACCTAATAACTTAAATCGTGATTAATAGCGTCGTTCGAAGTGTATTTTCTGTGTCTGTCAAACAAACTACACACGATGTATGGGCGGGCGGTAATAAACGATTAATGAAATTGTACTGGGTGCCCGTCAATTTTCACTTCGACGAAATGAAACGCTGTTGCACAATGGACGGTCATAATGAACTTTGACGTCAATTTTATATGACTATTAACTTTATTGTAGTTCGATTTTTAGAAGGAAACGCCTGCAATTCTCTGGTTCTCAACGTCTTATTCTCCAAAATGAAAAAGTTGGAGGCTATAAAAACACTCCTTCCATTGGGACTGGAGTGTAGACACAACACCGGCGTTTGCTTTCTAACGGAAATTACTTCAAAGTTGTGTTCAACTCGGCTTTACAGTTACAGTACACCAGGAACCGTTTCGAACCTCCGCACCTGTCATCGGTAGGCAATCCCTCAGTGTAACTATCGCCCGAGGAAAGTTTAGATTGTGTACACCCCTTAAGCCCTCCTCCCCCTTCCGCTCAACAGTACACGACCGCGTGACACGACAGAGGTAAAATCATCATCACGTAATCCTCGGGACACCAACCCGCAAATCTAATTTCGAGTTTCCCCTACAGTTTCCTGAGCAACCTTTTGAAAACCAAACAGCGGCGAACGTAGATTACGGAGGTTCAAGAGAGTGCTACGGGGAAAATTTTAGCGGGTTAGGCGGTGAGAGGCTTTCCCTTTCCCTTTCAAACCAATTCAAAGGGTCCAATTCCAAAAAACGCTGCAAATTTTACACAAGGGTTTATTATTCTTTGATATAGGTTACTTGTGCAGAAATTTAATTCTGTGAATGAAAAAATTTAAAAAAAATTTTTTTTTTTGGATTTTTATCTCAAAAAAATTTTTTTTGGATTTTTTTGTTCAAAAATGTGTTTTTTTTTTAAAAATTCCGTATTTTTTACTCGAAAAATATTTAACATCCTGGGATCCTTCAAAAATCCCATTTTTAGCCCCATGAGAGCCCTATAGATCGGCACAGTGAAATCGGATCGTTCCGGGACCCCAAAAAATGGATTCTACGTCCAAAAATACTTCGAAAACGACACCTAACTCGATTCCATAGCTAAAAGTCTTCAAAAAAACCCCTCCCGTAGCCCCATTATAGCCCCATATCGCCCCACGGGTTTGGGCGATCGGACTGAAAACCTTGCGGGCACAACTAGATGGTAAACCAAGTATTTTGCCGAAATTTCAGATTTTTAAAAAAAATTCCTACTGCCCAAAACGGCCTGGACGGCGGACGGCGGACGGACATTTCGGATTTAGAATGTTGACCTCTTGAAACGGATAATGTCAAATTTTGAGCCCGATCGGAGTCGTCGACCCCCATCGCGAAAACATAGGTGTATTATTCCAAGAATAATAAACCAAAATAAAGTTTAATTCCCAAATTTTTTTTTTTTTTTTTTTTTTTTTTTTTTTGGGTGTACTTTTATTCAAAACTACTTTGGCGGGAATTTAACTTTTGAATTTTGCCGAATTGTAATGGAATGCTGCAAATGCTACCTACTTGTTCAAAAATTAATTCTGCGTCTGTAAAAAAATTTAAACAAAAAATCAAAAAACGATTTTTTTTTTTCAACTTTTTTTAATTTTTTTTTTTTCGAAATTGTTTTTAACTAGGAAAATATTTAACCTCCTGTGATCCTTCAACAATCCTATTTTTAGCCCCATGAAAGCTCTATTGATCCCCACAGTGGAATCTGATCAGTCAGGGAACCCCAAAAATAGATTCTACGTCCGAAAATACTTCGAAAACGACATCTGACTCGACCCCATAGCCGACAGCCTTCAATAAACGCCTCCCGTAGCCCCATTTCAGCCCCATAGCGCCCCACGGGTTTGGGCGATCGGACTGAAAACATTGCGGGCACAACTAGATGGTAAATCAAGTATTTTGTCAAAGAATCGACATGTTAGACCACTCTGCAATTTTGAAGTGTTTGGACGTCCTTCCAGAATATGTTTATAACGTGTGGATTTAATGGACAGCTAGTCAAACGTCGATAAATGGTTATCTCTCGAAGCCGATCGGCTTATCCGGACCGCAAGAACAAGAGGTAATTTCGGTAAAAGCTCCCTCCCCTTCCAATATAAGTTCAAATGGGGAGGGCCTCAAGGGGTTAAATTATTCAGAAAACCCCCGACGCGAAAAACAACTGGTTGAAGGGTGGGGAAAACCCCTCGGAAACTACTAGTGTTGAAACGGTTGGAAAGAGGCGTCCCGAGTGATACGGGAAAAAGGGGGAAGAGGTGAGAGAAAAAAAACCCTGGGAGAGGTTCGAACGACCAATCTCGAAGAACACGAAAGTTGTGGGAGGGGGATACAAGAATAGACACCGGCCTGAAAGGTGCGAGAGTTTCAGGGGAAAACTGGTACTCCACTTCATGCAAGACAGCTGCTTATTTTATTCAACGAACAGTACTGTCCAACAGAACAGTCCAGTCCAGCTTCACACTGCGCGTCCATTAAAACCATTTGAAATTTTCAAGAGGACAGAAGCTTTTATGGGGCGAGGAGAGTTCAGATCAGTCAGAGCAGTGTTTTCTGCGTGATCCTACAAGAATTGAAAATTTTACTTTGGAATCCGCCCCTACAGGCACTCCAGATCTGAAATTTTGACAAAATACTCGGTTTACCATCTAGTTATACCCGCAAGGTTTTCAGCCCGATCGCTCAAACCCGTGGGGGCGCTATGGGGCTAAAATGGGGCTACGGGAGGCGTTTCTTGAAGGCTTTTGGCTATGGCATCGAGTTAGGTATCGCTTTCGAAGTATTTTTGAATGTAGACGCCATTTTTTGCCCAACTGCCCAAAACGGCCCGGACGGCGGACGGACATTTCGGATTTTGAATGTAGACCTCATGAAACGGATAATGTCAAATTGTGAGGCGGATCGGAGTCGTCGACCTCCGTCGCGAAAACATAGGTGTATTACCTATTCCAAGAATAATAAACCAAAATTTACTTTGGAATCCGTCTCTACAGGTACTCCAGGGTTTTCAATAAACCCCTTCAATAGTTCAATAATTGAACTATTGAACTAAAGAATATTATATCGGCTGGGAGAACTCAGCGAATGTCGGAGATCCCGTAAATCACTGCATGCAGACCGTTAGACTGTAAAATAACCTGCCATATCATAAAGGATCATCCCTCAGAATAAATTGAAGAGATTTCCCTCTTCGGCTTCCACCTTTTCCCGAAAATACCCTCACACGGAGATACTTTACTCCTCAGCACGCTTCGCCCCCATACAGACTAAAACAAGGCTCTCTTAATACTATAAAATCCCCTCCTTATCGCAGATCCTTCAACGCTTGTTATGCGAGGGGGAAAACTGATTTGAGTTGGCAAGCAACTAGTGAGCACTGCGGACCTCTTATGTCACACTAGATCGTAATAAAGTATTGAAACGAGTATTGATACGTTTTAATGGCACCCAATTGTTTGAAAAGCTTTGTTGGAACCCGTTCAACTCATTGATACTCGGAAGGATCTCTAGAGAACCTTGAAAAATTCATCACTTTATTATAGTTTCCTCTTTCACGACGCAAGATTTCTGGATGGTTGTATTTATTGTCTCACACGCCTAGTGTGTAATTTTATATTAGTCCGTGACACTGTAGTATTACACATTCTCTAGTGAAACGACTTCGAAACACTTCAAAATTGCAGAGTGGTCTGGCATGTCGATTCTGCGTCCACCATTTCTCTAAAAACCTCAACTCAATAAAAAAATTTAAAAAACGCTGCAAATATTACTGAAGGGGTTTTTATTCTTTGATATAATTAGGTTACTTGTGGAAAAATTAATTCGGTGTTAATAAGATTTTTTTTTTTAATAATTTGTGGTGGGGGGGGGGATGGTTTCTCTGTACAATGTTTAGACTGATCGGGGGACCTCGAAAAAACGTTTGCGTCCAAAAAAAACGACGTCCGAAAAAAACTTTTGCGTGCAAAAAAAATTTGCGTCCAAAATTACTCGTGCGTGCGTGCGTGCGTCCAAAATTACTCGAGCGTCCAAAATTACTCGTGCGAAAAAAAAAGTTTGCGTCCAAAATTACTCGGAAAGCGGCATGCTATTTAACCTCCTGGGATCCTTCAAAAATCCCATTTATAGCCCCATGAAAGCACAATAAGTCCCCACGGCGAAATCAGATCGTACTGGGACACCCAAAAATGGATTCTATGTCCAAAAATACTTCGAAAACGACTCCTAACTCGATCCCATAGCCAAACGCCTTCAAAACACTCCTCCCGTAGCCCCATAGCGCCCCACGGGTTTAAGCGATCGGGCTGAAAACCTTGCGGGCGCAACAGTTACTATAGTCGCCGTGATGTAACTTCGGTGATGACCTTTTTATTTCCTCTCCAAATCACCGTAAGCACCCCCTACTCCAGTTTCCAGATGCGCCACCAGTGCTTGAGAAAATTCCCTTTTGCTTCCACCCGTCTTTCCAGCCTTCATTTAGTGTTCGTGGGTCCTAGAGATCACTACCGCTCACCATGAAAATGTTTTTAAATTCTTTTTAAATTTAATTTGTATTTTCATCATCAAAGAAAACTGTTATTGTCAAAATAGTAGCATTAACATTCTGCACATTTAGATGGGCAATGTATTATGTACCGCTATTTATGGATCTAGTAGATTAAAATTGGCGGTGACAAGTAAATAATAATAATTATATATCTCATTGGCACCGTTACCCTCATGCAGCTTTCAAATTTTGTATTGCAGTTGCATTCAAATCAATTCCGGACTGTTTCGCATCGATTTAGATAAATCGATCAAATTTGACTGCCTCATTTTGAATTTCCGAAACGAAAAGTTCCAACTTTGGGATGTTTTTACAATTGCATTGGGTTGATTAACCCGACAGCGGTGATCGCCCTCCAACGAGGATTTGGATTGTTATTGACATTTTATATTTTCAGTAATATTGCACGTATTTAAAGTATTTATACCGGGAACGGCCCTGAAGGGTGATTCCTGACTGTCGAACTCAGCAACTTAATCGGATTAATCACGGAGTGGAGTGAGTTATTTGTGGCAGAATTCAGGACAATAGAAACTAAAGAGGATTTGACGTAGGAGTACCGTTTTCGCTGATATTGAAATATATAGGTACTGACGAACTCTAGAAATCGAGCATTTTGGAGCCTGGGGGTGTATTAAGATACCGCCAGCCGATGTCAGCGACAGGTTAAGTACCCCGACTCAACCTGGCTGCCGGAATCTTAAGCCGCCCGAGCCTGGAATGGGTTTAGGAAAAGTTTCCGGCTGTTTCTTGCACAAGGCCCACGAGAATCAGGGAATTTTCCCTCCTAGTGGCGGCAGTGGGCCACGTAAGGTGGAAAGGGGAGAGCCTCAGGCGTCCAGTGGGCGGGGTCAATTTTTTATACCATCACCAAAGTTACAACACGGCGACTTTGTAGCGCAACCTTTTTCCAAAAAATGGAAAGGTGCGCTCACCTCTTCGACATGTTTGTTTGTGTGTGTGTCACGGCATCACGCCCGAGCGGCTGAACAGATTTTCATGAGGGTGGTCTCATTGTGATCAGCGAGTTCTGGGGGTGGTTATAGGCTATCAAAATCACCTCCGTCGTCGACGATTCGTCCGATCCCGAGAAGATGACTCTCGGAAAAGGTGACCCAGCGCGTTGTCGTTAGATACCTAGTGTGTCGTTACGAATTCTTAGTTACGGTTTTGGTTTACATAAAAGAGAGTTTCTACTACCTGCGCGGGGCTTGATGCGGCCCCATTTGCGTTCGTAAATACGGTATACGGGCGGCGCGGGAACGCAGGTAGTCGTACGTGCGGGACCACAACCGCATAAAGGGCTCTTAATCCGGGAAGGGACCGCATATAGAACCGCAAATAGAACCCCGTAAGGTAGTAAGGCTGTTGAACCAGTACCTTCTGGATAGATAACCCTTCACCGTCTGGCTGGTTATCAGTTGCTCAGGTCAGAAGGGAATTCCGTCCTCGTTCTTCATTAGTATTTTTGTGGTGACTAACTAAACTACTGCACAGAATAGGTAAGTGATATGCATCTATCTAATCAGTTTTCCTACTTCTAAAATGGTATGAAATGTTTGATGGGCGAAACCCACTCTACTTGAGAGTCTCCTGACGGTCAATTAGATAGATTCATTAGATTAGATTAGAAAATTTGGTAGATTCATGAGCAGTAGGTAGGTAAGTAGCAGTTTGTAGTAAAGTAGAGAAGAGCGTGTACATAAAATACACGCGTGTGTACATCAGTAGCGTGCTGTATTAGGTATAATGCGAAAAACAGAAATCGCTCTGTATCTGTTGGTACTGTGGTACCTAGGTACATGAAATGATATTTTGTTCATGAATAGTGTTACTTAAAATTTTTTTGGTACTAAATCTAATGAGGCCCGCCAGTAATTCAAGAAAACTTTAGGATAGGTACCTACTCAGGTAGGTTTCGAAGTGGACCACTCAATTTGAAAATCGCATGACACTGAAATGTCTAAACATATTATTATTCAACTTTGGCTTTTTGCACAATCTAATTTACAGCCACGCTTCTACTTATTTTGTGCTTGGATTGCATTGTATTAAAATACATACCTACTGCATTTGTGAGTAAAATAGCCAGACAAAAAGGGAATAAACAGTCACTCATGTAGCATAACAGGTTGAAGTAGCAAAATGTTTACACATAGGTATTGCCTAAATTGAAAGTAATGAGCACTTGTACATCCTCTTCGACAGGTAACCTATTCTGGAAAAGATGAGCCTGCCCCCTCTACTTGTCACAGATTTTCAAACAGTGTTTTGTTTCCTTTTGTGCTAATTAAACATACTCGTATAAGTAAACTAGTCTCTCTGGCTCGCTTCGCTCGCTCCCCTAGTGGGGTGTATTGCCGCCTGTGGGGTGTATTGCCGCCTGTGGGGTGCGTAGCATCGATGGACACGTTCAAACCCCTACTCAGACATAAGGCCTCGCTCCGCTCGGCCCCTCCTATTCGTAGCAGAGACGATAGAAAAAATCGGCGTATTTTTAGGGCTTACCGTTTAGGAAATTATTATTTTTAATTCAATTCAACTTTTTTTAAATAAAGGCCTCTCCATCTATCAAAGTTCCCTGGACCCTCCATTTTCTAAGATCCCTGGCCCCGCGCGAATTAAAACGATCCAATCACCCCCTCCCCCTCGGTTTTTTTGAAATCCGACTTCGGAATCGGATTGGCCATATTTTGGCGCGCATTTGGCTCGCGGATACCATACCCAAAAAATGGCTCCTTACTGGGTATTTTTGAACCCGAAAAAACGTGGGACAAACGCGAGAAAGACGATTTTTCGACGAATTTCCGGCGAATTTCCCGGGCGAATTTCCGAATTACGATTTTACCGACGTCTTCCTCCAGGTCTGATCTATACGGCTCGTATTTTTTCGTAATTTTTTCGACCCCTTAAACGGGCTTTGGCGCGTGTTGAAAGTGGAAAACGTAGGACAAACGGGAGAAAGACGATTTTTCGACGAATTTTCGACGAATTTCCCGGGCGAATTTCGGATTTACGATTTGACCGACGTCTACCTCCAGGTCTGATCTATACGGCTCGTATTTTTTCGTAATTTTTTCGACCCCCTAAACGGCCAGCGAGCGGAAAGTGAAAAAACTCATTCGGGAACGCGTTATCCCGTACCAACAAACCACACGGCCGTCTACCACACGGCTACCGTCGGCCAACACAATTTTATATTATTGTATGATATGATATGATGATGATATGATGATATGATATTTCCGAATTAGAACACAATATTAAAAACAATGTGTATCCTACAACTCATCTCAATTATATTTTTCACTTTCTCTCAAAAAAAGTAACACCTAGTCTAAAATCCCTGTATCAACAAAACAATCACACTACTTCTTTCAACACCATGAGAGACACCATCAACCGTTGAGTGACGCTTGACGTGACTTCTCATTCCACGTTGGTGCCCCTACCAATGAAATCCCGTAAATAGCGTCTCGTAAGAAGTGGCTGTGCGGTTAGCATTCACCTTTGCTCGCCCTAGTATTTGCGTTTTCCGTAAGTTACTCCCGTCACCGTAGTTACCCTCGCATCTAGTAGAATCTCTCTAATAGACGCGGTAATATTTCGTAGTAACAGAAAGGTTGCGCTCTTCTATTCAATTCAATTGATGACTTGTTGTATTTTGATTTTGTCAAAATTACAGATTTAAACAAACAAAATCCTACTGCCCAAAACGACTCGGTGGACGGACGTTTCGTTTTTGGAATCTAGGCATCTTGAAACGGAAAATGTCAAATTTTGAGGTCGATCAGAATTTTCGTCCTAGGATTGGAGCTCCATTGCGATTACATATGTGAACTAGGGGACCACTCCCTGCTGGCTAAAGCCAGCCAACCCCTGACCTCTCCCACCTGGCCTCAGACCCACATCTACTCGCTTTCCCATAATATATATGTATATTATGTTAGACGATAAAAACGTTTCTTCACTTACCCCTCTGACCAAAGCAATTAAAAATCCCACCTGCAAATATACCAAAACCAAAATGTTCCCTTTCCTATCAGAAAACGTTTTCCTGCAGGGGCATCGGCAATATTTGCCATTTAATGATGAAACGCATTTCGTCGTCGGAGTTTCGAGAGTCAACTTGAACAAAAGGACAGGAACAATCTCATCTGCAAGCTAATTGACTTGCCCCAGCAAACTTTACTTGCCGCCACCTACCTTTTCTTGTATTGTTATTTTTTCTACTGGTGAACGGATGTCTCAATTCGCCTCGTACAACTTCGCCTGTTCAAGTAGTTCCCTCGTCGGTTCACCTAATTGGCAACGGGATTAACTTCGAGTTAACTAGGCCAAAGAGAATTTGCTCGATCAATTCTCAGGCTGGAACGATCACTGGTACCTCTCCTTCTTGATGAGCTCGGGAACACGAATGATCATTGTAGGGCACCCTGGTTAACGGATGTTAAAAGTGTACTTACGTGCACAAAATGAGTTCCTAATGCTTTAACCCTAGAATGGATTCGCTATTACCTATCCCCTTATTGCATTCGGTTGGTGTCAAAATGACACTTGCTAAACATTGCCCACTTTTCTCTTCTTTTACCAAGAGTTTGTCAGAGAAATGATAAAAACAACATGGACCAAGTGAAAAATATAATTATATTATTATTAAAAAGTAATAGGTAATAAAATGTATTACCTATTACCTATCAAGCAAGACAATAAAGACTATCAAGCAAGACAATCAAGACTATCAAGCAAACGCCGAATTTCATCAGAATCCTGGAGAGAGTATAATATACGGAAGAAAATATTATTTTCTTCCGTCCACTCATTTCTGAAAAAATAAATAAATAATTTATGAAGGTCCTTTATCTAGGTAGTCTGACAATAAGTACATTTTTTTAAGTTACACAAACCAAAATGAGTGGAAAATGGGAAAAAATCAGTTTTTATATGGTTATTATATATATATATATACTGGAATTATTATTTCTAGAAGTCTAATTTGGCAGAACAATGAGGGGCATGCAATGCCTTCGTGGTGTCAATTTGGAAACACAGTATAGCGTGCAATGGAGTCGTGGCCAAGACACCGGTGTCAAAAATACTACGCTATACCTACGTTATTGCTTTCGGGTGTCATTTTGACACATAGGAGGTTAGTATTTACCTAGTTGCAAAGACGGACGGGCTCCAAGATGGCGGCCAGGTGGCAGTTCACCGAGAGGACAGTCTAGTGGAAGGACACCTGGGAGGGGGAGGCCCCCCTCCGCCAGGGAGGGTGGGGACACTGCGGAAAGTGGTGAATGGTGTCATTTTGACCCACCGAATCCATTCTAGGTCTATCATTGTGTTGTGTGTTTGGGGGAAGGCCTCCAGCGTGGCTGTCGATCAACTCGCCCCCATCCTACTGTTCACCATTTGATTCAACACATTGACTCGCTCCCGAGGCAAAAAGTTGTGTCTTGCCCCCGCAAGAGACTTCTTTACCTAATGTCGCCTGCTGTACGTACTGTGGATACGCCGCCAGTGTTTTTGGAGTATGCAGGATGTAGTTCAGGTAGAGATTCATCTGTGGCATGACCTAATCTGTTGTGACCTGCTGGCACTGAGAATATTCCAGCTGCAGAAATGGAGGATCTGGGTTTCTTAGGAATTCCAGAAGTGTCGGGTTTTCTCAAGTCCAGCAGATCCTCGGAATTAACGGGAGAAAAAAGATTCAACCAGCACAAGAGATCATGTTAGTTAAGGTTATCTACAGCCGTAATGTTACCAAGGGGTGCACCATGGTTTCCTGGCTTCCAATCTTGGCAGAGCATCCTCAAGTATGGACTCCTGGACAACGGCCTCTTGCGTGTTGACCGTTTCCTCCTCAGAAATCCCGCTCGAGAGGTGGAGGGAGATTTCCAGATCGTTGGACACCGACGGAGGTGACACCGGCAAAAGCACACCAGAGTATGCTATGACAGGGTCATATTGAAAGTGAGAGGCAGAGGCCCGTTGAGGAAGGAGCCCCAAGCGCTCCGGGAGGACTCAGACGAGAAGACAAGAAGTCTCCGTTGAAGAGCTGTCCAAGTTGGATTTGCCGTATCGTTGTTGGGGCATGTAGATTGTTTTCTGGAGAGGGGCGAGCTGATATGGTGGGTAAGTTGATATGGGGAGCAGGTTGACTGCGTAACTGGGAATCCGCCCCCGGTGTCTTTGGAGGAAAGAGGAAGAGAGTACCTGAATATTCCTGCCCAGGGCATAGCACGATGTGTGGTGATCTGCTGACCTGGGAGGCAGAAAAGGGAGACCAGCTATTATAAGATTCATGTCATCTTGACACGACAAATTTTGAGGCTAATCAAAATGTTCAACTCCCGTCATGAATACATACCAGGTATGTTGATTTTCAGAAGATTTTCAACATCATCTATCCGCCTGTTCATATTCATCCGTATCAGCATCTCACTCGCTGCTCTGCAGCTTTGTCCTCTTTCACCACCACTGCTTTGTCTCCTTATTCCCTGTTCTGTTGCTTTGGCTACTGATTGACTGCTAGGCTCATTTGGTTGCCTGGCAACCAGCCTTGCGTTCTTGTTTATCTTTCAATCCTGAATCATTGAAGTTTCATAGGGTAGAGATTGATTGTTCTACGAAAACGCATTAAGAGTGTGTTAACGAGAATGAGCTTGCTTGCAGCTCCACCCTCTCCCCCCCCCCCCCCAATCACTCCAGCACTGCGCCCGCTGACGTCCCCCTCTGCGTTGACTGGCGCAGTGAATATGTGTGGTGGGGGGGGGGGGGAGCTGCAACGTGGGTGGAGCTTATCTCATTCTGCAAGCAAGCTTTGTCTCGTCAACACCCTCCTGAATGCGTTACCTTAGTGCAATTGGAGTCTATTAATAAATACCTACTCATTTTTAGAAATTTACATTTCCTAATGTTTGACCTTTCAAGATGTTTTACCGCTAGTCAAAGATAATAAGATTTATCGAAGTGTAAACGGGGCATCACCCCTGAAATCGACGCTTTGGAAGGACGTTCTGTGGCGTGAAAGGGAGGAGAAATAAGCGGACGATCAAACACGGCTCACGTCAGCATTGTGGAACTAAACCCCGTTTGAGGCGAATGGGCCTCCTTTAAAGGCTTGAGGATGAGGAGGCCTGAAGTGGGGAGGTTAGAGCTTATCAGATCCGCCATTCCTCACTGGACAGTCCTCGTGGGATCGTAAATCCTCCGACATCCATCCGCACAACCCGCCATCTCGTCCCAACTCTCTGCTCACAACACGTTGTAGAGCTCTGGTAATCTTTCGGACGTCTTCCCAACGACATCTCTCGAAAGGCCATCTCCACGGAAATACCTTTTTTGTCGTTCACCAACTTTTTTACTGATAGTAAACTTTCCCGTAAGTAATGGGGAAAAAATATACTTGTAGGGGAAACAGCGAGAAACACTTTAATAAATTCAGAATATTTTCGATATTTCTGCTCATAAAGCCCCACCGACTTTTCCCTAGGGATGGGAAATGAGTAAAAGTATCGATTTTATTTTAATAATCTTGGAATAATACACCTCGTGACGGAGTTCGACGACTACGATCGCCCTCAAAATTTGAGAGGTGTCAAGAGGTCGAGATTCCAAAACCGACATGTCCGTTTTGGGCAGTAGGAATTTTTTTTTTAATCTGAAATTTTGACAAAATACTTGGTTTACCATCTAGTTGTGCCCGCAAGGTTTTCAGCCGATCGCCCAAACCCGTGGGGCGCTGTGGGGCTAAATTGGGGCTACGGGAGGGTTTTTTTTTTAAGGCTTTTATCTATGGGATCGAGTTAGGTGTCGTTTTCGAAGTATTTTTGGACGTAGAATCCATTTTCGGGGGTCCCGGAACTATCAGATTTCACTGAGGCGATCTAAAGGCTTTCATGGGGCCAAAAATGGGATTTTTGAAGGATCCCAGGAGGCTAAATATTTTTCGAGTAAAAAATAAAGAATTTTTGAAGAAAAAATTTTTTTTTTCCAAAATGTTTTTCATTGACACGGAATTAAATGTTTGCACAAGTAACCTATATCAAAGAATAATAAACCCTTGTGTAACATTTGCAGCGTTTCTTATTTTGAACTCCCAACACAATGTAGATCTACATATCTATATCTTTTCAATACCCATATCAGTCCATTGAACGACTGCATTGAAATAGATAGTCCTTTTCAACCAAATCCCATGATGATTTGTGGTAGGTGTCAGTGACTAATGTCCCATTGTAACAGATGATTCAAATTATCTTCTCACTATCATAGAAACTTGGTGTTTTTCCATACCATTTGTCTGAACTTCCTACCCACCCTTACCACCTCCACGTATCCCTCCTTACTACCCTCTCCAGATCGAATAGTAGTGGTGGTAATAAGTATAAAACCCTATGTAATTGGATAATCAGGAGCTTCTTCTTCAGAGTCTTAAGTCAGGATGTTAGGCTGTCAGTGAGTCGATTCACAAGTCCCAGCTCCTCTATGGAGAAGTCGGAGACGTTCTGATCATGTCTTTAAATTCGGTTTAGCTTTTCTGCTGCCTTCTGTCCATGTCATAATTTTCGCTGTTGCTGAATTTTTTACCAATTAATCGTCGTGCTTATCGATCTCTCGGAGTCATCATTGGTCTCAACCCTCAAACGCTCTCCGGGTCTTTACAGTAGTAATCAATTTTTGAACAGCATTCACGTAATATGATTAACAATAAGAAATAAATTGATACAATAAGAAATTAATAAAGAAACTGGAGCACTATGGTTTCAGTGAACATACAACTTTGTTTTTTAAAAGTTTCCTCGAATGCTGGTCCCTGGTCGTGTATTTCAATGGGTAAAAATTGAGCAAAAATTTCATTGTCAACAAAAAAAATTGGAAAATTTTTTTTTTTTTCAAAAATTCTTCATTTTTTACTCGAAAAATATTTAACCTCCTGGGATCCTTCAAAAATCCCATTTTTAGCCCCCATGAAAGCCCTATAGATCGCCACAGTGAAAACGGATCGTTCCGGGACCCCAAAAAAAGGATTCTACGTCCAAAAATACTTCGAAAACGACACCTAACTCGATCCAATAGCCAAAAGCCTTCAAAAAACCCTCCCGTTGCCCCATTTTTGCCCCATAGCGCCCCACGGGTTCGGGCGATCGGGCTGAAAACCTTGCGGGCCCAACTAGGTAGATGGTAAACGGAGTATTTTGTCAAAATTTCAGATTTAAAAAAAACAAAAAACTACTGCCCAAAACGGCTCGGACGGCGTGCGGACATTTCGGTTTTGGAATCTAGACCTCTTGAAACGGATAATGTAAAATTTTGAGGCCGATCGGAATTTTCGACCCTTGCCGCGATTAAATAAGTGTATTATTCCATGAATAATAAACCATAGGAGGATTTTCAAAGGAATCCTGCTCGGGATTGAATTCCCTGTATGGAACATACCCTTTAGAAACGTACACAAAAGTTGAAATGTTTCCCTCTTGAAAACGATCTCCAATTAGAGGTGTTGGAAGCTCCTTTGTTAATTCTAATTACAACGGTGGGACTATTTTTAGGCTCGGGACGAAATACCTTCACCCGCAGGAATTGCATCTTCGTAACAACGCAGCGTTTTATAAGTTCTGCCCGACCTTCAATCACACTCCACCTCTGACTGGAATCTACCGCAATCGTTCCTCGCAAGGTTATCTCATGCACAAGGTCTTGCACTGAAACGTCGCACTTGGATCGCCGCACAAACCATTTCCCCCAGGGATAATAGAAACAGGGTAGGGGTCAAGAGGTGCCGAGCTGGGGTTTCCCAAGGGTGGCCTACGTCATCAGTCGCCCACTTCGTTGCTCCCTTCTCTTACCTGCCCTTTAAATCGGCCTTATTTCTCATTTTGTGTTCAAACAGTCAATGTGATTGAAAGTTATTTCGCTCAAATTCGAGGTTTGGAAGACATTCATTACCGAACGTAGTGTCTCAGAGAATAAAAGCCATCCTACTCAGCAAAAGAGCTGGTATTGTGATCAAGAGCAAAAATTGCAAAATAGAAGAGCAGTCGACACGTTGAGTGCTGAAGTTTTTAGTGGTGCGATGCAAACATCCACTGACGACATATCTACTCAAGATATCATGGAGAACGAAAATGAAGGGACGTCATCTACACAACTTGACAAAACTTCAATTTTGGAAGAAGAAAGCTACGTATCTTTATTGCATGATATTCCCTCTCAGTCAATTACCGAATCAACGGAAAAGATGAAACCAGCAGTCAGGGAAGAGGATGACTTGCTGGAAATGATAGCTGGTTACTTAGTAGGTATTCAGAAAAAAAATATCCGGACAAAGATTCATCGATCTACGGAGATTTTTCTGCTGAAGCACCTTCTTCCCAGAAAAATTGGATTGCAACCATATCTAGAGGACACCTGATGAGGCCCAACGAAGAATTTTTTTAAATAGTTCAAAAAATGGAAGCTGAATTTATTGCATTTCATGGAGACAATGTCAATCGTGCTCCAAGAGTGTTTTCATCATTGGTAGACATAATTCAAAATAAACTTTCAGGTTTAGATGACTTTATTGTGACATGTTTCGTCAGGACTCGCACGTTCATTCGTATAAAATCGATCAACAAACGTTCATTGGAAACAAAATTAGCCAAAAAAAGGTGTGGTAGTAAAGACCGAAAAACTGGTAAAAAAATGAAAAAAATTGTGACAATAATTGTTGTATAATAATTTTGTGAAACTTGTAAAGTAATTTAACTTGCAATATAATATTATATTGTCTTTTACTTTAAAGTCACTTTGTATGGGTTTTATAACTGTAAGTTTTATACAATTAAATAAAGAATGTTTGATAAAACTTACTTCGTGATTAATGAACTTTTTCCATCACACAACGCGTTATTATTATTCAAGTCAGCTCAATGTGTCAGAGGTCGGGGGGTGTGAAAGGCCCATAGAATAATAAGTTCGCACAATAAATCCCATTAAAAAAATGATAATAATAGTTTATTGACGCGGGGGCTAACATTTGGTACTGACAAGAGGGCGGAGAGCGGATTCGGTGGGCGACCTGTGACGTCACAGAGCCGAGCGAATCGGGCCTTGTCCCCTACCCTGTTTCTATTATCCCTGATTTCCCCGTTGTTCGTTTCAACGCTAGAACCTACGTCGCGAATGTCCTTTTCCTTTTAAATGGAATGAGCCGGGAGGAAATTTTTATTGAGGCCGTTTCCTCGACACGCCATTAACCCAGATTTATCGCCTACATGCTGGCGCCCCTTTCTGCTTGCAAAGTGCAAGATAACTCATTATGAAGGTCCTCACGAGGAAGGAAGTAAAGCAGCTCATACACTGGAGGGAGCCTTATTACGAAACAACAGGGCTAAGGATCAATTTGTGTAATGGGAAAACGCTTCTCCTGCAAGCATGCCTGACGAGACATTCCTGGAACGATTTTTAAACGCTGCAATTTTGATACTTGGGTTTATCATTATTTTGTATTAATTGTTCGAATCGTCTAATAAATAATAATCATTAAATCCTATAATTCAACGTTCGTAAAGAATAATAAACCCAAAATTTAGTACCTATAGGGCTGTGTTCTTCACTTTATTATTAGCACTAGCATTCAATGTGTTTTTCGCATACCTATAGTATTTTGGCACATATATTAAATATGAATATAAATGTTATATTCATACATATGAAACTGTTGTATTAATTTATGTTTTCATTTTCCAGGTAAGTGTCTGGCAATGCAGTATTGGTAAGCTAAGTCAATCCTCGTTCATCACCATAAATTGAATCTAGTTCAAATTTTTATATGGAATTAAGTACCTACCATTAAATGGTAGGTACTTAATTCCATATAAAAATAAATAAATTTTATTTTCTCACAAATTAACCTACTTTGCCCGAACAATTTCAATCAAAACTGCCGATAAAATACTGTTATTTAACTGCAATTTCATACATTAAAGTACCTATATCATTTTTTTTAAATTGGGGGTGGAAAATTCCACCATTTGTAAGATTTAAATTAAAATTCCCATCAAAACTGTACCTAGTATTTACGAGATATATTCGACATTAATTACAATGTTAGCACCATTATATTTCTCTCAAAAAACCACACTACCCAGCTGTCAGCTGATGCAACAGCCCAGCTGGTATAACTACTGTAGTACCTAATTACCACATCCCTCCCCCACTTCGTTAATACAGGTCATAGCCCTTGAACTTGTAGGGCAGGTGGACTTGACGACTGAGCAGTTCGTTTAAGCGTAGGAATTCCATGGGAGGTGTATGTTGGTGCATCGTCCTGAAGCGTCCCTGGCGGCGCAACAGTTGGCTGCACACTTTCTTCAGAGAGGTCTGAACAGTCTTCCTCCGGTTTATCTCTTTCCGGTGGAATCCGCTTGAAAAACGACGAGTTTCGCGTGATGTTTCCATTCGCATTGGCTGCTCGGATTTTAGTCCCACGCACTTCCACCACCTCGAGAGGATCAGGGTTAAATTCGTCGGTACGTTTCTGCTTAACAAGAACCAAGTCACCTTCCTGTAAAGAGTGATCCTTGGTGCCTCTCCAGTTGTCTGCGAACTCCTTCATCCTTGCCTGACTGTACTCCTCATTCTCCCTCAGCCGTGTATCAATCTCGTCCTCGGTAGAGGTGGGAAGACTGGGAAGGAAAGAACGAAAGTTGCCCCTCAGTAACACTCGAGCTGGGGCAATATGAGTGGAGCTATGAGGCGTATCTCGATACTGGAGGAGGAATTCAGTTAATGCGATGTCCCAATCTCTTCTTTTTATTAAGGCAGACCTGATGGTCTTGTTCAGGCTCACCATAAAGTGTTCTGCCCTGCCGTTGGCTTCAGGTCAGTGGCTGGTAACTACATGATGCTTGATTCCCAACGTCTTACAAAAATGCGAAAAATCTGTGCCATTGAAAGGCGGACCACCATCATTTCTGATTGAGTTGGGAATACCAAACATAGAGAAAACTTTGAATAAGTGTTTGGTAACCACTTCAGTTGTCAGAGAGCTAAATTAGGTTATTAAAATTTAATAACCTCTGCCACGGGGTATTTACTAAAATCGTCTATTAAGACCATCGCGTACTTGCGGCCAGCCCAGGGACCTGAAAAATTCAATGACAAATTTTTCCACACTCCATGGAATAGCCGTCGGCTTGATGGGATCCCTTCTGTTTCCAGGACTATTGGCGAGGCAGGGGATGCACCTCGAAACCTCTTCCTCGACCACTGCATCCATCTTTGGGAACCACGTCTTACTTCGCAGAAGTTCCTTTGATTTTGTAATTCCAGTCATTAGGTAGTTTGGAACGGAAAAAATTCCTGAAGAATTTTTCTCGACGGATCTATACGTTTTCGAGGGTGCTGAATCCGAAAATTTGGTTATCTACTAAATTCGGATATGGCTTCACCATGAAAATGGCCAAATTTCGGTCCTTTTTTTGGGGTTTTGCCTTTAACTCGGAAACCATGCGTCCTAGCGACATGACTACTCCATACCAAATTAAAACTGAGGAAATTTCCTAAAAAATGAGACCAAAAACGTCTCGGTAGCTTTCTCCATTTGGCCACTAGAGCGTGCTGAAGTTTGACCATTTTTTCTAACCATGCCAAAATCATCGTATTCCAGACTTCCGAAGCCTATTAATCACTATTGAACACCAAAATCGGTCCCCCGAAAGGTACCCTGACACCTTATTGTCATAATATGACAATTTCATTGGTCAAATGCTTTTTTGACCGAATAGCTGCTAAGTTACAGCTGTAAAGAAACGTCCAATCTGACACCGCGCCCAGAGCGAAAACAAATTTTTTCAGAACGTTTTCGGTCGTAGCTCAGAAACAATTGGTCCGATTCCAAATTTCTTTTTTTCTCGTGAAAGCTGATTAAGTTCTCCATCGCAGCTATTCCGTGTGAAATTTCGATTTGAGCTTTGATAAGCGTTCTTCTTTCCCTCCCTTATCAAAGCTCAAATCGAAATTTCACACGGAATAGCTGCGACGGGGAATTTAATCAGCTTTCACGAGAAAAAAAAGAAATTTGGAATAGCTTGTATACAACCACTATACTAGTTTCGTTCGTAGGTATTCCATACTTCCGAAGCCTATTAAATACCACAATCGGTCCCCCGAACACCCAAATAATGAGGTGGTTAGGGTGAGAAATGACTCCTCTGCTGAGTTAATGTACCCTGACACCCCTCCCCCCCCTTCACCCCCCCCCCCCCCCCAACCATTAAAAATCACCTTTTATTTCGCAAATGCGCGTCAGACGTGTAATGAAAGTATTCTTTGAAATAACTTGATGGTCATGAACATTCCCACCCCGCCCCATGGGGTGTAGTACGACCTGTGGGGGGGGGGGGGGGGAGCAAGGGTAACTTATCGTATCAAGTGCTTAATAAGTGCATATTCGCAAAAGGTGATTTTTGCGGGGGGGTCAGAGTACCTTATGTAGGGGGTTCCGGGGGCCGATTTTGGTATTTAATAGTGTTCAATTGGCTTCGGAAGTCTGGAATACGATGATTTTGGCTTAGTTAGAAAAAATGGTCAAACTTCAGCACGCTCTAGCGGCCAAACGGAGCTAGAGCCAAGCTACCGAGGCGTTTTTGGTCTCATTTCTTAGGAAATTTCATCAGATTTAATTTTGTATAGAGTTGTCATGTCGCTAGGACGCATGGTTTCCGAGTTAAAGGCAAAAAACCAAAAAAAAAAAGAACCGAAATTTGGCCATTTTCATGGCGAAGCCATATCCGAATCTAGTAGATAACCAAATTTTCGGATTCAACACCCCCGAAAACGTATAGATCCGTCGAGAAAAATTCTTCAGGTATTTTTTCTTAGATTCACTACTTTTGCCCTGGTGACCTCGGTGAGCTAGCTTCAACACGACTTTCTGTAGAGATGATGGAATAACGATACGGAAGCCTCTCAGCACAATTCCATCAGAAGTCACTGCTATTTCCTCTCTGAACCGTTTGTACGAGGAAATTGGCGAAAAAATTGGCGAGGAAATTTTGCCGCGGTCACCTATCAGGAGCCATTGTGACAATGTCACGAGCGCTAATAATATTAGCAGTAAAGATTAGCAGCTAACGTTGAGGAATTAGCAGTTCGTTTCGTAAAAGTAGCAGAAACACCCACACCTTCTTAACTCCAAGTCATGAAACGAACAATGACAAATTTTGAGGCCCATCATTCTAAAAATGATAAACCAAAAGAGATGAAAAGCTCCTTCATTGTTGCCCCTTTGAAGTTATTAGGGGCATCATTTATTTATTTTTTCAATTATTTTTTCAATAATGCAAACCTCATTGCGCTCAATCAAGAACGAAACAAACAGAATCCACCAACCTCTGGCTTTTCTTCTCATTGATTTTTTGTACCCTTTTCACATTAAAAGAAGAGGCTTTTGAGATTTCGTCCACGTCCTGCTTTAACGTTAGTGAAACCCTCTCTTGGCCCCCCACCACTATAATCACGTGCCCTCAAACGAAGGGAAAAGGTAAATAAAAGGAAGAGCTGTGCGGGTGTAAAGCATTTCCAACTCCACTCTTTCCTTACAAGGCTTTATTCCTTCTTAATGACAAGAATAGGAAGAAAAAAAAGAAAAAATCTGAAAAGAAAGAGAAACTCCAAGGGTTTTCGGGAAAGGTTTTTTCTCAGTAAGAATAGAACGTGCAATAAATATTTAATAAGAGTAGGTTCTTCTAAATCTCCATCATTCTGCCTGCAATTAGATTAGATTAGATTACTATCAGAGAGTGTAAGTATAGAAGTGGGTTCCTGAAGGGCACCCCACTTCCCGCTAGACCTATAGACCTGTTGTGCTGCCTCTCGGAGTTAATATGGTTGGAGTTCTGTGCCCTTGAAGATATTCAATAGTACTCCTACCAGGTCCTTTCGCGCCAGTATCCCTCCCCAGTCCTCTAGGAAGAGGCTCCCCTTCGAATTGTTCGGGACCGGTTTCTCGGCCGAGGAGCTCCTCCGCCCTGCTGAGGTGAGCCGTCCGGTGGGCGAGCTGCTAGCCCGGCGGTGGCACGGGGAGTGGGAGGCGCCCAGCACTGGCCGGCTCACTTTTTCCTTCTTCCCTGAAATTGGGGGGAGGCTTGCGGCCAGTTGGGTCAGGCTGGGGTTCCTCGTGACCCAGCTCCTTGCCGGGCACGGGGACTTCCCGGCTAAGCTCTCCTCCCTGGGATTGGAGGCGTCCGGTCGGTGTTTTTGGTGCGCCTCCCCGGGCTCTGCTGAGCATATCCTTACGGATTGCCCGCAGTTCTCGGCCGAGAGGCTGGTTCTCGAGCATACTGTCTTCCCCGATGGGGGGCGGGCAGATTGGTCCCGCTATGTGGGCACAGCCAGGGCCTTCAAGGCACTGGCGGAGTTTGCCCGCTCTTCGCAGGGGGCGGCCGCCCATCTAAGGCGACCTGCTGCCCCTAGGCCTGTGGACCTCAGAGTCCCTGAGGCAAGTGTTGGCGGCCCTGCAGGGCCGTGGACCTGACTAAATAGGTCCAGGGTGGAGTTTCCCCCTATTTTAGGGGGACCCGGTCGTTGCCTTGGGCCGACATACCGGTGTCCAGCATTTGCCTCCCCAGTCCTCTGATCCTATAGCAAGATTACCTTCTGCGCTCCGGGGCCCCACACTCAAAGATGAGGTGGTCCGCTGTCTCCTCCTCATCTCCGCAGAAACTATTGATGGGTTCATCGTTCGTGACCTGTTTAAATGCTTCCTGAAGCTCCTACGTCCGGTATACAGTATGAATCTCATTCGCGTCGGCCGTGAATGGAGACATATATTCGCCCTTCTACGGTCCCAGCCAACATGGGGTGGGCGCTGTGATCTCTGCCGCTGGCCAACAACCTAGCGGAAAAGCGCCCCCGTGATAGCTCAATGTTTGCACTTTTTTCAGTTTTTCGCCTCTAACTCAGAAACTATCCATCCTACAGAAAAAGCTATATCCTACAAAATGAAAGAGCATTAAATTCGCTATTCAGAACACTGCATAATCATCAAAATCGGTCCAGCGGTTTAGCCACAATCGTTCGTCAAAGATAGGCTATTTTTACCAACATTCGTCAAAACCACATGTTGGTCACAGTAAGACCGCTGTAACTTCTAAACAACCGCCCAAATCGAATAGAGTTATAGAATCAAAGTTGTAGAGAATCAAATTTCATGTTAAATTCCGTCTTTGACGGCTCATTTACATCACCACCAGAAATGATATGTACATTTTATACCAATCCGAGAATCTGGTCATTTCCTTTGGATCTGCTTGATTTTATTTATTTATTTTATCTTCTTATATCTATAAAAATGAATCAGTATTTTGTTGCTGATCGCATAACTTGAGAACGGCTGGACCGATTTGGCTAATTTTGGTCTTGAATTATTTGTGGAAGTCCAGAGAAGGTTTAAAAGGTGAAAACTGATGACCAAACTCTTCCTTCGTCGCGAACGGGGCTTTCCTTCGCAACGAGAGACGGGTCAAATAGCGTCGTTACTAGGGATCCCTAGGAAAATTTTCGAAACTCAGAAAACCCGGTACAAATTTTGGCGTCGGTTTAGAACGAAACTACGTCCGTTAAAACGAGCTTTTCACGCTGATTTCAACGAGTACAAAACGATTTCTGTGCGATGACCCGTTCGCAAGTTATTCGAAGATCGTTGGTAGGTGGGTACCAGTATTTTTTGCGAGCCTTCGATTAATTTGATAGGTACTAGGTATTTCATTTTGATTTTATGGGTTGCTATGGGCTGCATATAATTGATGATAGACGGGAATTCGATACTTCACTACGAGAAACCAACAAGCGTTGTTACTATGAAAAATTAAGTTGACGGGTTGCTGCGGGTGTTTGCACGAGGAATGAACGGGTTTGATAGGTAGGTACGAGAGAGGTATAATTACGGGAATTCTCCTGATCAGCTGAGTGAGCTAAAATCTCTCCTTTTCACTCTTGAACGTTGAAATGTAAGAGGGAGCCCTTCTGAGAGTACAAGAGACGATTCAAATGACGGGAAATGTTAAAAATCCGTACACTGTTAAAATCTCTCCTGTTGAGACAGTCAGTTTTGGTTCGTGTTCACTACGGACCGGGCGAAGACCGGGTGTCCCAGCTAGTTTATTATAAATAATAATTATACATTTATAATAAATTTATATCCATGATTACTTACTTATTTAGATTTTATTTAGTCAGTATTTCATTTTCTTTCATGTAATTTTAACTTCACTAGTAAAAACGTACCTAATCAAAATGAAATGATTTTTGACCGGGAGATTAACGTTGTATAAACATGAGTCTTCGATATGTTAGAGTTTATTGGTAGTATAGGTATATAATAGGTATGAACGTAGTTAAGTAGTTTATCAGCATAACTTAATTCCTAAAAAGGAATCATGGGGGAATCATTTGGGGTTATTTATATTCGAGGTTTTTTTGAAGGTGGCGGTCCCGATGTCTGGAAACTTGTGGATTCTTGGGCAGTATCGTGCTCTTCTCCGAATACCATGGCCATGTTCGGAATGGTGTCCAGCTCCTCGTCGTCTTCGTCATCCATTGGTGGAAGCTGAGATGAGTTTTCCACTTCGAATGGAGCATTCAAGCACGATTGCCCAAGCTTACGGCAGCTGCCCATGCAGCCCTTCGTGCACTTGCATGTCAGAGAATTTAGTACTTCAGGGGGTGCTGCTTCCCTCTTGGTGGTGGTAGAGACCAAATCCTGGGCAGTCCTTTCCCACCCCCAAAAAGTGGCAGGTTTGCCGAAATCATACCAGTGTTGAACCTGGTGGTAGGTTCGAAGGGAGTGGTGTTCAAGGGCTGCATCGGTAGGTGGTAGTGATGCCAGGTCAAACCCAGGTTTATGTAGTGCTGTGAATAGCGAATTTAATGCTCTTTCATTTTGTTAAGTATAACTTTTTCTGTAGGATGGATAGTTTCGAGGCGAAAAACTGAAAAAAGTGCAAAACTTTCGCGGTTTTTCGGCTGCCAAAAGTTAAGCTCACACCTGCGATGGTGCAAACTCAGATTCCGTGTATTTAGGACCATTAGAAGGTATTAAAACGATTTCCGATTCGGTCCGAATGATTCCGTTTTCTTTCCCATTTTCGGCCTTATTTTACTGGCCTATACAAAGTCTGTGAGCATTAGAGCAATTTGACTCCCGCCCAGTTGAGAATATTCGTCTGGTTCTACCTGCAATAAATTTGACTTTTATAGGCTAATTAAAACCGATAGCATGATTTTGACGGTATGAAACAGTTGATGATAGACGGTAGAAACTGATCTTGGAGAACAGCCCCGGGCCATTTCCCGGACAAACAGTCAGGCTGTTCATTATGTGAGCAATTTACACCTGCTTGTCAAGTCGAGTTTGATCTGATGAATGTATGCAACACCATCAGGTACTCGGTTTCCTCAGTCTTCTTCCACCTAATTCCTCCTCCGTTCTCCAAACGCCTTTTCCGCCCTCTTGCTGAGTTATTCCCTTCAACGCCGGGTGTTCCCCTATAAAAACCCCGAGTGGTAAATGACCCGCCGGTTTATGAAGACAAGAAGGGGAATTACAGGTAGGAATATTGCTCGGAATGAGTAATGGGCTTGGCCCGTTAAAGCGGGCTTGATGTTCGGGACGATATTGAGCGAAGTGACACGGAGCCGTCATATATTAAACGGTTCTGTTCGTTGACTTTCGTCTCTCTCCTTAGGCGCATGTAAAAAACACTTTTTTTTATAAAAGGGTTTTTATTCTTTGTTATAGAATGTGTTGTTAGTGCAATAATTCTGTCATTAGAAATATTTTTGAAAAAATAAAAATAATATAATGTTTAGACAGATGTGGGACCACGAAAAATGAATTACGCGTCCAAAATTAAATTTCCGTCGGAAAACGACTCGCCATTTGACCTCCTGGGATCCTGCAAAAATCCCGTTTGTAGCCCTGGAGCGTACCACCTGGCATGTGTGTTGCGAGAGTACCTACACGTGTTGTTTTTCTTAATAATTAGGAAATTATTGATTATTAGGTATGTTGTGTGGGTGGTGGAAGTACAAGTACAGGTACAGGTACAGTACAAGTACAGGAGATTGCTGAGGCATAACACAATGAGCTAGGGGACTGAATGTCGACTAATACTTTTTTCTGAAAGAATTTCATAATTTGAAGCCATAGCAGTGAGTTTTGGGCTCCTACGGCGTACTACAAATTTCCAGGGCACTTTCGAAAATTTCAACTTTGAATCTGGAGGGAAGAGTGGCGCTTCCAAGAAGGGCTCTCTCATTGGCTGCTGGTCAGCCAATGAACTGAAAGCACGAATTCAGAGAGATTCACGAGATCAGAAAAGGTGAAATCGCAAGGAAAATCTGACGCTAGCGTGATGGGACAACAGACCATATTCATGTTCTCCAACATAACATAACCAAAACATAAAAGCTTTTTTTGTACACTTTCTACTTTTTGTGCGAGAGCACTCAATCAATCAATTTTTATTTGTTATTGCAGGTAACACTGACGTTTACAACAAAGAAATTTGCATCCTAATATATCGCTGGCCCAGTTCAAGACCGGCTTAAGTGCAAATTCACAAATTTTTCAGGAAGCGCGTTTAAAAAAGCACTGTGAATTCAATGTTGAATATCTCTGGAGCTAATGCAGCCAGCGCCTTGAAACTTTGACCATTAACTCAGTATGGTCTTGGTATACTTACCTGCAAATTTGAGATAATATTATTATGTTACAACCTGGAAATTTATTAAAATTAAAACAACTCTTTGTATAAAATTAAATGTGCATGTTACATCGCAAAAATACTAAGGCAGTATTAGAGTTTGGGCTACTAATTTCCCCAGTTATAATCAGTGCAACAAACCGACATCAATTAACAACTCCTCTAGGAACTTCCTCCTCTTGAGATATGCGATTGCGTAACTGTAGAGCCTGAACACCATGTCCTCATTTGGGCAAGTTAATAGGCAATTGAGAATAATATTCTCAATATTCTCAATATATTATATTCCTCGCTTAGTCTACCAGATCCGAAATACCTAAGCCTATCGTTCTCCAATTGTGAGCATGTACCGAAGACATGGGGGATGTTTTCAAGCTCACCCTTATTGCACAGCAGACAGCTCTGTTGGGGATCTACCTTCCATACCACACCTTTGTGGAAAATTCGCAGCATTGAGTCGCTTCGGAGCCTTAGCTGAGCGATCACCCGCTTCACATCAAAGGGGATGTTCCAGTGCGAGAGCACTCTGGCGGATTAGTTCGACTGTCGCGCGGGAAAATTCCAAATTCCAAATATTCACTAGTGATTTCCTCTGCTCAGACACCTAATTTCACAATGCTAACTGTACCGAGTACTTTGTTCTTTATTAGTTCAACTATGTTCGACCTAATTTTCCCATTTCTCTGCCCTTGTTCCCTAGCACATTGTGATCTGCTGGCGCTGAGAATGCTCCAGCTGCAGAAATGGAGGATATGGGTTCCATAGGGCTTCTCGAAGTGTCGAGGTATCTATTTTAAGTCCGGCAGATCCTCGTAAGGAGCGGGAGAAAACTGACTTACCCTACAAAAAGCCCCATATCGACGCTTAAGCCGTATCATGACCTATCAAACTTTTGGTACGTTTTCAGGAGGCAGAAAAAACTGTTTATATCACTAAAATGAGCATACCTGACACTTGAATCAATTTTCCATTTTCAACATCCACTTTTCCTGTGGAAATTTACCAGTTTTGCATTTAACTCAAAATCAATCATTCATCATCATCATCATCATCATCATTTTTGCAATCAAACTCAAAACCGCCAAAAATCTTGATAGGTCATGATACGGCTTAAGCGTCGATATATTCCCTCGGCGAAATCGGATGATTCTGGGGCTTCCAAAAATGGATTTTACGTCCACAAATATTTCGAAACGACACCTACCTCGACTCCATAGCCCAAAACTGTCAAAAAACCCTACTTTAGCACCATAATGCCCCGCGGGTTTGGACGGTCAAGATGAAAACCTTGCGGGCACAACTAGATGGTAAACCAACTATTTTGTCAAAATGTCCGATTTTTTTGAAAAATTCCTACGGCCCAAAACGGACGAACCTTACATTTTTTGAAATCTACTTACGTGACATGAAACGGATAATGTAATACCTAAACCATTAACCAAAAAACAAAAAAAACAAAAAAAAAAATTCTTTTTAAAATATTTGGATAGAGGTGGGACCTCGAAAAAATGGATTTTTCCTCCAAAATTACACGAAAAACGACATCTTATTTGACCCCCTGGGATCCTTTAAAGATCCCATTTGTAGCCCCATGCAAGCCCCATAGATCCCTACGGTGATATCGGAACGTTCTGGGACCCCCAAAAATGGATTCTACGTCAATAAATACTTCGAAAACGATACCTAACTCGACCCCATAGCTGAAACCCTTCGAAAACCCCTTCCGTAGCCTCATTTCAGCCCCACAGAGCCCCACGGGTTTGGGCGATCGGACTGAAAACCTTGCGGGCACAACTAGATGGTAAACCGAGTATTTTGTCAAAATTTCAGATTTAAAAAAAAATGCCTACTGCCGAAAACGGCTCGGACGGTCATTTTGGAATCTAATCCTCTTGAAACGCCCAACATTTTTCCATTTCCCTTGAAGCCTTTTCTTGACTGAAGGAATGGATGTCATTCGAAAGTTTGGAAAACCGCGCTGTCAATAGTCCCCTACATCCCCCCCCCCCCCCACCGTATTCCAAAGTTAGTTCAAGGCTGAAGCATGTTCCATGCTAAAATTGTTTTCTGCGCTGATGCAGTAGCCGCAAAACCGTAGTGCCAATATGAAGACTTTTTTCTTCTTTTTTTTCGGAAATGTTTTCCCTACAACGCCAGTTAACGTGTTACAAATGTCATGGGAAAGAGATGGCGGGGGAGTGAAAAAGACACGCTAAGCCCTGTCAGTCACATAATAAAAGATATTCCGGCTCCCACTCAAATGCCGTTTGAAAGGGCGGGTCTCCGCTCATATTCCCTTCATATCCCGACTGTATGAACTCCCTGAAGATACAGCGGTGAAGATTGCTTCGCCCCTTGACAGGCGGCAAAATGTCTGGAAGAATAGCGTCGATCTGAAACCTCGTTTTCCCCCGAAAAAAGAAAAAAAAAAAAAAAAGGTTACCGGTATTGGTTGTCGAGACTCGACTACACAAAGTGTCGTTCTAACGGGGAAATATTTGCACGTCTCCCTCGCGTTTTTTCCCTCTTACGATTGTTGTCCTCGCCCCCTCGCCTCAATGGCTGACAGTTTCGACTGTTTGGGCAGCACCCCTTGCGCGTATAAAAGGACCATTTACTGAGGATGAGGACCGATTTTTCGCATCGACAATGACGTGAGTCGAAAATGTTTTTTTTTTTTTTTGTAGTAGAGCTTTCCGCACCTTCAATAGTCAACGTCATGAGTGTTCACGACAATAGTAACTCATAAGCAGAGACGCCGCGTTTATGACTTTTATTTTTTCATTTCATGACCTTTATTTCATGACTTTTATTTCTCTGTTTCATGACGCTTATTTCATAAAATGGCTCATTTCATGACGTTTTACCCAAAAGAGGGTGACGGTTTTTTATCAACAACATTGAATGTTGTTCAAATCAAATCAGATCACATTTTGATGTATGGACTTCTTACGCAGGTCCAATAGGTATTTCCTCACCAAGTTATAATACAACGAAAACGATAATTCATTTGTAAGGATTTAGAAATTAGTAAAAATCTTCAAATCTCACAGCTGTGCTACAGACTTTTAACCATTCCAAACTTGCAGATAAAAAATAACGATATTAAATTTTAATATCGTTATTTAATATCGTTATTTTTTTTTCGCAAGTTTGGAATGGTTAACAGTCTGTAGCATAGCTGTGAGATATTTAATATATTTACATTTATTTATACAACTCTGCATTTTGGAAGTTTTTGATCGTTGTTTTGAATCTAGTAGGTGATTCTCAAAGGATTTTTAATGCTGAATACGAATATCAGCTCAGTTTTCCCCAATCACGTTCAGATTTTTCGCAAAAGTAAAATAAAAAGAGGCTCACATTGGTACCCACAACGTGATCCAGTGGACTAAAAATGTATAGACAGAGAAGGTTTTTCTCAATCAACTTCACTAATTTGTTATAAATTGTTGTTACTATCTCCATGTACATGCAACTACATCATTTTCATAATAATAACGAAGTCAGCCATCGTATTGGTGTGTCATCTTCCTTGATAACGCTGTTCCATCGTTTTGATACCCCGATGAAATCTTTCCCCGTGTTCCTCGCTGTAGTCACCCAAGTTTTCTGAGGAATATTCAATATGCGAGTGGAGAAAAAGCCACATTTACACTCATGTTACAACCCAGTCTTTGAAATGCTGGTACACCAAGGGATCTTTGTTGTTACCCAAGAAGGCTTCTGCAAGGTCAGTTACTGACTTTAAACTCGGAAGCATTTTTTTCAAGAGCGGGCATGCGTTCTTCAAACTGGGGATCTTTCATGATTTTGCGTATTTGTGGACGCACAATAATGCCTGCTTTTATTTTCTCGAACGTGATCACCCCAAAGCAATCATTTTCTCGGTCCAGTTTGGTAACAAATTGTTTCATCAAACCAAGGTAATGTGCAGTGGAGGGAGCAAAACTTTGATCCAAGATCTCATTTGTTCAACTTAGGTGCGACCAGAGATGTAAAATACCCGGGTATTCTTTTTTAAGGGTAAATACCCAGGGTAAATACCCGGGTAAATACCCATTTTGGGTATTTAATAGGGTATTTTATCTTCAATGAAACGGGATCGCAAAAAAACCACGTAAAACGTTCTTACTACTCGAGAGCCAGCCTCTACCAAAGTTTCAACAATTTTCGAGTTCAGGATCACCCTCTAAATGAAAAAAAATACTCATGTTCGATGGAAATCACACAAACAAACTGCTATAAAATCATATGCCACTTCCCACTGTACTTAAACAGCTGTAAAATTGACTGCTTTCATGGTCATTAAGTGCCCAAAAATCAAGATGCAATTAAATCTTTTCATCAACCATGTTTTGTGGTAAAAATAATCGTAAATTAAGATGATAATGTTGGAAATTATTTATTTCCAGCTTTAAAAAACATGTACATTTAAAAAAATTGCTCAAACTGTTTTTTGCATTTAAATACCTAGCAATCATTCCCTCATCTCATCGGTCTCATCGAATGAAAGTTCGCTTGTAGATGAATCTGATTCTTCATCCTCATCCGAGCTGGACTCATCGTGAACTCGCTTCTTGGCTACATTTGTAGGTTACGTTAAGTACCCTTTTTCTTCCTATCAAGTTGGACTCCTTGTTACAGTCATGGAGGACACACTGTATACAGTACCTATAGGTACGTAACAATCGCGTCGTGAGGTGGGAAAGGGTAGTAAGGTGTGCAGAAATGGTCGTAAAACTGACCTTTTACTTGACTTTTTTTTGCAAAACTAAAAAAAAAAATGAAAAAAAAAATTTTTTTTCGGTATTTTTTTGGTTGGGTATTTAATGGGAAGGTATTTATTCGGCAATTGGGTAAATACCGGGTAAATACCCAGTTTGTAAATACCCTACCCACTGGGTATTTACCCCCTTTACATCTCTGGGTGCGACACACAGATGAGGAGCCCAACCGGAACGAACCGATGAGGAGTCCTGATCGCCTAGCTTCATCTCAAAACAGGCGTGGCAGACTTTCATCACAAAAGGAGTAGGATCTAATCGCCTGTTTCTGTTTTTCGGTCATAAAAGAACCACAGATTAAGCAAAGACATTGGGATTGTTCACGCACTTATGCCTCAGGCGCATTCATTCTTAAACGCTAGACAACGTACTCGTGTCCATTACGAAAGTCAAGAGAACTAGATAAAATTGATTGAACAAAGGCCACCTAGGAAGAAGGAAAAGTAAAGAACAGGATAGAGCCTGTGAATCACAGAACCACCGTCATGGCTCAGGGTTGCCATTTGTTTCTACCCAAGAAAAATATCTCTCTTCAGAACCTCAATTTGAGAATTGTGAGAGAACTAGACGTGATAGCGATAAAACTCCAACGAATTCGAATTCAGCGCTGAAAAACAATAGAGAATCACCTATCTGTTTTCAAACAATGAAAATCATGCATAGGTATATATCGTTATATTACGATACAGATCTTTATTTCAAAATGTTTGATCAAAACGACCGATATTGAAAAAAAGATATCAGAAAAACAGCAAAAATCATCGAATAAGCTTATTTTTATTTACCAAAATTACTACCAACGTTGTTCTATAGTGGTCGGACTGGTTTGGGATCCCTTTTAATCGGTTCTACGTAGGCCAACATTACATCGAAATTTACACTCCAGTCGCCTCCCTCTCAAAAATCCCATAAATACCTACCACTCTAAAGAACCCAGGGAAATGGTAAGATCAAGCTGAAAAGTTTTTCTTGGTAGAGACTCAATACTAGTGTCAAAATTCCAAATTTTATGAAAAATTCCTATTGGCAAAAGTGGCGTGGACGGCGGTGGGACGTTTAATTTTTGAAACCTACGTGGAGGATCGTAGTGTCAAATTTTGTGGCCTGTCAACGTTTTCTACCTTCGATGAGAACACAGATAGATGCATGCGATTCAGAGAATCGAAGAATACATTCAACTAGTGCAAGCTTTCCTCACGGTTTGCAGAAGAACGTTTCGTCAACCAGACAGAAATCCTCTCCTGCTGACACCCACTTTCGCATAAGCACTGCCCTGCTGGTTTGAATCTTTGTATCTCTGTCACGAGTCTAACGAGAAATGACAATTTCTATACACAATATCTATTGTGACTACTAGGTGGCCAATGGTAGAGGCAACCAAATGGCCAACGAATCTCGGGAAATTATTTATTCCACACATTCACCAAATTGTGCCTATGTTGCGAGTACACCTACCTACCTTTCTCTACCTGACTTCTGGAGTCTTGCTCAGTATACAAGTTCCTATCTGCGATGGTTGCGGGTAGAATTATTTTATTCCTGGCCCAGAATTGACCGAGAATGTCCGTTTCATGACGTTTATTCCACTAAGTCACATTTCATGACCTTTTTTTTTTTTTTTACAAAAATTACTATTTTATGGTAAAACACTATGACTATGACGCTTATGACTTTTTGGCGTGTCTGCTCATAAGAAACTATTGTCGTCAACAAATAGGTAAATAATATTACGGAATACATCCTTAAAAACGCTGCAAATTTTACACAAGGGTTTATTATACTTTGATATAGGTTACTAGAGCAGAAATTTATTTCTGTGTCAACGAAAAAAAAATTAAAATTTTAACCAAACCGAGTATTTTGTCAAAATTTAGATTTTTTGAAAAATGCCTACTGCCCAAAACGGCTCAGAGGGCGGTCATTTCATTTGGTTGATTATTCTTGGAATAATACACCTTTGTAAGCGCAACGGATTTCGACGATTCCGATCGGCCTCAAAATTTGGCATTATCCGTTTCAAGAGGTCTACATGCTAAATCCGAAATGTCCGTCCGCCGTCCAGGCCGTTTTGGGCAGTAGGAATTTTTTTAAAAAGCTGAAATTTTGACAAAATACTCGGTTTACCATCTAGTTGTGCCCGCAAGGTTTTCAGCCCGATCGCCCGAACCCGTGGGGCGCTATGGGGCTAAAATGGGGCTATGTGAAGGGGTTTTTGAAGGCTTTTAGCTATGGGATCGAGTTAGGTGTCGTTTTCGAAGTATTTTCTGACGTAGAATCCATTTTTGGGGATCCCGAAACGTTCCGATTTCACTGTGGCGATCTATAGGGCTTTCATAGGGCTAAACATGGGGTTTTTGAAGGATCCCAGGAAGTTAAATATTTTTCGAGTAAAAAATAAAGAATTTTTGAAAAAAAAAATTATTGAAACAAAAAATCCAAAAAAAAAAAACTTTTTTTTTTGAAATACAAAAATCCAATAAATTTTTTTTTTTTAATTTTTTTCATTGACAGAATTAAATTTCTGCACAAGTCACCTATATCAAAGAATAATAAACCCTTGTGTAAAATTTGCAGCGTATTATTAGGTATACTAGTCTCTCTGGCTCGCTTCGCTCGCTCCCTTAGTGGGGTGTATTGCCGCCTGTGGGGTGTATTGCCGCCTGTGGGGTGCGTAGCATCGATGGACACGTTCAAAACCCTACTCAGACATAAGGCCTCGCTCCGCTCGGCCCCTCCTATTCGTAGCAGAGACGATAGAAAAAATCGGCGTATTTTTAGGGCTTACCGTTTAGGAAATTATTATTTTTAATTCAATTCAACTTTTTTTAAATAAAGGCCTCTACATCTATCAAAGTTCCCTGGACCCTCCGTTTTCTAAGATCCCTGGCCCCGCGCGAATTAAAACGTTCCAATTGTCTTCTCACCGTGAAATCGCCCCCTCCCCCTCGGTTTTTTTGAAATCCGACTTCGGAATCGGATTGGCCATATTTTGGCGCGCATTTGGTTCGCGGATACCATACCCAAAAAATGGCTCCTTACTGGGTATTTTTGAACCCGAAAAAACGTGGGACAAACGCGAGAAAGACGATTTTTCGACGAATTTCCCGGGCGAATTTCGGATTTTCGATTTGACCGACGTCTACCTCCAGGTCTGATCTATACGGCTCGTATTTTTTCGTAATTTTTTCGACCCCTTAAACGGCCTTTGGCGCGAGTTGAAAGTGGAAAACGTAGGACAAACGGGAGAAAGACGATTTTTCGACGAATTTTCGACGAATTTCCCGGGCGAATTTCGGATTTACGATTTGACCGACGTCTTCCTCCAGTTCTGATCTATACGGCTCGTATTTTTTTCGACCCCCTAAACGGCCAGCGAGCGGAAAGTGAAAAAACTCACTCGGGAACGCGTTATCCCGTACCAACAAACCACACGGCTACCACACGGCCGTCTGCCACACGTCGGCCAACACAATTTTATATTATTGTATGATGATATGATATGATGATTCTTATCCCACGCCTCATTACTGGAATGGGTGGAGTCAGCGTCGGTTTTCTTGTTGTCTATGATGTTCAGAACATCATCTACAATAATCTTGAGGAGCGCCGCCGTCTCTCCTGGAGTAAAATTAACAGATCTTCCCCTCTTTTGGTTTATTATAATTGGAATAGGAATGCACGTCTGTAGGTAATCGCGACGAGGGCCGAAAATTCTGATCAGGCTTAAAATTTGCCATTATTCGTTTCAAGACATCTGCTTTCCAAAAAAGAAACGCCGTCTGAACCGTTTTGGATAGTCGTTTTTTTTTTTTTAAATTTAAAATATGATTTTTCAAAAATAATAATTACGTATTATTATTTGGCTGAAAATGAATTTTTAGTTAAAATCGATTGTTGACTACCGACTTTGCATCCCTAGTCCAGACTCCGCGACTGTCAGTAATGTGTTCACTACATTTTACATGTCCGTTCTGTTCGCATTCTGCAGCATTACTTCTCTTCGATTGATAACCTATCGACCTACTGTAGCTGATAACAGCTATCGGCCGATAACAGCTATCGATTGTATAATTGATAAACAAACGCGCCATTAGTATCACACTTTGAATACCTTCAATGTGTTGTATACGTCGAGACATTTGCTATAAAATTATGTTTGAACACGTAGGTATATGTAATTGCGTCTTTGTAAAACACGCTCTATATTTAAAAAACTTTTTCTGGAGTTTTAATATTTGAGGAATACCTACTCTGTGATTCAAGTCTTCTCCAGGCATAAATTCGGGTTTGGGTTATGGTCCAACCAAAGAGGAGGTATGAAAACATAAACAATACCGTAGATACCGAGATACCCTAGGAATAATGAACCAACAACGCCCTCCACACTTAATCAGATTTTAGGATTGGGACCAGGCGTCAAATCCCCAGCAGGTAATCAGTGACAAAACCTGTTACGGTCAGCTCACCCAAATTACGAGAAATGGATGAAGAAACAAAGAAGCAGATTCGTGCCCTCAGTGAAAGCGCTCACGAAGTCTAATTACACGAACTAATTACACGTAGTAATTACTCGCTCAAGTAAGCAACTTGCGACGGACACAAACGAGATAGCTGGATGATGGAACAATTTCAAGGGAATTTCAAAGGGGGAGCCTGCATGTGCCTGTTTTGTATCTGCGGGGCTCGGCAAGCGCGAGATGTACAACTCCCCTGCAATTTCCTCGCGCTAATTTATCTTCCGAAGTTTTAATTGAACAAACTTGGTATCTTCTCTTTGTCAAATCGAGTTTCGCCTCCGCCGAGGGTTGAAAATACCCTTAACACATTCCGCGTAAAACTCGGCGGTTAATTCGAAAAGCGAGAGAAAAAGGAAACACGAAAAATTCTCGCACGACGATTACGGTCAACGAAAGGAATTCCGACGGTGAACATGCACTTCGTCAGAACTTCTCGAGTGGTTCTCGAATTTTTAATATTAATATTATGAATATTTAACATTCAACACGGGCCCCTGTAATAAATACAGGAACAATAATAATTATTGTTTTCTTTTTGAATTAGAAATATTTTATGCAGTTCGTTTCCACTGTGTCTGGATGTTTGCAGTTTCTTCAGATGCTTACGTTTTTCCTTATTTACGGGTGTTCTGTATCACAACGATTTTTTTGGCCATTGGGGCGAGTGGGATGTCCTTTTCAAAGTATTTTGTACATACAATCCGGGGGACGGAACCAGTAAAAGTTTTTTAAATGAAATTTTTGTAAACAAATTGTTAAGTTTTCTTATTCATAAGAAAAATTGCGAGTTGCCATTGAAAAAGGCTATCTGCCGCTTTCTTGAGCAACGTTGGCAACCGGATCATTTCAAAATTTCGGTCACATTTAAGTCACTGGGTAAATGTGGGGTCAAATCACACCTGAATGCGGTCTCCTAAATTTTTATTGTGATCTATGCATGAATATGTATACTCATGTGTAAAAGGGTAACAAAATTTGTTACCCTTTTACACATGAGTATACATATTCTACCCTGGGTCCCCTGAATGTATTAAATAATTTAATACATTCAGGGGACCCAGGGTAAAATTCTCAAATGGTGATTTGTCACTCCCTACTGCTGTCACTGGGCGGAGGTTAGCAACTTTCATTACCTATCTCATTATGAAATGTTACATCAAGGCTCAAATAAGAGTTATATTAAGATATAAATATATGTCAAGACATAGTATCCATTGTTGAAAAAAAAATTGGATCAACACAAGCCACCATACATTCCATTTCAAGAGAGTCACATGGTTTACCGTCACTCCCGACATCCAGTTTAAAAAAGTCCTCAACTGGCGGGAAGAAGGTATTTTTGGGGTGGCTTCAATGCTGTTGGCTACCCTGATGCAAGATGGCTCCAGCATTGTTGGTGGAAATTTTCTACACGTGTTCAGAGCAGTTCAACTAGAGGTGCCATGAGGTAAGCCAGAAGCGTGGCTTTATTGAAGGTCACTCCCTACTTCAACTCAATTTTGGTTACAGCACTTGTAATTTAATCTCACTAAGTTATAGTAAGTATAATTGTAGCGAATTCATTGATAATGTTTAGGAATAAGCTTGATCCTTTTGTTTACTACTCTGCAATGGCTCGGGAAGGCTAAAACGTCACTACCTACTTTGATACTCCCTACAATATATCCCTCTTTTTCCACATATGTAGTAGGGAGTGACGGAGTAGGGAGTAGGGAGTGACGGTTGCTTGTGTGAGATATTTCACCATTTTGGCATGGAAAATTAGGTTAATTTTGGGTTCAGATGGTGGGTGTGATGGAGGGTCCTTCCAGAAAACAAGATTAATCTGAATTCAAAACTCAGAAATCACAGTTTATACCACTTGCCTTTTTGTCACTTCCTACTCATTCACGTCACTCCCTTCAGAAGTGATTTTTTTTTTTTTTTTTTTCAAAATGATTGGGTTGAGGTTTATGTGTGCTTACTTTAGTAACATGCTTGGAGAACCATACGGTCTAAAGAGACGTATTACCAACAAAAAAACTGCCCATTTTTTGATTTTTTTTTTTTTTTCAGAAACGTTTGAGGTCCAAATGTGACCGAAATTTTGAAATGACCCAACCACGGAAAACTTGGTAGATTTGCGTGGGGGAGTGGAAGAGATTTTTTTCAAAAAACGCTGCAAATTTTACACACAAGTTTATTATTCTTTGATATAGGTTACCAAGTAACAAGTCTTGTCCGAAAATTAATTTTGTGTCAGTGAAAGAAATTTTGGAGAAAAAAATGTTTCTCGTAAATATTTGACTTCCTGGGATCCTTAAAAATTCCCATTTGTAGCCCCATGGAAGCTCTATAGATCGCAACAATGTGCTATGGGGGTGAAAACCTAGCGGGCACAACTAGATGGTAAACCAAGTATTTTGTCAAAACATCTGAGTAAATCTGGAAAAACTTTTTTTTTAATTCCTACTGCCCAACACGGCCCGGACGGCGGACGGACATTTCGGTTTTGGAATCTTGACCATTTGAAACGGATAATGCCAAATTTTGAAGCCGATCAGGGTCGTCGACCTCCGTCGCGGTTACAGAGATGTATTATTCCAATAAACCAAAACGCTGCAAATTTTACACAAGGGTTTATTATTCTTTGATATAGGTTACTTAAGCAAAAATTTAATTCTGTGTCTATGAAGAAATTTTTGAAAAAAAAAAAAAATTTTTTTGGATTCTTTTTTTCAAAAATTTTTGTCTTCAAAAATTCTTTATAACTTTTAATTCTTTATAATAACTCCCTAGCGGAAAAATTGCAACGTTTTTCAACAATCCTATCCTGTGTTAGCCCACGTCAATGGTGGGATGGAGCCGTGGGGGGGGGGGGGGGGGGGGGGGGGACCTCCACCACCAATTGGATCCAGCCCGGACAAAGGATACCACCGAGTGAGTTCCCCAGTTCCCCGTTGAAGAGAACACTCAATTCGAAGTGAGTCGCCCAACAAGCTACACTCCCTTCCCCCCCCCCCCCCCCCCCCAACGTGTGTGTCTCACCCTTTTTCCCCCGCAACTTTTAATGAAAACAAAACGGAAAGGGACGATAAAACAAGGGGCGGGGTGACAGCCGACGAAACAAAGCCACATTGTCCCGGACGAGTCTATGGCGGACGTTCGAGCTCGTACAAGGGTTGGATGGTGTACGGTGGGGGGGGGGGGGGGGGGTGTATAAATAAACGCTTCGCAAATTAATATGCGGCCAAGTTTTCGAAAAGGGACCCCCCCCCCCCTCCAACCCTCTTCTGATTTAAATGTGGACTTTGAAAGCCGCTCGGGTGGACAGATTTTCATACAACAATATGTCATTCTGGACGCGGTAAATAAGCCCGAACTCAAACGTTCCTTGACAATAATGAATTGCCTCAATTTGAATTTGTACTGTACGACAATGAACAAGACCACATTTGGTTCTGCTCTGTCGTAGTTCACCAGCGGATTGCTTTGACATCTGAGGCAAATAACAAACAATAAAGCTACACGAATCATTTTCGCCTTTTAATACACTGCGACATGAATTTTCTCGGATTTAGTAGGGGAGAGTTCTATTGAATGGTTTGGGTATAGTTTATCGGAGTGATATCACGGATCATTTTATGTTTATAGTTGATGTTCATCTGCTGAATAAGCTGGTACTGCGGAAAATAGCCGTTTTGTCAGTGATCAAAAAAGTAATACAGATGATCAATTTCTTGATGGAGTGGAGGAAGGAGAGATTTGCGGTGCACTGAGAAAAAAAAAAATCCCATAAGTATATTGTTTGTAGAAGTGAAAATATGGCGGCCAATTTGCGTTTGTTTGGAGAACACTACCAATTAGTGGGAGAGAAATCTACTTACGAATGCAAGAAAGTACGACTGATCGCATAAACTACGACTGACTGCAACATTCCTACGACCATTTTGGTGATTTTCCCCTACCAAACGCTAGATTACCTACCAGCCCCAAAAATGAATGCAACCAATCACATGCGGCCAAATCTGCGACTAACCACATCTATTTCTCCTACCGGTGTTAGGATTCATCTACCAATCACTTACTACGCCCAATCACTTGCCCAACTCATGAATTCTCCGCCCAGGATTATTGATCTACTACCAATCACAACTTAGAATGCTGAGGTGGCAGGAGAAAGAACCGACCACTCGTAAAACTCTACTACCATTCACATGAAGGCTCATGTTGGTAGGAGATTTATTCTCTGACCACTTCCAAAAACTACAACTGGTCACATCGAAAAGGGATAGGTCAGTGAATTTTTCTATTACCTGTCGTATGAGATGCCCTCATGCAATAGTCGATTTCCCTATTTCCGTATTCATCAAACTTAATTAGTAGGTATCACATCGTAAAATTTACTTTATCTCATGAGATGACGCGAGAGGAACTCTTGTGTGGACCTTAGCGTTCCATTAAGTTCCTTGATTCCACTACCAGCAAAGCACAGACTCTAGTGACCAGGAGGACTGTATCAGGGCAGTTGCCTGGCGTTGGCAGAGAGGGAGACGTCCCACTGATATGCCACCATCTATGGCATGTCGCTCGTCTGCGAAGGATTGGAGGGCCAGGTTAGCTTTCTCATAGTCTCGCATTGGTCTGGTGAGGATTCCCTCTGGGTCTGCTAAGCAGGCTATTGTGGTTAAGGCAGTTCACGTATACCTATAATTCTACAGAATTAAGTTCATGGAATGCATACTCCATCTCAGTTATAATATGCAATTTAAAGGTTGGAGCTTTGGACAAAGGCAACTCGTTCCTTGAAACCAAGAAACATATGTTTATGTATATATACAACAAGAATTTTGGGGGAAAATTGGGTTGCAAGTGGATGTAGTGAAACAAGGAACTGGAACCACTAATGATGGCAATACGCCCAGAAGGTTCTTTCCAGCTCCATCTTTTACATCTGAAATAACCAAAGTTGATGAAACTTTGATAAGAAGATTGGGGACAATCCTAGATGTGATACGATGTCGATAAGATACCTTAAAATTCAAAGAATACGCCACTGAAACAGCTACCTTTGCAACGGCTCTATACGCTTGGTTGGTACAACCTCCCAATTTCACAAAATCTTGTTTCATGGAGCACTGATCATCCAATCTGCCTCTCTACCTACTGGCGCACTCTCAGAAGAAGCGAAAGAGCGAAGAAACAAAGACTGCAAATACTATAGAGCTCATCATGCTCGAAAATGTTCCCGCGAAGCCATCAACGAGGACGTTTTTCACTCCATTGTGGTGTCTTCTGCCCCATACATCTCGTCCTTAAAAATTTACCTACCTGTTTAATAATAAAAGTCTTCCCTTAGGGGATGAAGCTTTGCAATTACTATTGTGAATTAATATTTTTATTAGTGGTATAAATTAACGACGATTTTTAATTGAATTTTTATTTACCTAGTTGTCATTGTAATGTCTTAAATGATTATTTCCCTCTTATTGAAGAGTCTTCAAGTCAAACTAATTCAGTTTATGGTATATTATTCTGAAATTAACTCTATTTTCATTTTCATTCATTTGTATGTATTTGATAAATTTCCTAAATAATGGTTTGAATTGTTTTCAAAACCCTTCTTTCGGCCCAGGTTTCAAAACAAAATGGTTTTTTTACTGTATAGAGTGGTGAACTTGTGATAAAGTTTATGGGTTATACTCGAACATAAGCAAAAACAGCTGAAAAAGTTTAAAGCCAGTGAGTATGCCCATTTGAATGCTGAATTATGGTCTTTACAAAATTGTAGCGCAATAACTGACGTCGAATTCGGATTCTACGCCCCGAAAAACATGAGTTTAGGTACCGAGTTTTATTGAAATAATCCGATGAAAAGGGGTTTTGGCCGCTTTTGGAGGGACTTCTAGGGGATGAGTAAAACTACTGGGATGAGGCAGCCCCGTCGCCTTCGGACACCCCTCTGCTCACCACCATCGCAACATCCAGCTCCAGCCCCCTTTTTTTACCACGAAATACTCGATTTACCATCTAATTGTGCCCGCAAGGTTTTCACCCCGAATGCCCAAACCAGTGGGGCGCTATGGGGCTACAATGGGGCTACGGGAGGGGATTTTTGAAGGCTTTTGGCTATGGGATCGAGTTAGGTGTCGTTTTTGAAGTATTTTTGGACGTAGAATCCATTTTTTGGGGTCCCGGAACGATTCGATTTCACTGTTGCGATCTATGGGGCTTTCATGGGAAGACAAATGGGATTTTTTAAGGATCCCAAGAGTTCTAATATTTTACGAGTAATTTCGGACGCAAAATCCTTTTTTCGAGTTTTCACATCTCTCTGAATAATGTTCAGCTTTTCTTTTTGGTTTATTATTCTTGGAATACACCTATGTTTTCGCGAAGGGGGTCGTCGACTCCGATCGGCCTCAAAATTTGACATTATCCGTTTCAAAAGGTCTGCATTCAAAATCTGAAATGTCCGTCCGCCGTCCGGGCCGTTTTGGCTCTGTGGGGATAAAAAGGGGCAACGGGAGGAGTTTTTTTCTGGTTTTCGGTGAGGTTATCGAGTGGGGTGTCGTTTTCGAAGCATTTTTGGACGTAGAATCCGTTTTTTGGGGTCTCACAACCATCGGATTTCACCGTGATGGGGCTACAACTGGGACTTTTGAAGGATGCCAGCAAGTCTAATGAGGTGTCGTTTTCATAGTAATTTTGGAAGCATAATCCATTTTTGGGGTCCGCCATCCGTCCACAAACTTTACAATAAAAAAAGCTGCAAATTTTACACTAGGGTTTATTATTCTTTGATGTATATATCAGTAGTAACCTATAGGTTACTACTGACAATTATTGTCAATGAAAAAATTTGTTTTTTAAATTTTTTTTTTTTTCAAAAAATGTATCTCTAAAATTTTTGTTTTTTTACTTGAAAAATATTTGACATCCTGGGATCCATCAAAAATCTCATTGGTAGCCCCATGGAAGCCCTATAGATCGCCACAGTGAAATCGGATCGTTCCGGGACCCCAAAAAACGGATTCTACGTCCAAAAATACTTCTAAAACGACACCTAACTCGATCCAAAAGCTTTAAAAAAACCTCCCGGAGCCCCATTTTATCCCCATAGCGCCCCACGGGTTTGGGCGATTGGGCTGAAAACCTTGCGGGTACAACTAGATGGCAAACAAAGTACTTTGGCAACATTTCAGATTTTCTTAAAATTCCTACTTACTGCCCAAAAATTCCTACTTACGGATATTGCGGTTTTGGAATCTAGACCTCTCGAAAAGGATAATGTCAAATTTTGAGGCCGATCGGAGTCGTCGACCTCCATCGCGAAAACATAGGTGTATTATTCCAAGAATAATAAACCAAAACTTTTTAATAATTTAATTAACATTTTTTATTGATTTAGAATTAATTTTTGGACGATTTATATCAAAGAATAATATACCCTTGTGTAAAATTTAAGATGTTTGGAATCGTCTCTACAATTATTGTACATAATATGTACAATATTATTTCATGTATTTACTTTGCTGGGTTTACACGATAACGGGTTATCTATCACACCCACCCCCCACATTCCCAAATGAAAATTCCTGGATCAACTCCCGACTAGTTTCCACAATTAGCACATTTCTTAGCGACAAATGACTTTAGACGACGCTCTTTGCTGAAGTGAGTAGCACACCTCCCGTGACGTCGCGAGCGGAGTTGTTTTTGCATAATTAGCTCCACATCCTCCGGCAGCCTTATTGAGTTTGCTTACTCGCCTAGAAAGCATTCGCTCCGAAGGGTTCCCATGCAAATGCGGTATCCTCCGGGGTTGAGCTGAACGCGAAATGGTTCGCCGTTTCTCCCTGGCCCGCATCCTGATGTACGGAGTGTGCTATGAAAACGTACGTGGAAAGTATCTCGTGAACTGTTTTGCTCGGAGAAATCTTCCGCTCCAAACATTTGACGCCCCAGCAGTCGATTAGAATGTGATTCGGACCTGAACTTGGTGATATCGACGTGGTGGTTAGCGAAGGAGTGACAGATTGTGGGATGGCGTTTCTATTGTAGGCATTCCTGAGGTTAACCCATCGTCCAAATGACCTCCCCAGCCCGAGTTGAGTTATGAGGTTGAAGTTCCATTTGCGTGTACGGCGATCTCTCGTCACGACCGCCATCTATATGTCACGGGATGTCTCCATTGTGGTGGCAGCCTACTCAAGAGGCACACATTAGATGCCTGTAAAGGGGCTGTCACATTGCAAAATAGCCTGATGGAGAAATAGAAATTTCCAAATGATTATGAGATAACATCATTTATATGTATATCAATTAAAATGAGCTGGCAAAAAAAAAAAAACCTGAGTCAGGAACTGTTCCCGTAGGAGTAGGAATGAGAAATCAGAAGTATCGATGGTTTTGAATCGATTCAGAATCGGACTTTTAATAAAATCGATTGAAAAATCGAAACCTATCAGAAAACGCTGCAAATTTTACACAAGGGTTGATTATTGTTTGATATAGGTTAACCGTGAAAAAATTAATTCTGTGTCAATACGAAAATAGATCCCTATTTTTGAAAAATAAGAAATAAATTGTTCTGTACATTGATTGGACAGAGACCTCGGAAAAATGGATATTGCGTCCAAAATTACTCGGAAGTTGACACCTTATTCGACTTCCTGGGATCCTTTAAAAACCCCACGGTGAAATCGGATCCTTCCGGGACTCCCCAAAAATGGATTCTACGTCCGAAAATACTTGGAAAACGACACCTAACTCGATCCCATAGCCAAAAGCCTTCAAAAAACGCCTCCCGTAGCCCCATTTTAGCCCCATAGCGCCCCACGGGTTTGGGCGATCGGGCTGAAAACCTTGCGGGCACAACTAGATGGTAAACCGAGTATTTTGTCAAAATTTCAGATTTAAAAAAAATCCTACTGCCCAAAACGGATATTTTGTTTTTGGAATCTGCGTGTCATGAAACGGATTCCATAGAATTTTGGAGCGATCAGAATTTTCGACCTCCGTCGCGATTACGAAGGTGTGTAGGTAATCCCAAGAATAATAAACCAAAGGGCTTTCAGGGTGGCCGCCAAGCTGGGAAAAATTAATTCCCTGACTTTTCCCTGCAAAAATACCTAATTTCCAGACCCGAAATTATTCAAAATCTGAGATTTTAATAATTTAATTATTAATAATAATAATTTAATCTGACATTTTATTAATTCTGATAATTTTAATCGCTTGAATTTTTCTTTTTGTTATTGAAAGTTGATTAGAAAGTACATAAATTTTTACACCAAACAATTAAAACCCAGGAAAAGTAGATAGGTAAGTAAACTGCGTTTTTAAAACTATTTACCTATTTGACAAAAATAGTAACACATGAAAAATAAAAAACAATAGAATAATTAAATAAGGTATAAATTTTATACCTTACACATCACCTGGATTTCCCCATCATATGCTCAAAATTTTCCCTACATCCCCATCAGTTTTAACGGATTTCCCGATAATTTCTCCCTACATTTTTTCTAGCTAAAAATAATTTTCGAGAAGCCAGATTCTGCGAATAAAAGCAGGGTTCGGGTACGTACCCGAACGGAAAAAATCTTTTTAATTAACTAGTAATGATTACAAGGACAGGGATCTCGAACCAAAATACCAAGTGAAAGATTGATAGGTTACTTCGTGGGTGAAGTGGAACATTCCATTATGAAGAGAGGGATATTGGTGCATGAAGTGGGACTTTTCATCGTGTGAATGGGGATATTATATCTGTAACGGGAACTCCGCCAACTCATTGAACTTGTGCGGGCAACATGGATGAAGAGTGAGGGGAAAACAAACCCGGCAAAGTCGCTCCCACCAAAATTCAAAAATTATCATCATTTTCGGGACGGAAGAGAGGGACAAACTTGTCACCAAACAAAATTCGTATTTTAATACAATTTTTGATTTTTTATATATTTTTGTTTTTTAATCAAAAATTTTTCCCTGACTTGTGACCGATTTCCCTGACTTTTCCTGAAATTTTTCATTCCCTGACTTTTCCAGATGGCGGCCACCCTGGCTTTTTATTGCTTATATTTTTAATGAGTAATAATGCACTATTATTGAGGGGTGTATCACGGTTGGTAGATTTAAAAATCAACAAGAAAGAAATATTGAAAATAATAATCGTATTAATTACCACCCACCCCATAATCGCAATTATCAATCAACATAACACGTCACATCGTCAAAAGTTTGTAAAAATGACAAGATTCAACAGTTTTGTTGTCTGAAAAGTTATGACGGACGGCGTCTGTAAATAATTTCATAAGTGAATTTTGTTGTTATTGCCAATTATAATTTTTTTAAATCGACATAAGACGCGAAAATTGCTTGAATCATTTGAAACAGGTATTAAACGAATACCTACTCTTCCTACGACGAAAATCAATTCACGATTTATACGAAAATCGTTAGGTAGTAAAAAACGCTGCAAATTTTACACAAGGGTTTATTCTTCTTTGATGTAGGTTAATTGTGCGAAAATTAATTCTTTGTCGATGAAAGAATGTTGAAAAAAAACTACATTGTTCCGACGGATGTGGGATCTCAAAAAATGAATTATATATATATATAACATTATATACGATTATAACGATAAATATAATTGTATATATATACTTACGTACAAAATTATTCGGAAACTTTCGAGCAGTTGGATTTTTTTTAACCTGAATTCTTGACAAAATACTTGGTTTACCATCTAGTTGTGCCCGCAAGGGTTTCTTCCAATGCGCCTCCTGTGAAAAAAAAAAAAAAAAAAAAAAAATCCTACTGCCCAAAACGGCCCGGGCGGCGGACGGACATTTCGGTTTAGACCTCTTGAAGCAGATAATGTCAAATTTTATGGCCGATCGGAGTCGCGATTACAAAGGTGTATTATTCCAAGAATAATACCCCAAAAGGGGACTTATTCGTGGAATGTCCCGTATGCCTCTTTCGGTGACAACAGCGAGTTCGATCAACGCACAGTGGTACAATCCCGGAAAATGTGATTAGAACTCAACTCATTGTTTTCTTCGTGAGGATTATTTTGCCAGGCGCAATATCGCAAGAGTTAGAAATGATCCTCTCCCTTCCATGTTATACTATTATCAAAACAAACGTGTATTCCAAACAACGGTTATATGGCGTAAGTAGAAGGTCCTCCCTTTGGGACCCCCCTCCTCCTTCCCTCACGCATCGTGGAAAACTTCTTCTGGAAACACTTTGTTTCGTGAACTTTTCATAAAGCCTACCGGATTAACGGACTTTTCGAGCCCTCGCTATTGTCTCGCCGGGAGTTTCTCGTCAAACAATTAGCTGCAAAGGGAGCGGGGGAGGATGGTAAGAGGCTTTGTAGTCACTTTCGTCCGGATGAAATAATTTTTTCCCTTTCAGTGGGAAGGTTCTTCGAGATAAAGAACTGCCGGCTAAAAGGGTCCGTACAAACCTTCAGGCGGGAGCACGGATTTCTGCCTAATGGCTGAGGCGATGGATTTTTCACAAAATTTGATCCCTGGCAACCTCGGTAAGTCCTTGGACGGTTGACGAGAGCGCACAAACCTCGTACTAAATAAACCTGATCCCATCGCACGGCCCGCCCACATCAGAGCTAATCTACTTTGTAACTTTTCGCGTGTGACAGGCGATCTCATGAACTTCAAGGCTGATTAAGTTCCATTAGCGATTTAATTCTGGACTGCTGCAGCACACGTTATAACTTAGAGGAACTTTTAAATTAAAAAACGCTGCAAATTTTACACAAGGGTTAATTGGACGGCATTAAGCAAAAGGGAACCAGTCCACAAAATCATGAAAATCGAGTTAGGACTTTTCTGGGTAGTTTGAGGTTGTTGTTGTATGAAAAAAAATTGTGTCAGCCGAAAGTAATAATATTAAGCTGAAAAAAAGGGTTGAAAAAAAAGGGTGAATCTCTAGTAGGGCATTTTGTTTCAATAAAAGGAACCACTCCACTGCAACAACGAAAGGCAATAAGCAAAAGAGAACCACTACACATTGGCCACAGATTAAACTACTGACATTGGCTCCTTTTAGTGAAATGTTTTGTTGGCAACGCTGTTCAATAATGTTGTTATGAAGTTTTCTTGTGTAAAAAACAGTAGTGAGTTGTAGAGGAGTAAGTTAGAGTAGGTAGGTAGTAGGTAGTAGGTAGCTCAGCTAGGTAGCGTAGGTAGCTCATTTTTTGCTCATTTTCGTTTTGATTCTGACTTTGTTGGGACTCAAAAGTTAGAAGAAGCAATAACTAACCGTAAAGTTGGGGAAAACAACGAAAAGATTAACTGGCTACTGTTGTGACCAACAGACGAATCGGGCCTGGACGGGGGACCCAGTTGAGAAGCCGAAAGACCTTGAATTAATCGCCCAGTCCCTCGTCCACCCGCCCCCCAGGGGCGAGTGTAAGTGACTGGATGCCACCCTGGCTGGGGAGTCCTACGCCGTCGCCTCCTGAAGACAAGCATGATAAGCCCTATACACCTAGGTCTACCGTGATCAGCCAGCGAGAGCCTTATCGGTTGCGCCCAAGGGCGGGGGACCCGGCGGAAGCTGCAGCTGCCCCACCCTCGGAGCCACCAAAGAGGGTCTCCTTTGCACAGGCTTTGAGGGGAGGGCCGCAGTCCCAGGGGATTAAGACGGGGGTTAGGATTGGGATTCAGAGTGCACAGGGCGGACGTCTTTGCAGGCTTAATCTGCCCATGAGGGATGGGGACACTAGCAGGTTGGGGATGGGGCTCCAGCGGGGGTCATCATAATGGGTGTTAGGTGTTAGGTGTTGAGAGATAACGGTGCTGTATATGTTTTATGTATTGTATTGTAATTGTGCGGTATATGTTTTAGGTATTGTGTAATGTAATCGTTGTATTGTGGTATAGGGGAAATACTGTGTTACAGTGGTCATTTTTGGTTTCGGGGACTGGTAATCTGTAGGGTATTGGTACTTGAAATTACTTTGGTTCATTCATTGTTAGTTCATTGGTTGATAAGTTTGTAATTTGTACTCATGTTGGATAGGCTAGCCTATGAGTGATTAGGTACGATGGACTGTCATGTGCGGTGTCCGCGTGTTGGTCGGGACATTGGGGGGTGGTGCCGCGTTCTGGAGATGGGGCCGAACCCTGGGGACCCGTACGTCATGATAGCTTCACGGCACGAGCACCGTCACCGGTCTCGCCCCGCGCCTCCGTACCCACCCTGGACACCGCATGGAGGACGGTGGGCCACCCAGAGACCCTACACATCGCTGTTCCGGAGGGCTGCTCGGATTACGGATATGGGCAGAGGGTGGTGTAACCCGGATGGGTTAACACAACCCTAGTTTGGAGGGGAGCAATGTGACCAACAGACGAATCGGGCCTGGACGGGGGACCCAGTTGAGAAGCCGAAAGACCTTGAATTAATCGCCCCGTCCCTCGTCCACCCGCCCGTCTTCAACTCGGCGGGATGCTGAGGTCAGCGAGTTCCGAAGGATGAATAAAATCCCCTGTCTCCCCCTCATCGCCGTCCTTTGTATCGATGAGTTGTTGTGCCGCCAGTTCACGTTGAGCCGCAAGTAAAAAGGCATCAGAAGAACAACCCGAGGAAGTTGGAGTGCGATTCATTTTCGGCGCAGGAAGGGCGAGATAAAAAGGAACCCATTTCGGCTTTAACTCGAGTTGAGTGCCCCAGGGGAACGTGTCCGTGTTCGGGGGATTTCTTTCCGATTCGTGGACATATCGTGTACACCCCCGCGAGGGTGTCGGGACAACGGTGGTGAATAAACAGTGTATAAGAAATTGTGGTCAACGGAGGGAAGTTGGCCCCACGGAAGTCCATCCCTTGCTCGGGAGCCTAAGAGGTTTGATAAACGTTTTTTTTGTTTACGAGGCAGGTGAAGAGGAGACCACCCTGTCATTCTTTTTTTTGGGTGTGTTGAATGGAACGATAATCTTTTCTTTGTATTTTTGTGTTGCTCCTTCGTTGGAGGGGGGTTAGCCCCATTATTTTGGTAGGTGTGCTAAAGAGTAATTTTAGTTTTATTTAGTTGTTTTAACAATCGTTGGGGGGGATCACCCCTATTATTTTTTTTCTCGTGAATATATATATATATATGTCATAATGATGTGTGGGAATCGTCTCTTCCTCATTGTGATGACCCCATAGGGGCGTCATAAGTCACCTGGGAGGGGAGGGGGGTGAAAGACCCTGTCAGTCTCTCTAATTTGCACTAATACCCCGAGAGGGAGTGAGGAGGGGGTTACACTGTTGAGGGGGATCAAAATAGTGAAGTCTGAGCCCCTAACATTCTTCTGTCGTCCTGATTTAAAATCAGAATATTCAGCAATAATTGCTGAATTATTTGGATTGAGAAAAAAAAAAAAAAAAAAAACAGAAGGCAGAAAGAAGTCTACTGACAACCCCTTTTCGTTTCAACAGCATCTTCAGCACATATGGGAGGAGAGCAAGCCCATAGCCCCTCCAAAATTAAAAGATTTAAAAGCTTTGATACACCTCATTCCATCCCATGCCAAAAGTTTCTACCATTCCTTGTACGGAGATCGCAATATTGTGGATGACTTAGAAGGGTTTGGTGCTCCTCCTGACTTTGACTTGGAAGATGAAGAATGAAAGACAAGAAGTGGTTTGCTTCCTGAGGCAAGTAACGTCAGTGTATTTTGTATTAGGTAGGAACGTTCTATAATACTAGTCCTTTCAGACCAAGACTGAAAATTGAAAGTGAGGGAATGAAAAATGTAAAATAACTTTTGTTAGGTAGGTACTAAAACATTGCGAATGGGTTGGGCTTACTTTTTTTAGGGTTCAATGCATTTATAAAGGTATTAGCATTTTTCATGCTGTTTTTATACAAGTGGGTAGCCTACCTACCGTGATTTGACAACTCTTTTGTGATCCTTTAAAAAAAATTATTTTGTTTCTAAAAATTCTATAGAATATATAAAAACATTATCGATGTATCGATAATGTTTTTATACCAAGTTTTATTGATAATCTTTTTACGCTTTGGCAGTAGGTAGGAATTTTTTTTAAATCTGAAATTTTGACAAAATACTCGGTTTACCATCTAGTTGTGCCCGCAAGGTTTTCAGCCCGATCGCCCAAACCCGTGGGGCGCTATGGGGCTAAAATGGGGCTACGGGAGGGTTTTTTGAAGGCTTTGGGCTATGAGATCGAGTCAGGTGTCGTTTTCGAGGTATTTTTGGACGTAGAATCCATTTTTTTGGGTCCCGCAACGATCCGATTTCACTGTGGCAATCAATAGGGCTTTCATGAGGCTACAAATGAGATTTTTGATGGATCCCAGGGGGGTCAAATATTTTTCAAGTAGAAAAACGTTTGTGATTTGTGATAAAACAGTGCCTAAAAGTCAAAAAGACAATAAAAATATATTCAGAAATTTAAAGTTAGTAAGAGTTTTACTACACCAAAAAAAGAACCAGTCATAGTGGTTCCTGCATTGTGACCAATCGTGCTGTCTAACTATTTCACCTAAAAGGAACCAGTCAACGTGGTTCCTTAGATGAATGTATAAATGGGTTAGTCCTAAAAAGCAAAAGAGAACCAGTCCACAAAAAAGCGTATTTTTGGGGAATGTACAGGTAATATCGATTCTCTCGAGGTTGGAAATGATCGATAAAGTCAATATCTTTCTAAAAATACCAGAACGAGATTTGTCGGACGATTAGCTGAATTACAAGAGCTTCTAGACTTTGACTTCGTTTTTCTCGAAACCTCAAAATGGCCGCTGGTTCCCTTTTGCTTAATGCCGTCCAATTATTCTTCGATATAGAGTACTTGTGCAGAAATTTAATTCTGTGTCGAGGGAAAAGTTTTGAGAAAAAACTTCTTTTTTTTTTTAGATTTTTTTTCAAACATTTTTCGTTTTTTACTTGAGAAATATTTGACATCCTGGGATCCATCAAAAATCTCATTGGTAGCCCCATGGAAGCCCAGTGGATCGCAACAGTGAAATTGGCTCGTTCCGAGACCCCAAAAAATGTATTCTACGTCCAAAAATACTTCGAAAATGACACCTAACTAGATCCCATAGCTAAAAGCCTTCAAAAAAACCCTCCCGCAGCCCCATTTTAGCCCAATAGCGCCCTACGGGTTTGGGCGATCAGGCTGAAAACCTTGCGGGCACAACTAGATGGTAAACCGAGTATTTTGTCAAAATTTCAGATTAAAAAAAAAAATCCAACGGCCCAAAACGACCCGGACGGCGGACGGACATTTCGGTTTTGGAATCTAGACCTCTTGAAACGGATTATGTCAAATTTTGAGGCCGATTTTGAGTATCTCAAAACCCTTGGACAGAACCTGTAGCAGTGAAATAGGCCGAGCCGTTTTGGGCAGTAGGAATTGTTTTAAAATCTGAAATTTTGGCAAAATACTTGGTTTACCATCTAGTTGTGCCCGCAAGGTTTTCACCCCTATCGCCCAAACCCGTGGGGCGCTATGGGTCTAAAATGGGGCTACGGAAGGTTTTTTTTAAGGCTTTGGCTATGGGATCGAGTCAGGTGTCGTTTTCGAAGTATTTTTGGACGTAGAATCCATTTTTGTGGGTCCCGGAACGATGCGAGTTCACTGTGGCGAACTATGAACCTATGGGGCTTTCATGGAACTATAAATTGGATTTTTTAAGAATCCCATAAAGTCAAAATTATGTAATAAGGTGTCGTTTTCCGAGTAATTTTGTACGCAAAATCCGTTTTTTTCGAGGTTCCACATGTTTCCAAACATTGTACAAAAAAAAAAAATTTCAAAACTATTTGCCCAATGATGCACAATTTATTTTTGCACAAGTAAGCAACCTATATCGAAGACCTACTTCAATAGTGCATCCTCCAAAGGAACAGTAGTAGGATGGCACAGCTCGAAAAAGTTGAAACTTTTCTCGAAAAATATCCAAAAATCACTTCTTCTGAATCCTACAACACTGTAAAGCACGGCATCTGCTTCCGCTTGGCGGTTCAGGGAGCCCACTAACCTGCCTCTACGATAACCAAACGTAACCTTCTCATAAAGTCGAAAAAGGTCTAATGCAGTCTTGGTACAAAATCACGTTCAATTTCTTATCGGCTTAATCTTTGTTTCAGGTGAGTTGACTTGACTGGATTCAAACGTGTCTCGAAGGTACAATATTCACTCAACTGCCTGGATACATCAACATGAAGGTCAAGTCTTGACCTTCATGTTATTGATTTACACTGTAAGCGATGATCCAATTAGGAATGGAAGTGCTCCAGAATTTCGGGTTAAATCATCTTGTACCGTGTTGTTAGAATTCAAAAATGGAGAAATACATCATTTTTGTGACAAAAAGTTTTCACGTAGTTTATAATCATCTTAAGTAATTCTGGCCGATTCAAAAACCCCTGTAGGTGACGTCACCTACAGCGGTTCCGGTTTCCAATAAGAGACACCAGAGTGCAGATCGATTTTTTCTTCTATTTTCGATTTTTTTCTTGGTGTTTTGGCTCACACTAGAGTAACGCGAAAATGGCCGTGTTTGCTTTGTTGTGAATGTGATCATGCTTATTGACTCAACTTATTTGTGACATAAATTAACTTATTCCACTGACCGATTCTTCAGTTTTTAGTTTTGCAATGGTGGCCAACTCGTCGACCAATAGGAGCTGACCTCGGGTTTCCGCCAAAATTCAAATAGCAATTTTTCCATAAATTTTATAAATTCATAAGAGCTTACAGTTTGTGTTTTAACCCCATTTTTAGTATTATTTGGACGCCTTCTATCGATAAAAAAAAATAATCCAGAAACGCTTCCATTCCTAATTGGCAAGACCCAATCAGGAGCTGTGTCCACACGTTCCAAAAATACTGCTATCAACAATTGATAACTACTAATTAAAGCAATTAAATTATTTATAACTTTGGTCGTGCCTCGCAAATAGAAACGTGAGCTGGGTAGGTTTCTTACCCTAACGTTGTAGTTTTACATTAAGCGTTTCAAGATGTGTTGATTAGAAACACGTAATGTCCGTCCGCCGTCCGAAGTTTTTTAAAAATCCGAAATTTTGACAAAATACTCGTTTTACCATCGAGTTGTGCCTACAAGGTTTTCAGCCCGATCGCCCAAACCCGTAGGGCGCTATGGGGCTAAAATGGACCTAAGGGAGGGGTTTTTTTAAGGCTTTTCAACTATGGGGTCGAGTTAGGTGTCGTTTTCGAAGTATTTTTGAACGTAGAATCCATTTTGTGGGGTCCGAGAACGATCCGATTTCACTGTGGGGATCTATGGGGCTTTCATGGGGCTACAAATTGGATTTTTGAAGGATCCCAAGAGATCATAATTTGACCTTATTTAATAAGGTGTCGTTCTCCGAGAAATGTTGGACGCAAAATCTGTTTTTTTTTGTTTTTTTTTTAATTTCCCCATCTTTCCAAACATTGTACAGAAAACAAATTGTTTTTCTAATTTTTTTCAAAAATATTTTCTTATTGACACATTTTTTTTTTTTTTTTTTTTTGTACAAGTAACCGATATCATAGAATAATAAACCCTTGTGTTAAATTTCCCTGTCAATATGTAAAAATTTTACTATTTAATAGCCTTTCAACTAACAACTAAACTTTTAGTTGTAGTTGAGGTTCAGTTTGAATAATTTAGTTGTAGTTGTTAGTTGTTAGTTGCAGTTGGTTTTTGTCCAACTCTGCTTACACGTGAGAATCGGTTAGGTCGTTTAGCCTCCAATCAAACGTCAAAAATAGGCTATTTTTTCCTACCTACTTCGCTGAAAAATAGGATTCACTCATGTTTCAACCCCTGTAACTTATGAATGGTTGAGGCAAATGAATTGGCTCAAAAATTATGTTGTAGAGCATTAAATTACGAGTCAAGAGAGCACCTGAAATTCAAAAAATGCTACCACCAACCGAAAAAACGAATTTAAACCAAAACAAGAAACGTCCAATTTGTCACTGCTCGGCTATCGGGCCAATAGTTTCTGACTCAGAAACTATTGGCGTGATTTTCGAACGTCAGGACATATTATTAAAATTCCACAGCAACTATTATGAAAATTTTGGCATCGGAGGAGCTACTACCACGCTTGGGAACCAAAGATAATCATTTTCATGATAAATTGGTGATGATGATGTTGATCGTTTCAATGAATTTTTCACCTCTTGGCGCGTAAAACTTCTGAAAACAAAAGACGGGAGTTAATAATTAACTCTTCTTTAATTTGTTTCTCTCTTTTAATTCTTTTGTTTTCAGAACTTTTACACGTCATTAATTATCATTGATTATTAATGATGAACCCCTGCAGACTAATGTACAAATCAATAGGTTACTTATTAGAAATAATAAAAAAACTTACATTTTTCAATGTAAGTATTAAATACATAAAAGTTTTCTATTTGTGAAATTGAATTGAAAGGCTTAGAAAGATAAATCATGCTCAGAATAGCATTGAATTGCATTTGGTCCAGAGCATGGCTATTTGCCTCAAGGTCCAAAGTCATTTCTTGTGGTTCACCCCACTGACATCAATGAGGCCAAGGACAGATTTTTGGGGACTGGAATAACAGTCGTTACGGGTCACCGCTTCTTGGGTGGCTATGTTGGCGATGAAGAAGGGAAGCGGGCATTTCTCGGAAAGAAAATGGAAACCTGGAAAGCGTGTGTCACGAAGTTGGCAATGGCAAGCCTCACGCAGCCCAAGTCGGCATATGCCGCTTTCACCAAGTAAACCCAGTTTCAATGGCAATACGTTCAGCGGGTGGTTGATTGGGGGGGGGGGGGGGGGGGAGCGCACTCCAGCCTGAGGGACGCCATCTGGACTACATTTCTCCCTGCCTTGATTGGAGATACCGTGACGACTGAGGAATGCACCTTATTCTCCCTGCCCGTGAGTAAGGGTGGATTGTCTGTTGTCGACCCGACACGTTCAGCCTGCCTGTCTTTTGAAACTTCACGGAAAGGGTCGGCTGAACTGGTGAACGCCATCCTGAGAGGATCTTCACTGGAGGTAGGAGACCACCTCACAAGGATGACCACTGTGAAACGGGAGGCTGTACGCAAGAGGAATGAAGGAGAAGATGCCTTGCTACTTGCCACAGTGAGCACCTTTCCAGGCGATAGACAGAGGGCCATTGGTAGGTCAGTGACTGAGGTCAGCCGATGTAAAACGTCTGGTTGGCTCACTGCACTCCCACTGCGAGGGCAGCATTTTGATCTATCTGTCAATGAGTTCCGTGATGGGTTGGCTATGCGATACAAGCGGAAGCCAGTTGGATTACCTGCCTTGTGTGATGGGTGTGGTTCAGTGTTCTCCCCAGAACATGCGTTGAATTGTAAGATGGGTGGTTTGATTTCCCGGCGCCATAATGAAATAAGAGATGTTCTTGGGGAGCTGCTGAGTTGCGCTTGGGGGAATTGCCTTAAAGAGCCACTGATAAAGGAGGCAACGCCCTCCCATCCGGCTTTGCGAGGAGACCTTGTATGCCGAGGGGTTTGGGAGGCTCAGAGGGATGCGTTATTTGATATCCGTGTCGTCCACACCGACGCTCCCTCTTATGTTTCTCGCTCCGTCTCGGCAGTACTTGCATCAGCTGAACAGGAGAAGCGAAGGAAGTACTCCAGCGCATGCGAAGACCGCCACGCTACATTCACGCCATTGGTGTACTCGGTGGATGGTTTGTGGGCTCCGCAGGCGAGAGCTTTCATCAAGGTTCTGGCGGAGAGGCTCTCTGAAATCTGGGGACGGCACCAGAGCAAAGTTCGCGAGTGGGTACGCGCTCGACTGGCCTTCGCAGTTCTTAGAGCAAGCAGCTTATGTCTCAGGGGTTCTCGGAAACGCTGGAGGTGCGCTGACAACCTGCTGGGCTTCGAGGATGGTGCAGCTGTTCAGCTCGGCTTGGACAGTTCCCCATGAACCTCCTTCTTTCGAACCCGTGAGAAGAGGACGGTGGCGCCCAGAATGGCATAAGACGCCAGGCAGCATGGTTTGGGCCGTCGGTTTCTTGTTCATGTTTTTGTTTTGTTTTTGTTTATGTTTTGGGTTTTTGTTTTTGTTTGTTTTGGCTTGTTACCTTGGATTTGAATAAAGTTTGTTTTATGTTAAAAAAAAGAATAGCATTGAATGGTTTACTGATATCCTGGCAACGTGAACGAAGATTCACCACTTGAATCAACTAGGAACCTGGCGAGGTGAACCTCAGTTCACTTCTTCATTTTCTCAATGCAGAATCTCAGAACACCTGATCTACCCGATTATGGGGATGAGGTTTCTCAAAAACGACTGAATTGATGAAAATATAATATTATATTATAACAGCTTGAACTGACTGTCTTCGCTCAGTCCTCGAGAGTGCCACCATCTTGCTCTGCCACTATCAAACTGATGAAACGGTTCAAAACTGCGCAGTTAGCCACGTCAGGACTACCAAACATGATAGGCGAGGGTTTCGAAAAATTGCCAACAACAGCAAGGTCATTCAGCGAGCTTGGGCGTTTTTCTCATGGCAGGAAGGACTGGTGAACTGCAGTTCACCTCGCCAGAAAAAGGGCTAAGCCCATAATTTCATATCTTGCCAATTTCATGGTTTTCTCTGATGCTAATGACAAATGGTTTTCTTGTCAGGGCTGTAGATGAGCTTAGTTGCTCGAAACCGGTCCCCACGCTATAATTGTTTACCCAAATAAACAATTTAGTACCTATTCAAACCAGCAGAGGAGTCGTTCCCTCTCCCTAACCAACTCATTGGATTAGACCTCTGCACCATCGGCACACAACCACTTTGAAATCTTGGTCATGAAGTTTGTGTGTTTGTGAGCTTTAATATAAAAAAAATACGTAAATAGGAATGCCGCTTTTTGAACGTCTGCGCCGGAGGGACAACGTTAAAGTGAATGCATTTTCCTGCTACCAAAGCGACGACGTAATTTAGCGAAATTGCGTTAAAGTGGAGCTCCGTCGTGAATCTCATTTCGCGTCGCCGACAGCGGAGGTGCACCTACAGCCTTAATCAGTATGACGGCATAAATAAAAGACGAGGGTGTCGAGGAGCCCGTCAAAAGAGAGACGAGGAGCTAATGAAATAATGCAATATTTGATGGAGTTTCACGGCTAATCAAGCCGCATAAAAAGTGTAATACACGCCATACCTGTCGGATTTGACGACATTGTTCACCGCCGCTCAGTGCGTTATTTGAGAAATTTAGGGGAAATCGAAAAAAGAAAGATGCAATAAACAAATTTCGGACCCAATGTATATTTTCATGGATACCTAAAGTAAAAGAAAATGCTTACAAAACCTACAAGGACGACCGAGAACGGTGCACTTGCCCACACGAGACGATTGATAACAGTCCTATTTTTGAATAATAATGCAAAAGTGAAATTCGGACAGAGGTACAACCATAGCATGCACCTTTGGCCAGAACTGTTTGTACTTCCGGGAGTACGTTCAGAATGTAAACGAGGAAACTCATTGTTGGTCGAGGTTGTCATAACCCAGGAATGTGAAATTGCTTTGTGGATCAATAAAATGAATTGTTCAGGTGGCCAGAGGTACAAACACAATATTGGCCAGAGCACATTTAAAAGAAGTGATTATTCTTGGAAAAAAAAAAAAACGTTTCTTACACAAACGTCCAGTTCCTTGTTACCACGTTTTCCACCGAAACAACTATACTGAAACAACATGACTGGAATCGAATAAAATATGGAGACTCCTTCTTATAGCAGCACACCACCAAAACTTTGAGCGGCCTTATCAGAGATGGAGATGATAGCAACAGAGGGAGTGTGTTACGTTTCGATTTGTTGCCTGGGACTATGAATTCATGCCGGACACAATAATTGTTCTGTGACATGGCTGTATGGGGGTAGTAAATAATAGCAATCGGCCGGAGGTACAACACCGTCCCCTATAGGTACGGTGACCAGGCGTACTACTTTGGAAGGACATGTACTACTTTTGGGCTCAATGTACTACCACGTAGCATGTACTACCAAGCGTACTACTTTTGCCTTTCTTGCCAGAAATTGAAAAAAAAAAAAAAAAAAAAAAAGTTGCGAAAGTTCGATTAGAAGGGGGAACAATTTTTAAGGATTTCGCCTCTCAGGACATTCAATTGGAAAATCTGATGAAAATCGTCCAATTCGTCCTGTGCCTTCCAGCCACGAGTGCCCCAGTTGAACGATTATTTTCCGTTATTAACAACTATTGGAGCTGTGAGAAGACGCGATTGAAAGTTGAAACCCTGAAGGAAGTCATGGAGGTGTATACAAACTTCGACGAGAACTGCATGGAGATGCACTCATTTCTGCATTCGAGGGAATTATCTGATAATATCTTCACCTTCATCACCTCCATGACTTCCTTCAGGGTTTCTACTTTCAATCGCCTCTTCTAACTGCTCCAATAGTTGTTAATAACGGAAAATAATCGTTCAACTGGGGCACTCTTGGCTGGAAGGCACAGGACGAATTGGACGATTTTCATCAGATTTTCCAATTTCCTGAGAGGCGAAATCCTTAAAAATTGTTCCCCCTTCTAATCAAACTTTCACAACTTTTTTTTTTTTTTTTTTTTTTTTTTTTAAATGCTGAAAACTTTTTATATTACGCTGAAAAAATTCACAGTGCCGAAAAATATTGACTCGTTTGTGAGCTCTCAATAAATTTTTCATTCGTCGTGTCATCTGTGTAATATTCTGGGTGATCTTAGAATAAAACCGTTTTGTGCAATAAAAAACACCGCTTTATTCATTTTTACCTTGGATTTTTGAATAAGATAAGGGATACCCTATACCTATAATAATATTATACATTAGGTAGGTATACACCAATGTAATATAATAATATTATATTAAATATATATTATATTACATTGGTATATATATATTCTAATTTGGAAAATGTACTACTTTTATAGAAAAAAAATCTGGTCACCGTACCTATAGGGCCGATTGCAGCCAAAAAAAGCTAATTACGAGTTTCTTTGCATTCTACTCGTTCTAAGGGATTTGATATAAATTTTTTGAACATTTTAGGCGCTTTCCGTTTGCTCATTTTCAGATGAACCTTATAAGCATTATTTCGTTCTCTAAAAATAAGCCAAAAAAAAAAAAAAAAAAAAACCGTGAGAAATGACCTCATTTTTGGATTCTATACATCCAAAAACACGAACCTACCGATTTTCAGCTCGAATGAGCTCCTTTAATGATTTTTTAAAAATGTTTTTCCTGCAAAGGTCGTGCTTCAAAAGTTACGAAAACGGGTCCATATTGCAGAAACCCTGTTTCAATTATTTATAGGGCCTTGGTAAAAATATATTTGAATTCCGAGGTCTGGAGAGGGTACATGACGTGGGCTGCTTCGTCGTCTTTTGATTGGCCGGGAGATCCCTCTCTCTCTCATCTACGCAAGTCAGCCAACTTTACTAAGCGAAAAGTCGACCCCAAAAATCGAAAATCGGGTTACCTATAGAAGGTCATTCGAAAATTGGTTTTTATCAAAGAAGGTGATTCAAAAATCGGCCCTGGCCGAGTGTTTTTATTCCAATTCTGTTCACATTTATTATTTAGCGCTCTGGCGGCTCAGTGCCAAACTACTCGACGCCCAGCCTGGCGAGGTGTGACGTCAAAATTGCCCGGCGTTCATTTCAAAATCTCTAACATTTCGAAAACAGCTCAGCACGTACCTATACGGATTTTCGAACTAAAAATTGGGGTTTATGGGTTTTAAAGGGTGCTGAATCCGAATTTGTTGTCAGAAATGCTGAATTCTGACCTTTTCAAGATGCCCATTGTCGAATCGCTTAGATGCTATGATCTTCCTTCCCCTAAATTGCTCTTGCGCAGGTCAGAAGCCACGTTAGTTTGGATTCTCGGACAAGATCTCAAACTCCAAGAGGGGAACTTTCACTAAGCATTATATCAAATTGCCGCTTACAAACAGGCCAAACAAGAACAGGTGGTTTTGGAGGAGTGATGGTTGGTTGGTTCCCCTTAGTTTGACACGTCTTGTAATTTCCCCTCCACCGGTTCTGACCGCACGGAAACGGCGCTGGAATCCGGAGCAAAGTGCCTATTAATTAGAAATTCAATTAAGCGGGATTTACTTAGTGTGAACTAATGAAACAAACTTGGCGTTGGTAAGAGGTTGGAGGATGGGGGGCTTTAATGGGTTCCAATAAATTGTACGTTCGCCTGTTAGGCGGAAGCGCCAGAGGGCGCTGAACGCAGGAGCTTTCGATGTAAACTACTTCCTGTAGTATATAACATTGTGCGTAGGGCCTAATTGTGGTGGTGAAGGTACGCTAGGTACGCGGTGTGTTTTCCTGAAGCAGCGTTTTTGGTCGACGAAGGTTGTGTCAATTTTGGGGGCTAAAATCAGCCAACCACGAACCTCTCCCACCTGGCCTCAGACCCCTTCTATTCGCTTTCTCATATTGTGTAATTTTTTGAGGAGGGGGAGGGTGCGGGAGGTCACCGTCGGACACCCCTCGGCCCACCCTCCCAACATCTTGTTCACTGGTCTTGTCCACCAGAGAGTGGATTGGAGGCATTCGTAGTTTTATCAATCCGTCCCAGTTAGGATTTCATCAACTGGGACAGATCGCTGAAAAGCCAATGAGGATGGGTCGCCATGATTTTTCGTCGGCGGGGATGGATCGCCGGTTCCCAGGCTGAGCGGTAAGGGTTAAGAACTAGTACGGAAGCTTTGGAACCAGTTAGAAAGGGCAACAATGAGATCAAAGTGGCAATCAAGTTTAGAAGAGACCTTGATTTGGAAAAGTTGTTAGGGTGTGAATCCAGTTTGAAAAAATACAGCGTGTTTGTAGGGGCAATAAACAGTTTAGGACAGTGTTTCCCAAACTTTTTTACGCCAGCCACCCCCCCCCCCCTTCTGAAATCGGAAAAATAGCTTATTTTCGACGCTTGGTTGTGGCTGAACGGCTGAACCGATACTAATGTGTAAGAAGGTCATTCGACGCAGAATTTTATGGTCTTTAAATACGTACTTGGAATGTTTTCTCTGCGATAACTTTCGAGTTATACGTGCAAACCTGGAAATTGCCCAAAAAAATCGAAGTTTTTTTGGCCTCAAAAAGTTCTCTCAGCAAAAATGTTGCTGCCACGTTTGATATTTTGTTGTTCAGACCTAAGTATAACAACCATTTAAAAACGCTGCAAATTTACACTAGGGTTTATTATTCTTTGATATAGGTTACTTGTGCAGAAATTCTATTCTGTCAATAAAAAGATTTTTGATTTTTTTTTTTTCAAAAATTTTTTGTTTTACTTGAAAAATATTTGACCTCCTGGGATCCTTATAAAATCCCATTTGTAGCCCCATGAAAGCCCTATAGATCGCAACAGTAAAATCGGATCGCTCCGGGACCCCCAAAAATGGATTCTACCTCCAAAAATACTTCGAAAACGACACCTGACTCGATCCCATATTATGGGATAGCCAAAAGCCTTCAATAAAGCCCTCCCGTAGCCCCATTTTAGCCCCATAGCGCTCCGCGGGTTTGAGCGATCGGGCTGAAAACCTTGCGGGCACAACTAGATGGTAAACCGCGTATTTTGTCAAAATTTCAGATTTAAAAAAACTCCTACTGCCCAAAACGGCCCGGACGGCGGACGGACAATTCGGTTTTGGAATCTAGACCTCTTGAAACCGATAACGTCAAATTTTGAGGCCGATCGGAGTCGTCGATCTCCGTCGCGAAAACGTAGGTGTATTAACACAAGAATAATAAACCAAAATTTGGTATATTTAATATAAAAGCTTCTACAGCATTTCTGGCGACTGGCCTACCTGTGACTGATGAGAAACCCTGTCACCTTGAAACCCAACAATTTTTCGGGAAAGTGCTTGAGCCCCCCTGGGGGGGGGGGGGGGGGGCAAGTTTGGGAACCACTGGCTTAGGAGGTGTAAAAACAGTTTAGTGAAGCGAGACCGGGTGGGAAGGGTTGTAAACCCGTTTGGAGAGCTTAAGAACCACTTTGAACCGCTAAAAATGGTTGCTGAGGTTGATAACCGTATTGGAGAAGGGAAACCTGTTCGGGGATTGAAAATTTGTTTGAAGAGCTTAAGAATCAGTTTGTAATCGATCTTCAGGTTCAGAGGTTGAAAACCGTTTAGAACGGTTTAATTCCACTTGAAGAAGTTGAAAAGAAAAAGTTTGAAAGGAATCCAACGGGTCTATCAACAAGCGCTCCTCTCCTGGTTGTGCATCTTCTTAGCTCTATTCTCTAATCTGGGGAATCTGATGAACAATCTCGCCTGCCAGGGTGAATTCGGAACGTTTACTGCCTGAAGCCCGCGGACATCCCAAGAGAGAAGGACCTCATTCATCATTCAACCATCTCCCTCCCCTCCACCCTCACTCCTTAAGCTCCCTCTTGACCTGTTGAAATGTATTCACCGTCTCCGACCAAACTCGTCATATCAACAAGTGGTCGGCTGATTACACGGCTTTTCACTTTTGCGGGCCAAGAGTCGCCCTTCCCTGTCCCACCGCCGCCAACTTGTCCGTCGTCCCGCCTTCTCCATTCAGAAGGTATCGAGTTTGGCAGCCCAACTTCCGTCGGAAAGGGCAAACTGGCCCGAACCGTCGATTAACCAGTTTGTGGGTCATTCGGGCGGGCAAACAGACTTTATTTATGAAACGGATCGATTGGCCAGGCCCGACTTCTCCGGTTCAACTAATTGAGATGCACTTTTAGCGCACATCACTTCCATACATAAACTCGGTTTAAAATTGAAAACACCACCACCATTGCTTTTCAGGCTTCCTTATCGTATTTTTCCCCAGTAACTGCCTTCACCTATTTTTTCCCCTTATTAAGTCGTTTCTTGACTAAATAAGGAAACGGTTCACTTGGTCACGTGCCCCCCCCCCCCCCCGAGACACCCGAAATAGCCCCGCGATAGCGCACGGCCGTAAATTAGTTTGTTTATCTCGAAATAACACGAAAAAGTTTACCTACGCGCGTTTCAAGGGAACCGATTAGCGCTAACGACGTTGTAAAGGGCAGTGATAGAATCTCATTAATGAGACGGTGTGGATTGGGTGCAACGCATTTTATGAGCGAAGGCAATTAAGTGAAGGTTGTCCGGAGTTGTGGAACGGTTTCAATCTCATCCGATCACTCCGTAGGAATTTATGTGTCTTCCGTTAGGCTTTTAAGGGGCTATGGCCAGGAGGTAGGATGAGGTGTCGTTTTTGAAGTATTTTTGGTCGTAGGTTTCATTTATGAGTGTCTCAGACCTATCCGACTACAACGTAAGGATCCATTAGGATCCATCCCTTGGGAATACGAATTGGGCTTTCGAAAGAGTTTTTGAAGTATTTTGGGCCGGAGAATCCATTTATTTATGGGTCTGAGGCCCATCCGATTTCACTGTGGGGTTCTGATGGGTCTTCCCTGGGGCTAAAAGTGGGGGTTTGAAGGACTTTGACCAGACGGTCGAACGTTGACTGGTTTTGGTTTATTATTCTTGGAATAATACACCTATGTAATCGCGACGGATGTCGACGAGTCGGATCGGCCTCAAAATTTGACATTATCCGTTTCAAGAGGTCTACATTCTAAATCCGAAATGTCCGTCCGCCGTCCGGGCCGTTTTGGGCAGTAGGAATTTTTTTAGATCTGAAATTATGACAAAATACTCGGCTTACCATCTAGTTGTGCCCGCAAAGTTTTCAACCCGATCGCCTAAACCCGTGGGGCGCTATGGGGCTATAATGGGGCTACGGGAGGTTTTTTTTGGAGGCTTTTGGCTATGGGATCGAGTTAGGTGTCGTTTTCGAAATATTTTTGGACGTAGAATCCATTTTTTTGGGGTCCCGCAACGATCCGATTTCACTGTTGCGATCTATAGGGCTTTCATGGGGCTACAAATGGGATTTTTGAAGGATCCCAAGAGGTCAAATATTTTTCAAGTAAAATACAGTTTTTGAAAAAAAAAAAAAATTTTTTTCTTCAAATTCAAAAACTTAAAAAAAAATTGTTTTTATTGACATCGAATTTAGTTTTGGATAATTTATATCAAAGAATAATAAACCCTTGAGTAAAATGATCATCGTTCTCTTTTTAATCGGAAATGTTGATTGGGCAATTTTTTTCGTAATGTAGAATCCATTTACGCACGTCCTACGTGTTTTTTTGTTTTTTGTTTTTTTCTCAATTAAATAATAATTTTTCTTTGGCATGGGTGCAATTTTTGCACAATTTATACAAAAGAATAATGAACCCTCGTGTAAAATTTACGTTTTTTAAGCTTATTAAACTGTTGAGGTTAATTACCTATTTAGACGTATTAGTAATGATTTACACGATCCTATTGACCATTAAACTTTGGGTCGATTTCCTAGTTTTAGGGTTCGTTACTTCAAGTTTACCCTTAAACCTAATGAACCATGCTTGACGTTCAGGTACTTTCTTACCAGGCTAAACCGCTTCGCACGGTTCATTAGCAGGCGAATTGGCACTCTGCCCACGTTTGCCGTTGTTTTTGCGACCCGATTAATTCGTCCCCCTTTGATCGATATTTCATTGGGGTTAATCTGCAGTGGTCGACCTTTTAAAGGGCTCCTGGGGCTGCAGGTGGTGAAGTCGATGCCGGATCCACGTCACGAGGGTGTGGAGTTGGGGGCTGTCTATCGTGGTAGCTTTTGTCCTTGTCTCTATCCGCAGCCGCTCTCCAGTCTTCGCCAACAGGGTCCCACAGCCGAGGACATGATTGCCGATCTGTAAATTTGGAAGTGAAATCAGGAACTAGAGCAACCCTACTGGATTGATTGGAGGGGGCGGAGGGGGGGGGGATTGTAGAGCGATAGATGGCGTAGCCCCTGAATGAGGTAGGGGGGGCTCCTGCTTCCTGCATCTGAGCCACACGGGTGTCGCCGGCGCTTTACCGTTGGGTCCCGCCCGTGATGTAGAGTGTAGCGTTGGGTCCCACTTTTTCACTCGGACCCAACGAAAAGTTACTGTTGGGTCCGGCCCGAAAAACGAGAGGTTACTGTTGGGTCCGGCCCTTAACCACCAATTTTCCTTCCCACTTATACAGACTTAGGACTGTCTCCGCAGAGGAGTGGCTAAACCAAAGTTTCAACTTGCCAGACTGCCACCTGCCTACTCGGGATTCTGCGAAGTACCACTCCTACCGGGCATACCTGCAAGTGATTGCCGAAATGATTTTCAGGCGTGATTCCCGAAACAACAACATTAAATGATGCTCCGGACCATCTCCTTGACATCTTTAGGTGCAAGACTTGCACCTAATGCGCACATAGTGCGCTAGAGGGTGCCCTACAGGAGGCTGCAGCTGCAAAAAAGCAGGACTCCTCTGTTCAGCTGTGTGCAAAAACTGCTGAGAAATTTGAACTACTTTGGAAGGGCTGTAACATAGCAGCTATTCGGTAAAAAAAAAAAACGCTGCAAATTTTACACAAGGGTTTATTATTCTTTGATATACGTTACTTGTGCAGAAATTTAATTCTGTCAATGAAAAAATTAAAAAAAAATTTTTTTTGGATTTTAATCTAAAAATTTTTTTTTTTTTTTTTCAAAATGTTTCTTTTTCAAAAATTCTATATTTTTTACTCGAAAAATATTTAACATCCTGGGATCCTTCAAAAATCCCATTTTTAGCACCATGAAAGCCCTATGCACAACTAGATGGTGAACCAAGTATTTTGTCAAAATTTCAGATTTTTAAAAAAATTCCTACTGCCCAAAACGGCCTGGACGGCGGACGGACATTTCGGATTTAGAATGTAGACCTCTTGAAACGGATAATGTCAAATTTTGAGCCCGATCGGAGTCGTCGACCCCCGTCGCGAAAACATAGGTGTATTATTCCAAGAATAATAAACCAAAAGTGACTAGTGAAATTTGAAGGAAATTTAATGCTCTTTCCGTAAATGAAATAAAAAAGCTCTCTATGAGGCATAGTTTTCGAGTTATAGGCGGAAAACCGGCCACCCACAATCGAGCACAGGCTTTTTTTTTTTTTTTTGTCAGAAAACTCGGATTTAGCGTCCCTAGACACCCCAAAACAACACCTCACTGCTGGACTATACAACGAACTAGAACTCTCATGGAAACGTCGGCCTCAGGGTGCTCCTTTTTCAATTGTTCCCATCTGGATACCCCACTGAGCGACGGGACCCAACGATAACGCTTCCAAAACTCCCGGCGGGACCCAACGGTACAACTCCACTTTTCTCGCATTCGCAGCAGGCATTACCGTTGGGTCCCGTATTTCCCGGGCGACGGGACCCAACGATCATACGCCCCACGTCGCCACCGCCAGTATTTGTCACACGAGTGTGGTACAGTTGGCCTCCTCGCGGTGCACCTTGGGTCACAGAGCGCATCAGGGACGCATTGGGTATTTCATCTTCCTTGACCGGGACTGTTGGGGTAAAACCCCAACAAAAGCACATGCTTCACTGAGCTGCAGCACCGTGCGATCTCCGAATCCTGCAGGCTGCCTTTAGGGTCTGCCAGAGCCTTCACTACTCGCCCATCCTGGTAGATTATGTTAACTGACCGCACTGTAGTAGGCAATATGGAGGCTGCATGCGTCTGCGTCTACATCATCAGCTCACTCTTGGCAAGTGAGAACACGAGTTTTACCTCCCAGCTCCAGCCATTTAGTGCTCTGCCGTGCTCCCCTGCGCCTCCAGCTCCTTCTGGGATCAACTCCCGACCAACTTCACGCAGTTGTCTGCATAGGCTACTCCCTTGAGGCCCACTTCCTGGAGAACTCCCAGAAGTTCATCAAAAAGCTCATGTAGGGGCACCCATGGAAACTGATGCTGAGGGTGTACCTACATGATTATAATATGTTCAGGGTTGATATTATAATTTGTGGTGTGTGTGGGAGAATGCCTCTAACGTCATAGGTATCTAGGATTATGCTCCCTTTATTTGTGGAGAAAGAGGAGGGATGTGTATGACCATCCCTAACTACTAAGGCATTGCATGAATTGATGGTCTACAAACGTAATAGGAGGAGTCGATACAGATTGGTGGGAAGCACGAGGTACAAGATGGCTGGAAGAGTCGAGCTGTCCTGTAGTCTGTCTTTCCTCGGAACAGGGCTGTGGGTAGTTCAATATCAAACATGAAGTGTAATTGATATTTTTTCTCCCACAGCTCGCAGTTTTATTGAAATTTGGTTGACTGGCTTCCACAAGCAAATTGTCACTAATGGAGGCCTGGTCGTACAATTCAATCATACGAAGGGCAGTTCTCCCGGCGCCGACAAGCAAAGTGTCGCTAATAGGTGCCTGGGCAGCTGCCCTGCGTGTAAATATTGGGTACGCTGATCCGGCGTCCTCAACCAAGGGATGCATAGACAGCAGATCCAATCGAAACGTCACTGCGTATAAATTGAACAATGATAATGAATTTAAGCGTTACCTAAGTGAAAGTGATACCTGACGGTTCCCGACGTTCATAATTAACGACAATAATAATTAACGAACGAGTGATAGTTCTCCGGGTCTCCGCTAGGGCGATGGTTACACAGAAGTCGGTAAGGTGTTGGATCCCCTCGGCGCCCCCCCCCCCCCCTCCTCACTAGTGAAGCTCAGGTTGAGCCGCTCAGCCTGTCCAAACTGCAAAACTGCCGCTGCAGTATAAAGACGCTGCATTCTCAAATTATGAGTTTATTGGCCCGCTGACCCAGGTGCTAACATTTAAATAAAACAAATAGTGTGGTTCCGCTGACCAGATATCACATTATCAAACGACTTTATGGGCCCGCTGACCCAGGGGCCAACATTTAATTAACAAATAGTGTGGGTATGCTGACCAGCTGTCGCAATCTCAAATTGTGCGTTTATGAGCCTGTTGATCCTTGGATTCTGGATTCTACGTCCAAAAATTCTTCGATATCGACACCTAACTCGACCCCATAGCCGAAACCCTTCAAAAACGCCCTTCTGGAGCTCTTTTTTAACCCCACAGAGCCCCATGGGTTTGGGCTAATTGGGCTAAAACCCTTGCGGGCACTACTGGATAGTAAACAGAGCATTTTGCTCAAATTTCAGTTACTACTGCCCAAAACGGCTCGTACGGGTACGGCGTTCAAGCTTATGAACGCATAATTTGAGAATGCGACACCTGGTCAGCGAATTCACCTATTCTGCCGTCCAAATAAAAGTACAAAGCCGTAGTACAGATTCCATTCTCCTTTTTTTTTTACGACTTTTCTCCTTTGGACGGCAGTACATAATATGTTATAATTATATATGGGTCATTTCAAAATTTCGGTAACATTTATGTCACTGGAGCTTATTGGTAACAAATTTCGCTTAAATGCGTACAGACAATTTTTTTTTTAAATGATTGGTATCTGGAAGCATTGTTATCATTGGTCATCCAGTAAAAATCGTGTTGTATTGCCCTGGAAAAAAAAGGTAAATTGCTGAATTCTCACTTCCTAGTGTTGTCACAAGGTAGAGGTACTGAACTTCAGCTGAGCTTGAAGTATATCAAATGAATTTTTCGAGCGACCAAACTTGAGCAATTCTGAAGGATCTGATGTTTAAATTCGATATTCACCAGGAATTCGAAAATTTCATAAATCTAAGTCCCATAAAAAGTTGATTTTAAGAATGTCACTAGGGTTTAACCTCACTTCCTAGTCTATTTTGAAAGTGGCCGCCAAACAATGGGAAAAGGGAGTTTCCGTGTTGCTCTGAACTCATTGCCAACACTGATCCCAGATAGAAGAGATGGTGTGGTTGTGGAGGTTCCAGATCTTTCTTCAGTTAGTTGTTTAAATGTGAGAACCTCGGATAGCTGCTCTCTATTTTTATTCGTTCTCACTACCTAGCCACATGCATTCTACTTCTGGTAAGTCTATTTTAATCATGGATTGTACCCTAGATGTAGTGAGGTTGGAAGTTTTGATGAATGTTTTGAATCCACTCGATTTCACTGTCGTCATCACGTTTTTTTACCATGAAAGGGCAAAACCTCACTCTCTAGCACCTCACTTCCTAGATTTTTCGAAAAGCTAGGTATTCTAGAGAGTGAGATTAAAATCTAGGATGTGATATTTCGAATGTTTTTGGGTTTTAAAACCCCCATTCCAGTTGCAACTTCCTTATTTTAAATGCAGCTAAGCTACCTCTCAGCCCAGTAGGTATTGAGGATTCTGTGGGTACTGAGTTTGCTTAATTTATTTCAGAAACATGAAACCATGAAAAAACAAACAAAAAAAACCGGCCGAGCTGAAAGCTTACAAGAAAGAAGCGGCTAAAAGGAGATGAGAAAGGATTAAGAACGACCCCGTACCACATGCAACACATTGGGACATTTTAGGTCTTTAGTACCCCCCCCCCCCCCCCCCCCTCCACATTTCATACCCTCCCATTTCCCTCTTCTGTACTCCCCTCTATCTACAAATTACAATTTAGTGTAAAGCATAGAAATTAAGAGCCACTCAGCTGATCCAGACCCTGGGCATTGTCAAGCAAATGTCTTAAAGAGGCTACATACGAAATTACAGCTTCCTAGAGTGTAAAGCATAGAAATTAGCTTCAAGAGCCACTCAGCTGATCCGATCCTGGGCATCTTCAAGTAAATTTCCTAAAGAGGCTGCATACGAAATTCCTAGAGTGTGCATAGAAATTACCTATTAAAATGATTTACCCACCGCTTCACAAATCAAACCGTTCTCGCAATATTCGGATCACCTGCCATGAATCAAATCATCGATACACCAGCTACATTTCCCTAGCAACTCCGTGAGCAATTTTTCGTGACGTTTTTTAGGTTGCCATAGCAAAACCATAACGACGCTCAAGTGAACATTGAAGCTACACATGCACTGCTGACTGCATATCAACTGGAGTTGGAACGGTTTCGGGTAGGGAGGAGGGGGATGGTTGTGTTCTCAAGGTGGATCAGACATGTCTGACTCGAAAATGTCAAAAATCTAAAAGCCGAAATTGTCTCGCCTGAGTTGGAAGATTTTGACGGAGTGGTTGGGTGAGGATGACAGAGGGACCGCCGATCTCTTCCAATGCGTCATATTCTTCCCAAATTATCATAATTTGATATTATTAAATTAAACTCGCCATCTAAATTCGCTCATCGTCGGAAGTCGGTATTTTGGGATTACGTTTTAAAATTCGGATCTCTCTAAGGAACCAGCCTGATTATTTCTCACTTCCTAGACTCTTACCTCACTACCTAGATAGTTGATTTTATTCAAAACGGTGTATCCATGCTCACGTAAATGATTATGTGTGCTCACTTAGGAAACATACTAAGAGACCCGTATATTATGCTATAACGTAGAAAAAAAATTTTTCCTGATGCATTTTTTTTTTCCAGAAAAATGAAAGCCCAAATGTTACCGAAATTTTGAAATGACCCATATTATATAAAACAAATTTTGTTTTATATAAATGTTAGCCCCTGGGTCAGCGGGCCCATAAACTTATAATTTGATAATGAAACACCTGGTCAGCGGCCTCACACTATTTTTGCGGTTTGGAGAGGCTGAGCCTTCCTTTGTAAAGGGTGGGGGGGGGGGAGGTATTGCTAAATGCTCCCAAGCGGTGAAAGTGGGAGCTGAATGCTCCAGAATGAAAAGTGCCCGATGCTCCCGTGGTGCTGAATGATCCGAAATGAAAACTGCCGGAATGCTCCGGTGGTGCCTAATGATCCCAAATAAAATCGTTATGTGAGCGATTAGCGTTATGGAGTAATCACACTGTCGGAGACTCCCGCCGGCCGAGGAGTGGCGATTTACATTGAAATCATGGGCATAGACCCGGGGGGGGGGGGGGGGGGGGGGGAGGGCCGAGCCGGTCTCGCCACTCGTCGGCCGTCGGGGAGTTTTTGACAGTGTGATTACCCCATTACCCAGAGGACACCGCGAGGAGGTTGCTCACGTTGTCCCCTCGTCAAATTGTATAAATTTTCCATCAGAAATGGTCGTCAAAGAATTAAACAAGCCATCAATTGAATTGAATAGATGAGCGCAACCTTTTTGTTATTACGATATATTTAATGAGCGAGAGAAACTAAGAAACAGTAGGTATCTATATCTACCAAACTATGCCACACAACACATCATCCACGTGATGCTCATTACGTAAACAACTGCACCCTAACGACCGATGCGTAATAAAACCTTATGCCGATCAGAGGTAACGAACGGCTCAGGCTGCAAAAATCGTTTTGGAGTCGTTGGAATCAGCCTGAAAAGCTCATTCCATAGACCCTTGTACCAACGAAATCGGACAAAAACTTCCGTCCCCCTTTTGAGGCCTCCTTAGTTACACATCAGAGATAAACAACTTTCGTCGTGAAGGACCTCCCGAAAACCGATGAAGGGGATGAGGGAGGGAAAATCAAGGTAGCCTATAACCACCCCCGGAACTCGCTGATCACAATGAGACCACCCTCATGAAAATCTGTTGAGCCGCTCGGGCGTGATGCTCTGTACACAAACAAACAAACAAAAAAAAAAAAAACATACATGTCGAAGAGGTGAGCGCACCTTTCCATTTTTTGGAAAAAGGTTGCGCTAAAAAATTAGAGTAGGTAAGTAGTAATGTCGAGAGAGTATGACCATCGACCCCCAAATGACGAAAAAGTGAACCGGGGGTCGTCCGCCTCTTGAGTGATGAGTGTGATGTACCCCCGGGTTTGGTCTTCAATGTTTGGAGAGAAGATTGCGGTCGACCCCCACCTGCTAACCGTTTGTTATCGCGTTGTCTGGTTGTGTTTTCCTGAAAATTCATTCAATACCTCTATGATTATTACA